>JAJHJA010000311.1:0-87129 GCA_021202915.1 Heliconius himera
TCATTCCTAAACGCTTGAATGCCATTTATACGCTTGCATTACAGACGTGGATGTCAAAATTATTTCAACTCACATATTTTTGAATTAAAAAAAATATAGAAAATAGGAAGCGAAACTTTCAGCAGAGAATCAATTTCAGTTTAATATTAGTATAAAAAGGCATGAAAGAAGTAATATATATGTAGATATTACTGTGTTAAATACATAAAATTAATTTAATTTGCATATTGAAATAAATTAATATATTGAGTGTTTTTTATCTTGACTATTTTAAATGAAACCACAGTTTTAACTACTCTATAAAAGACTAATACAATTAAAATGAAAAAGAGATTTTGCTAAAAAATTCAGTGTTTTTTGCAATTAAAATAAATAATAAGTTGTAATAATAAGTGTAAGTGTCGTTGTAAAATAGAACGCCATTAGTTAAGAATGATGCAAGGGTCGACGTAAAGAATGATGGTTTAGGATGAGAAATAGGTAATTGCGTAAAATAGAACGAGATATCCCTTTTTCGTTCGGGTAGGTTTTTTGGGAACGAAAAGTGGCAGATCGGCAACGTTTGGTAGCGTTTTTGTAGTAATAGGTGTTTGCGTTATTGGTATATTTAGCTATTCGTAACTGCCTTATACGTAATAAAGTACGAATAAAAATCATAAAATAAACGTAATTATGTTACGTCTAAATTGTTGACGAATATTATAATTTTTTTGTAGGCACAGGTTTAAAATATTTTACCCTATTATGCTGCTCTTGGAAAAGGAGCGCAGTCGGTTCCACCTGGTATATAATTTTGAATTTAAATTTGGGCTTTAATTATTTATTTATTAAAGGGAATAATATATTTATAGTTATGTTTCTTATATTTCGCTCACATACCACTCTTTGGCAAAACGCTTGACAAGCCGCGGCAAACGTGTAAGCGTGACATTAAAGTTGAGTACTGCCCTCTATGATTTTCTTATTTTGTGTAAAGATTGTTATATATAGTAAATAGTTGTCCAAATTTCTTCTAACGCCATCTATTATGAATCATAACAAACACTTGGAAAGATTAACAAAACTTTTGTGCTTTGTAAGAAGTTCATCTAAATTTGCTACAGATGGCGTTTTCTTTTATTTTAATTTACAATATGTATCATCATTTTTATTGTCTTCATAAATGTAAAAAAAATGTTTAATACATGTATATTACAGTTTTACTGTAATTAGATATTTTATTTTCTATTTTTGCATTATTACCAGAGCAAAAAATGTAAATATAAATAAATAACAATTCATTCCCCCGAATGGGTATCAAACCCCCGTACTTTTTTGTGTAAAGATTGTTATATATTACTATACATAACAATCTTTACACAAAATAAGAAAATTATAGAGGGCAGTACTCAACTTTAATGTCACGCTTACACGTTTGCCGCGGCTTGCCAAGCGTTTTGCCAAAGAGTGGTATGTGAGCGAAATATAAGAAACATAACTATACGTCGCGTTTACAGTCACATGCTTGTGCCACTGCGACGGTCTCTATTTTGTTAAGTGTTAAAATATTATACTAAGGAGTAAACATTATTTTATTACAATCAAAACTTACTACTTTTCAACGTATTTAATGATATACATATGTTTTTATAAATAATGTACTTTTAAGTTTCTTTGCATTCTCCTCCTCCTCCTCTCCTCTTTCTCCTGGAGCTATCAAACGCTTACGTCGTAATTTATGAATATATTAGTGTAACATCTATATATGCAATATATTGCCAAGTATCATGTCATGCCAGACATGCTGCATGTCATTAGTGCAAATAATAAATTAGGTCTATAATGTCCGTGTGAAGCTGGAATTCATGTGTTCTGGAGTACTGGGAGGGAGTGGTCCAGAACCGGAGCGGTATGCTCCACCAAAAAAAAAACAAAGATTTTCGGCCCAGCTGAATAGATTCCCGCTATCTATTTCGCTCTATCTCTTCAGGTTAGGGAGATAGCTTTTGTTTCTAAACAACTCCCCCGCCCCTCATTAATTCTTAATTTCTATTCCATAGGTACTTTGACTGCAAAATCAATTACTTTAGTAATCGACATCGACATTTACAATAATGCACACTTATTGATCTGCATTTTTGTCTGTTTCACAATATTTGCATACTTTCATAATTATCCATATCATAAATGACCTTTCGTAATATTATAACCACATTTGCCTTTACTTTACCACTTTACTTTCTGTGCATTGTTTGCATACCAACGTCATTTGTCATTTACATATGGAATTTTAACGTTAGTCTATACTGTGGGACTATATAATCCCTTGTCGTTCGAGCAATAATAAATTGCAGTGTTGGTCTATTAAGTCCCGAAATTCAACATTTATTCTCTTTCTTCTCTACAACATCATGGATGTAAGTAACTTCTTACTTTCAATACTTTATTACAAAGCTAATGTAATGTCAGATACAAGTTGTATAGTACCTAATAGACAACGTCGTGTTAATTACAGAATTTATATAACATTTTGGAGGAAAACACTCAAAAAAATTACCATTGACTCAATACAAGTTAATAAAAACCAACAGTAATGACATAGATGATGATGCTCTTCGTAAAGCCAGCGAAGAAGAAGTAAAAAGCAACCTCATGTGTGGGGAGAGCATGTAAAGAGGATGGGACATCATAGATATCAACAAATACCGATAATGAGGTTAAGCTACGCATTTCATTAAGAAAGAGGTGTACAACTTATAAAAACTTGCGTGGACACCAACAAATAAGCACTGGAAACTTTCGAACTGTTGTCGTTTTGGCCACATTAAAGCTCAGTGCCGATTGAAGCCTATAGTGCACACAGCCCCCCAGGGAAAATCATGTGAAATTTTAAAAGATTCCTCTTCATGGTTATACTGTACAGTTAAGCATTTCGCTACTGATAAGGCTTGTCCTGAGTTCGTAAGACAACCATCTATATTTTTTTTTTCTCAAGATAACATATCATACAGGGTGGAAGTGTCAGCGCTTACGAGATCAGGCTATAGGGTAAAATATTTTAAACCGATACCAAAAGAAATTAATCAGGATAACTGCACAGTTTAGACGTAAGATTTTTTTTCATTTCACGTTTTTTATCCATATTTGTATTTCGTGTGATGCAGTTACCCATAGATACCAATAACGAAACAAAGTAAAGGTTAATCAACTTTGAACTTTGCTACCAATACCTACGACTCGATTTCGGAATGAGGTTTATGCGGCGGTTTCCCTTTGATAGGTTTATGTGTGCGTGCGTCGTCCTTGACGTGACGTTTTATATTACAACAATAATTTTATTATTTACTTTGTTTCAAAAAATCACTTTTTCATTTAAAAAAAAATTGTATTAGGCATTTATAGAGTAGTTAAAACTGTGATTTCATTTAAAGTGGTGCTGACACTTGGTGGTGTATATGGGGGCTTCCTCTCGTTTCTCTCCCGTCCAAAAATCTTATGCGGATGTAGTGAAGGAAATGTTTTCACCTCTAATGACTCTTTAAGTGGTACTCTTTCCCCTACACCCACCACGTCCTACCATAAAACCATCCTTCGTCAATCGAGTCCTCATGCTCCTACGAACTAAGGATAGGATGAACAATCCCACCAAGCCATTATTGGCAACTGTCCTTCTTCCTTAGCCAATGCTTGTGCTATCTATCTATATATATAAAAGGACTTGTGCTGACTGACTGAGGTAAGACGCACGCAGAGCCGTAACCGCTGATGGTAGAAACGTGAAATTTGGGCAGATGTTTATTTTCATATTCTGGACATCCACTAAGAAGGGATTTTGAGAAATTTTAACCCTAAAGGGATGAAATAGGGGTTAAAAGTTTGTATGGAAAAAAAATTTAATCTGTACCGATTTTTATAAAATTTGAAATTCAGACTCTTAAAAATATTTCATTGAACACGTGTTTCATGATTTTTAAGAATTCACCCCCTAAGGGTTCAAATAAGGGGTTGAAAGTTTATATGGAAAAATCTTAAAATTGCCACCGATTTTTATAAAAATTTAAATTCAAACTGTTAAAAATATTTTATTGAACACGTATTTCGTGGTTTTTTTAGAATTCACTCCTAATAAGCGGGCGAAGCCGCGCGCGCCTTCTAGTTATTAATAAAACCAATAATGATCCAATAGATAACTATAAAAACTTGCTTTTTTCACTCATAGAGTTGTTAATAAATATTATTTTCCCGTGTAGTGAAATAAGTAAAAAAAAAATAAACTATCCAACGTTGCCCTAAAATTCTGTTCCCCATTTTCTGCCAAATTTTGAAGGCATTGAGTGTTGAGTAGCAGCACTTAATGGCGTGATTTTGCCTCGACACCAGAGCGAAGAAATGGAAATATAAATTTAAATAAATATTTCATCTCCTCGAATGGGGATTGAACCCAAAACAAGTTGGTTTTACGGCCACACTCTGTGCCCCTGCCGGCCTCAATTTTTTAATTCATTGAACGTAATCAAGCTCAAAAAATAGAATGTGAATAAAAGAGTGTATGTTTTAAGTAGAAATATTACATGTAAATAAGTAATAATAAGTTGATAGTTGTAAATAATTTATAACACTGTGCGTGATATACTTTATCTAATGATGATTCTGTGAAAAGTTCTAGATTATCGTATGTTGTTCGTGACTTTCGGAGAACTAGTTTGCTCCGACGATATTCTAAAATATTGATACATTTCGGTTATTTTCTTAATGTAAATTTAATTTTTTTTCAAAATAGGTTCACCACAAAATATACATTAATATCACTCATATTGAATACATATTTATAAACTTTCATTCACAGAAATTTTATAAAAATTACAAAATAAGCAAATTTTGCTTAAATTGTTGCAAATACATTGCAAACACAGCTGAAATACGGAGAGAGGAATATAGGCAACTCGTAACTGCATTAAACTTTATCGATCAATTTTTAGTTCGGCTTGTGGAATTCGTCAGATTATATATTTTTCGTAATCTTTGAATTATTCCCTTCATAATAAAAGAAAAATTAGCCACGCTCGAGGATGTCGGGATAACGTTTTTTTTTACAACTTTGTAACCGTTCCCCCCTTCCTCCCCCTTCTTTACGTCACTCCCAAATTGTCAGATTAGTGGAATATACACGATTTACGCCCAGTATTAATAACCTATCTCCAACGTCAATCTTAGATTGTTTCATATAAGTATCTATCCAATCTCTAGATTGGATAGATATATGAAACAATCTAAGATTGACGTTGGAGATAGGTTATTAATATTCGGGCGTTAGAATGTAACTAACTTACTCTACTTTAATCTTACGCGCTCGAGAATTTCAGATGATCAATTTTTTACTAATCTGATCCTTTAACCTAGACGGGCGGCCATATATTATATGGGGCTCATATTTGGTGAAAGTACGTAACAGAGTAAGAGGAATCCCCAGTATATTAATCTGCAAAACATGACCAGAATTTACAAAGAGATGAATGTATGTGATGACCTCTGTCTCAATTAACAGATACGCCAAGTTTTGATGTTGTAGATGGCGAAATGAACATATCAGAAGGTTACAATATCATACGAAGATTAAAATATGGTAAGCGGGAGCAGATGGAGTTACAGCCATGTTTCTTGGACTTGTTCTGGTTTTAATTTTAAAACATAATAAATAATTTATAAAATTATTTTTATATTGGTTGTTTCCTTCAATTAATTTAAATTAAAAATATAAGAAAACATAATTAAGTATTGTAACGACATCTAATGTCTTAAATATAAGCTCTTAGTCTTTATTAACTAGCCTCAAGAGATAGATGGCACTAGTTGCCCTAGAATTCTTTTTTTCGATTTAAAGTACAGGAGTGCCACTCCCATGAAAGTGACATACACATTGCTGTGGCAACGCAATGTTTAATACGCGTCAACGGGTCCTCTAGTTTGAATTATAATGTATAATATATTTATATGGTTGTCGTTGTGTACCGTAGATGTCGTACTAAATATATTTTTACAACGACATCTATAGCACACAAGCAAAAACTACAAAGTCTTTAATGGAGGACAGACTAACAGACGGCTTATTAAAAAGAGAAACTTTCTATATCCTTTTACTCGTCTTGATATAATATTATTTTCTTTTGATTTAATCATAATCATCAAGTATGTAGTATTTTAACTTAAAAAAATGTTTTTACGATACAGATTATACGTAAAATATAAAAAATATATAAATACTTCTAATTCTAATACGAGGTGCCATCTTGTGGTGTTATTTTACATTAAGTAAGAATTACGCTCTTCGAAAAGTGAGTCATGTGATGTAGATGGCCTTATATTTTAAAGTTTGTAATACTTGTGCTAAATTAAGGTGAGCCTTGAGTACAAAGAATCCTAAAATAATAATATTTCAGTTTATAAATGCTTCATAATATATTAAATTATAAAAAAAGTAATAATTTTAATATTACTTTTACATCCAAAATAAAAGACAAAAGAATCTTATTTTTTTATTTCTTATATTGTGTGGTCGACCCGCTGTCTTGAACAACTGAATTTTAATAGTGTGGTTTTAGCAGCGAGAACGCTTTCCTTAAAGATATATTCTCAACTTATATACTTTAATACTATAAGTAATATACTGATATACATATACTTCAACTTATACATACTCAAAGAAATATTTTAATTCTTCTGGCCTGATTTGATGCTCCACCATGATATTTTTTGTTGTTGTTACTTAATAAAAAAACATGAGGCCCAAACATATTATACAATTCATATTTAAGTAACGTGATAATGATGTTACTCTTAACTTATTTAAGATACAAGACATTCGTTTACAAAGAAATATTTTTTAAATAAAAAAAAAAGATGAAATCTTATTTATTAAATAAAACCATGTATTTCATATTTATATATTAATAAGTCATTTCTAATTCATATGTTTATATTTCAGAATATAATTTACATTTACTTTATCATTGCATTTCAGAATCCAACAAACAATCTACATATATATTTTGTTTTAAATTGTTTTACAATAACGAATCTTATTACATCACACATATATAATATACCATACGCATACACCAAATATTATTTTTGTATTACACCAAATATATTTTATAATTTATTTATACTTTAAAGAAATTGTTGCTATTTTATAATTTACATCATATTATTTACAAGTTCAAGAAACTAATAGTATTATAGTACACATGTACCTACGTGCATATGTAGGTACAAAATATATTTACAGTCTTGAAAAATGTTAAGCACAGATAAGCTTTTCATATAATTAGGACAAGATATATAATAGGTTGATATATTTGTGATTTTTTTTTGTAAATAATAAAATTCTTCAACATTTAGTTTATTTGGTACCATACGCATAGATTTCATAACGTTCTAGTCCAATGGCAGGATTGAAAGCTGAGCAAAGGAAGAAGCGGGCCGCGTACAGGGCAGCGCGTGTGAACCACCGCCTGCCCCGGCGCCGGCCTCACGAGCCCCGCGCGCCGGCCTCGCCCGCCCCGCCGGCCTCACCCGCCCCGCCGGCCTCGCTCGCCGCCGCCAGCACGCTCGCGCTGGACACGGCCACGGCGCCCGCGGTGGTGCCCGCCACCACCGTGTGCGGTACACCAGCATGCACGATCTCCAGCTTCGCATGAATACGGAAATGGAGTCGTGATTCTAATAAATATCCGGAGTACTTTTTTCTGAAATAAATGTTACATAATGATGAGTTAGGCGTAACATACAGGATGATGACATGTACGTATGATGAGCATGCAATAATATTACGTAGATGCGGTAATAGTATTTTTTACAGTGTTAGATGATACGATTCTAAGTGCTGTACCTACATTCTATTGCTAGTTCTTGTGACAGATTCAGGTATTCGCAATCTATGCTATAATAAAACAATACAAAAAAGTTTTAATGAACATTAAATAATATTACGAACAAATCGTTTAAGGTGCTATAAAAAGTAATAGAACACTAATATATGTACGTCTTTTAAAATTTTCATCTGTCTGTTTGTGCATGCACATCTCCTTAACTACTAAAGGGAATTGACATTTTTTTTGTTTTAAAGCTATTTGGGTCTGAGCAGGATCTACGCTATGTTTCGATGTTGAAAACCAACTCACCGATGTAAAACTTTTGTGGTATAGTTAAACTATAAGAAATAATGAGCCCTTTACAAAAGCAGTTATGTAGGTATGATGAGCACTTCGCATTGACATTGAAGGTTGCAAGGAAATGTGTGTGTGTAAGTCGTTTGATGAACAATCATAACAGTCCAGCGATATAAGAAGTAATAAATTTCGCCGCAAGCAAAAGTTCTTCATTATGTAGACAATAATAATTGACAAATATCGAAAGTCTTCGCAAGCGGTCACTAATTAATAATAATCAGCTTCATCCTGTACCCCGCACGCAGCAGGGTAGGGAAACCCAGTGTTAAGACACTCTATTCTCCACTAGTGTTTTTTTAAAATGGATGTGGTAAATAGTTTTTGATTATGTTGTGTAATTTTACTTTGTAATTAGATTATACAGGACGTTTTTGTCAGCACCACTTTACACGAAACCACAGTTTTAGCTATTCTATAAAAGCCTAATACAATTTAAAAAAAACCCCAAAAATGAAAACATGTTTTTTTCAAACAAAATAAATAATAAAATTATCGTTGTAAAATAAAACGTCATTTGTCAAGAACGACGCATGCACAGATAAACCTATCAAAGGGAAACTGAAATCAAGTCGTAGGTATTGGCGGCAAAGTTCAAAGTTGTTTAACCTTTAGTAGTATTTTTGCAGTAGTATGTGTTTACGTTATTGGTATAACTGCGTCACACGAACAACGTGAAATGAAAAAAAAAATCCTACGTCTAGACTGTTGAGGTATCTTGATTAATTTCTTTAGGTGTGGGTTTAAAATATTTTACCCTATATGCTGTTCCCGTAAAAGGAGCGCTGACGCTTCCATCCTGTATAAAAGTTACTACTGTGATAATTACCTCGCGTCGTGAAGCAACTCAGCAGCTCGATACCGATCCCCTAATGCGTAATGGCACATGGCGATCTCTACTGTAGCGTACGGGAGAAGGTGTGTATTATCTTTTAAGTCATCTTTCATTCTGAAATACAAGATGCATTGAAAAGGAAAACTGGTAGCATTATGTAGCCATTGTACTTTAAGCAAAAAAAAAAAGTTAAAGAATTTATGCGTTTTTGTCAAAAAAAAAAATGTGTGACAGTTATTAAATATTAAACTTACTTCATAGCAGCTTCCAAGTGCCTAATGCCTAAACGCGGTAAGCACATAGCCGCCAATAAGCTTCCACGGAGGAAGCACACTAGCGCCAAGTCGTCAGCATCATAAGGTGGAGTGTGTCGTCTCTCCGAATCTATTTCATACTTTGAATTCATCACGTTAACTACTTCCTCGTGGGTTTGTTCTATAAGCTGTGGACAAGATGATACAAGTGGACTATGTAAAACAAAAATTAATTCAAAATCATTACATTTGTTCGTGTACATAGACAGACATCTGAAGTAAGGCACATAGATTTATACACTTATGTATATTTTATTGATATGTTACAATCCTAACAGTTAAGCAAGAATATCTTTAATAAGCACCTATATATTGACGTGATACATTTTATATTGCAGGAATTGAGAGGATATTATATAATAAAAAAAAAGTAAACAATTATAATAAAAACCTTTAGCATGCGATCAGCATAATGTGGTTCCATGGCCAATGAGGGAAATATGTTCCATAGACACACCAGCTCTACCCCAGGGAGCACTAGGTACCCTCGTTTGGCCCAACGTTCACATCGTCGGACAACAAATTTTTCCATAGGCAGAGATCTTCCAAGTATTTTTTGCCTATAACATGACGCGTTCCTGTCAGGTAGCGGACAGAATATCGCAAAGTAAATAAAATGAAAAAGCAAAAAAAAAACTATAAAAAACATACCTTTACGCAGTAGTAAAAATCAATTTTTTAAATCATAATACGGCTATAAAGCTGAATAAAATTATAAATACACAAGCACGGAATGGTTAAAATAAAACGAACGAAGAACGAAATAAAGTCTTCGTGTTGTCATAAAATCAAATTATTTGTTCTGAGTATTTACACATTAGAATATATCTAGGTACATACATATAAGGTGTAAGCTAAGTTTTCAACATACATTTTAAAAGAAAAAAAGTGCATGTAATTGTGTATCCAAAGGTCAATTCTGTATGGTTAAGAATAATAATTATTGTACGTAATATGATTTTGAAGTAACTATTGTCGAATCAATATTCTATATAAAGTGTAGGGATGTTTATAGTTTGGCATTAGATACCTCGATTTAATTTTTATTAGCTTCACGTTGTATCCCGCATATAACAGGGTAGGCAGAGGGAATATAGTGTTAAGACACTCCATTCCCTATTTTCCGCCGAACCTTCGAGACATTGCATGCTGAGTGGCGGAACTCAACGCTGCGCTTTACCAAGCTACCAGAACGAGGAAATAAAAATATTAAGCAAATCACTATCCCCAATGGGAATCGAACCCACAACCGTCCCGTTTACAGTCACACGCTTGTCGTCACTACGCCACGGCGGCCTCATTTTTAATTTTTGACATGTTTTAAACAATGCTGTTATTTTTTCCATGTTTTATTATCTTTATAATACCAGTACAATACGACAGTTAAAAATGCCAAAGTTTAGATGAAAAAACAAAACCAATTATTTCGTAATTATTGATATATGAATAAATAGAAAGTTAATAGGTTGTAATTATACATTTTTTTGAGTTCGAAACTTACTTTTAGATTAAAACTTACATTACAAGATCAGCGCTGCGCTTGCGTTCCTCGAGACTGCTTAAATGTCCGAGTTCCATCAAACACGCAGCTTCCGTATATACATAAATGGTTTTTGACCATTTACTGTGATTAACTAGATAGTTGGCGTAATCCGATGCTATCTTCCATTTTAACATCATCCTGCAGAACGTTAGATGTTGGTCATATATTATAAAATAAATTATTACATTGACCTTGTAGAGTAAAACCGGGATAAATGCCCCACATTTGCAATCATCCTCCTAATTTTCAGAATATTAATTTTAAATGATAAATAATCTTTTTATTTTTTTATGAATGTAGATAGTTTATTTTTTTCTTAAGATCTCGCAAAATTTGTCGTTTATAGAATATTCATTTTGGGGATAGATGTCCCTATATCCCGTTATATCTTTATGTTTTTGCCATTGCTTTTAATTGACATATGAAGAAAAGGAACAATGTGTATTTTTTACATTTTATAAAAAATGTTTCAAATCGCGTGAGGGAATGTAAGACGTGTTTAAATAACTCATTCTCATATTTTAAAGGAAAAAATAGAGAATCACATTTATATTACAGATAAAAACTATTACAAACATAGAATTCTACTGCATCTCATACAAAATGAGTGCACACGTCCGCAAACCTAAGTTTGTCAAGTAAGTTGTATTTCCCCTTGACCTACAACCATGAAAATAGTATGGAACCCTCAGTGGGCGATCCGACTCGCACTTAACCGGTTTTTATTTTGTAAATTAGGTTTTTCGAAAGTGTTTAATATATCCTGGGTGTTGCCCTATTTAAGAAAAAGAAAGAAAAAAATCATAGCTTACGCGTGTGCCCAAATAAGTTCCCAGTAATTAACGTGGTTTAATTGCGGCCACATGTCAGTTATTGTCGCTGCTGTTTTGTATGTGATGACGGACTCCTCTATCATCCCTCTCAACATCTGCATACGGGCTTTGAACATCATGAACCATACGCTATTTGGATATTGCTGGATATAGAACAAATATTTTATTATGTATTTTACTAAGATATATATTTTCCAGTTCCAGATTATATTAGAAAGCTTTTTTTTTTCATTTGTCAACGAAACCAAACCAAATTATTTATTTTGTCTATAACCTACCAACGCTACCATTATGTTTATAACTATTAATGTGCAATTATAATTTTATTAAATTAAATTAATTAATAATATATATTATTAAAGAATAATAGAGGTTTCTTTGTAATGTAATAAGTTTTTATCATTGAATATAAAACATAGTTGTTGTGCTGATAAAACATTTTATGTTGTTATATGTCAAGAAATAATTATTTTAATCAATATTTAATAAATTAATTATATTTTGACGTATTCATATTTTTATCACCATCGATAAAAACAACATGACCACGTCATGGAATAGACGATATAACTCGTACTTTAATAAATGGTCAGCTTCACGCTGTATCCTGTACACAGCAGAGTAGGCAGTAGGAACCTAGTGTTAAGACACTCCGTTCCCCACTTTCCGTCGAGTTTTGAAATCATTGCGTGTTGAGTAGCGGAACTCAACGCCGTGCTTTGCCTAGACACCAGAGCGAAGAAATGAAAATATAAATGTAAATAAATATTTTATTTCCTCGAGTGGGTATCGAATCCACAACCAGTCGATTTTATAGTCACACTTTATACCACTGCGCCACTTTAGCCTTGTGACTGGCCTTTAACAAATGCTAAACACAAGAATTGTAATAAACGCTTGGATCATTAGGTATAAAACTTTACACCATGTTTCAAACAATTGCTGGGCTTGGGACTACAAACAAAGCATTCTGCACGTGAGAATATATTTATACAAAAACAAAACATAATTAGCACAACGTGAATTGTTGCGATACGAAAAAAAATACCTGAAGAAACTTAATTTTAACTCCTGTTAATTTTCTATAATACTTGTTTATAATATCTACTTATTAAAATTTAAAACAATGTATCTGTAACTTAATTTAGTAGCTATTGAGCTGTAGTATATTAGCATGGGCGTATCGATAAAGGGATCCGGGTCAGAATATTTTTGTGCCCATCCCAGAAAATAAACAAAAATTTTCCCCAGAAAAATAAAAAAAACTTCACACGAACATATTTGCCTAAAGTTAAAGTCTAAGCCGCTCTAGAAAATGTCTCTTGATTCGCCCAAGTATATTAGTAACTGTGTGAGGTGAAACATAAAATTGAAATGGAAAACCGATAAAAGTGGTATAAGATACCACTTCCTCTCATACGTACAAGTCACATTATTTCATACGTACTCGTAAACCATTGTTGATAAGAATTTCAGCTGCAGTAAAATCTGGTGGAATTGCTGCAAACTGGCCGATCACTAAGTAGTAGATCAGTAGTGTCAATTGGCACAGAACGGAGCGTAGTCCGGGTGATGAAGCGCCGACCATCAAGTCATCTCTACCTTTTTCCTACGTAAGAATATATATTTAAATAATAATAATAATTAAAAAATTGATATAAACTTTTATAACTGAGTACTGTTAAGTTTCCGGCTTTATTATATCTTTAAATTAAAACTGTTAATAAATATATTTTTTATAATACTAACTAGTATAAATCATACCTTATTTGCAGTGAAACCGACGAATTCCAATAAGGTTATAATTTTCGGCGGCAGCATTGCAACCATTATGTTAAAAGTTGCAAGTCCTAAACGAACACCGCTCTCAAAATGGGTTCGGGATTCCTCATTATCCCATCTTTTCTTCTCAAGTATTTTAGCACAAGTCCTAAGACATAGGTTATATAAAGTTTCATAATTTAGGGGAAAATTACTAGAAAGTAAATGGAAGTTAAATTTAATTTGCCAATTTTTATGACAAATGATTATTGTAATAATTATACTTTTGTTTATGTTTCGTTATGTTTTTTCACGAATTCTTATAGTTGGAATTCTTATATTTAAAACGTTATTCGCGCTCAATTTGGTGTCACGTCAATCGGCCCGGGGATATGTTATCACTTATTTCGTTGGTCATCAGTGTCGAAGGCTTAAAACATGTTAACAATATCAATATTTACTGTCGACAGTATTGCAAATTAATTATATTTATCCATAAATAAATATTTTTTATAGATAAATGTCAATAAATCAATAACTATATTACTATAATACTATAATAACTATAATACTATAATATTAACTATTCAATCTTGCTGTTTAAACTTATGAAATCAATGCTATCTAAAATATATCATAAATTGATATATTTTAGATAGCAAACAAGCAAGTTTTGGTGTACCCATTTCAATTTAATTGAGTTATTAATTTTGTAGTTACTCCAGGGTTGTTTGTCTTTCAATAGTATTAATATATTTTCATAATAATTTAATTAGACAAATGGCTACTATCAAAAACTACTGATAGTAGAATTATCTATGGTGGCAACACTAATAAGTAAGTAGCCTACGGCACGCCTTTAGTGTTTCGGCGCCTCTTTTGTTTATGAAACGAAACAAAAGTTCAAATAAAAAAAATCTAAATTTTGCATAGAAACTGACAAGTTTAAAAAAAAATGTTTTTATTATGTTATGGTAAACAATATGGGATATTTCTTGAAGCCTATCAAATATTCTATACTTTATATAAATAAATTCACTATACATACATATACACAGCATATAATAAATAGAGTAGAAAATAATAGAACTAGGAAATCAATTTGACAGATGATATTTTTTATATATTTATTGATAATTTAAAACTACTCAAAGTCACTAATGCTAAAATATGCATTTGTTCACATTAATGTAATGTCTGTCTGTCATTATTTATTGAAATGAGAAGCTAATAGGGGTGCTAATGCTTAATAAGTATTTAATATTTAACATTAGAAACATAATGATGTGTGTATGTGAGTTCAGCGAAACATAGCCACCAGTTGACGTTTCAAAATAATATTGTGATCGGACGTGACGTTAATTTTAATTACAAATCTGTTTGATGGAAATTATTTTCATATTTGGTTCCTTTATGCTCCCGTAATGACTCACTGATGCAAGTTCAATACATAATTAATTACATTTTCACATTTTAATATTTTCTCGTTAAAATCATTGTGCTCTCATAGAATTGCTGCATCGTTTTGGGATTTCTTTAAAAAACTCTATCTTCTATCCATTTATAAAATACAGAGATTAGGAATATTATTTAAGTACATATTAGATAGCAACTTATATTTATATAGTAAAGCCAAGCCAAGTAAATAGATTCTGTACCTGTAACAGTCAAAAGAAGATTTAACGCGCAAAGATGCTCTTAGAAGACCGCTTACTTCATCTCCGTCTAGAGTAGTGAGGCACGCTTGCAGCAGTAAGGCTTCTGAATGTATTAATTCAGCATGAGCCTCTTCTTCAGTGTACAAGCCGTAATTTGGCTGCATTTTTATTACCAAATCATAAATATGAAAATATTCTCAAGTTCTACTACTTGACAGATAAGATGAAAATATTGTAATAAATTAAACTGTTAGAATTGACAAAAAATTTTTGGCCAGTGATTGTGCAGAGGCACTAGCGTTCGATTGTAAGAGCGACAGGTTGTGGGTTCGATACACACAAGAGGAAATGACATATTTTATATTTTCATTTGCCCTCTCTGGTATCGAGGCGCGGCGTTGAGTCCCGCCACTAAACACGCAATGCCTCCAGAATTTGTATTCGATTTCGATTCCCAGGTGCCCTCTGCTTATTCCCTGGCATGTGCAGGATAAAGCATGAAGCCAAATAAAAAAAACCTTACCTTTTTTATTATCGCCCCGATCGACTGGACAAAAGTGTAGTTCCTGCGTTGTTTTGAACACAAATCAAAGGTTTTGCGCAAGGCCTCTTGAGCTCGTTGTATTTGTGTCGGCTCGAGAGTCAAAAGGGCCGGGATAAATTCGAAAATTGTCGCACCATGTGCATGATACAGTGACACGTGTTTCCTGAGTGGTAGAAATTACAAAATATATTAAAAAAAATTGTTTTACATAGTTAGACGGTACAACCTACGGATTTTGGATTATGTTATTTATACAAAAGAATTTTATTTACATGTAAATTTCTTAAATTATAGTAGTTTACCAATTATTAGAGCGATGACAAAGTAAGTGTTACCTTTATTAGTACGAGTCATTTACGACTTCAACGTGTGTGTCGAGATCAAGGTAAACACAATATTGCTTCATGTGCACTTCTTCCTACTTACAATGTATCGTAATTAGAATAACTAGATATAAAAAATCGTAATTTGTCTATATCTCTATTTGAGGGCGGTCGTGGCGCAGCGGCACGAGGTGTGACTGCAAAACCGACCGTTTTGTGGGTTCGATCCCCACTCGAGGAGATGAAATATTTACTTAAATTTATATTTCCATTTCTTCGCTCTGGTGTCGAGGTTAAGCGCGGCGTTGAGTTCTGCCACTCAACACGCAATGCCTCCAGAATTCGGCAGAAAGTGGGGAACGGAGTGTCTTAACACTAGGTTCCCTCTGCCTACCCTGCTGTGTGCGGGATACAGCGTGAAGCTAATTTTATTTTTTTTATTTGTCTATTTAAATATCTATATATATAAAAGGACTTGTGCTGACTGATTGAGGTAAGACGCACGCAGAGCCGTAACCGCTGATGGTAGAAACGTGAAATTTGGGCAGATGTTTATTTTCATATTCTGGACATCCACTAAGAAGGGATTTTGAAAAATGTTAACCCTAAAGGGATGAAATAGGGGTTGAAAGTTTGTATGGAAAATTTTTTTAATCTGTACCGATTTTTATAAAATTTGAAATTCAGACGCTTAAAATTATTTCATTGAACACGTGTTTTATGGTTTTTAAGAATACACCCCCTAAGGGTTCAAATAAGGGGTTGAAAGTTTATATGGAAAAATCTTAAAATTGCCACATGTTTATAAAAAATTAAATTCAGACTGTTAAAAATATTTTATTGAACACGTGTTTTGTGGTTTTTTTAGAATTCACTCCTAATAAGCGCTCTAGTATAAAATAAAATATTAGAATATTATAACTTAGAGGGCTGTCGAGGCACAAAGTGTGACTGTATGTAGTTTGACTTACCACGGCGTCATAATACCAGCTGCTTCTGTGAGATCGTTGTTGAAGAATCGAGTAATGGCCTGTTGGCAATCTCCTAAAGCCTCACTTAAGCTTACAGTCGGACCATTGGAACTGTAAGAATACCTAAATATATATATATACATATACAAATTTTGTTTTATATACAGAAATGCATCGTTATTATATCGGTTAAATATATCAAATACGTGAAGCGGAGCACTTGAGAATACACAAGTGGCTGCACGCCATGCATTTAACAGCACGTATCATTCATAATATCATAATCTCCCACTACATACTGAGGCTGAGCTAATTCGTTCAAATCAGCGCATACATTTGAACATGTATAAGTAGTTCAATTTTCATTATAATTAATACGACGTAGTACGGCGTTTAGCTACAAGGCATGTCTGACGCGAGTGGAACGAGTGGGCGGTTTAACAAGATTGTTCATACATTTTTTTTTTCGAGATTTCATTATTTTATTATTGTTTATATATTTATATGTTTTAAATGTTGTATATTTTATAACATGCAAATTGATATTGAGATGAGAATTGATATTTTTTCTAGGCTCCATATGATGTAGTTTACAAGCAGACTAATAGGTATGTATATTTTTTATAAAGTTACTTAAACAAATATGAAGAAAAAATCACTAAAATCCTTTGTCAACTTTAACTTGAAAGTTATCAAAACATTAAACATTTATATAGACACACACATACATATTTATAGTTATAAGGGTAAGTAAATCAGTGGGAATAAACTTACGATGTCTACCTTTGACAAAGTAAATATTTTTCTTCGGATTTTTATGTTATTATTTATCTTATTATTTATTTTTAGCTTTACGCCCATTCACAGACTACATATACCTTTTGCATTGTCCACAGTCACCAATTTCTTATAAAATCTATAAGGAGATTCATGTATGTGATTTATGCTGAAAAGGTGCAATCATCTTGCGTTTGAGGTTAAATTAAAGGCAAATGTTATCAGATAGACCGTGCACGCTATAGGGTTATCAGTTTGATTATCTTGTGCAGTATAGTTCAAACTAAAATATCAGCAAGAAGAATGCAAGAGAGACGAGAGTGAAATAAAGTGACACGGGAGTGTAAGTAGGTGATCTAAAGGTAAATTGCCTGTTGTACGCAGATGATGGAGTGTTCATTGTATCATCAAAATGCGAGTTGCAGGATTTGTTCACCATTTTGAAAGAAGGGTGTGAAAATAACGGCCTAAGCCTTAATGTAAGTAAGATAAAGGTTTCAGAACCTTTATTTTATTCCTTTATCTATTAATAAAGGAATTAGGAAAGTAAGGAATACAAGTTCATCGTAAGTGAATAATATCTTACCATGTAACTGACGTGATATATTTGGGCTTTTACCGATGCAGTGCGGCTACCGACGCTGTTATACGGCAGTGATACGTGGGTATAGAAGAAGAATAAAAGAAATGAAGACAGGCAGAATGGCAAGTACCAGTGAGGATGTCACGGTTAGATTAAAGAAAAGCGTGGTCAGGTAGTTTGGGCACCCCAAACGAATGATTGATAAAAGAATGAAGAAAAAGTAAATAGAAGAAATACAGGAGGAGACCTCGGTTGACCTTCGAAAGCATAGTTTTGATGATACTGGAGGAAGGTCACGTAAAAAGCACGAGGACTCCTCGGATACCGTGTATGAAGAGGTTGATGACAGTGGTCGAAATTTTGGCGCTTCGTTCTCTCTGTCTACCCGTTAAGGGATAAAACGTGAAGCTTACACAAAAGAATTATCGATTTCATAAAAGAAAGATCGATTCTTAGTTCTTACTATGTGTCAGAATATTTAATGCTCTAGTACTAAATTTGATTTATTTGCAATTATTTCAAGTGCCTCTACCACTGCTTCAACCGCTGCCGATATAGGGACAGTTAATTTAAAAACTGTTTGTTTTTATTTAAAAAAAATATCGAACAAGACAAGATTTGGAAAAAAAATTAATGATTCACAATTAAACCCATGTCATTGAATTGAATATCTTAAAAACGACGCTGATACTCAATAATGCTATGAACTAAAGAAGCCGATCGTTCCTATTCTACCCAGTCTACTCTCTTTTCAAGTGATTATTTTCATTGTCATGAAAGATAATTTGACGGTAGGAACGACGGGTAGTAGTTATATTTAGTCATGATATTGTACAAGAAGTACGGTATACTTACATCGGCGCTTCAATTGCATCTTCAAAGTCATCCTGCAACAAAGTACTTTGTTTATATATTGCTTACTGTGCCAACAAGCGGTAATAGTTATATAAAATAATATTAATATTTCTTTAAAGTATCATTTCGTTTTATACCAGTTTCATCTATTTGTAGTTCAAGTATAGCACCAAGAAATATAATGATGGAGGTTCAGGTGTAATCATATAAGAATCTTTTATCGTATTCATTGATCTGTTATGGGATGAGCAGCCGATCAAATATATAATTTGAATTTTACTATATTTATGATATTTGAGGCCAGTCGTGGCGCAGGTGCACAAAGTGTGATTGTAAAATCTAGTTGTGGGTTTGATTCCCACTCGAGGAAATGAAATATTTTTTTATATTTATTTTTTCATTTCTTCGCTCTGGTGTCGAGGCAAAAGCGCGACGTTGAGTTCCGCCACTCAACCTCAATGCCCTCTAGAACTCAGCGGAATGTGGGGAACGGAGTGTATTAACTCTAGGTTCCCTCTGCCTACCCTGCTGTGTGCGGGATACAGCGTGAAGCTGATTTTAATTTTACTATATATGTTTATATATTATGATAAATATATGAGGGCAGTTTTAGCGCAGGGCCACAAACATACGACAGTAAACCTTTCAGGTTGTGAGTTCGATGCCAGCTCGAGGAAATAAAATATTTAATATTTTCATTTCCTGGCTCTGGTAAGAAAGCAAACGCGGCGTTGAATTCCGTCACTCAACAGGCAATCTCTCCTTAACACTAGATTCCCAAATTCCATCTGTCCACTCCCTATGTGCAGGATACAGCATGAAGTTAAAAACAAAAAAAAAGCAATTTAGTATTATATAGGTACGATAAAAGCAGTAAAATAATTACAGTTATTCCTGTAATTACTTTCAGCTCTTAATCTCTATGTGAATGAATAACTTTAATAAATATAACGGTAAAATGATAAACCAAATAGTTCTACTTTTATATAAATATTATTAAAACAAGATTTAACAACCGTATGAGTAATTTTCTGTAAAATGAAATTTCCATTTTCGGCTAGAATAATTCCGCTTTGATACCAAGTTATACGCAACATTCATGATGAGGCTTAAATACAGTGGCGGGCTAACGGGGGGCGGAGGGGGCATTACATCCTAGGCTTCTGGTCCTGTGGGGCCTCTAAGTCGCTGCAAGTTCCCTTGATCAAATCTTAAACAAATCTTTTAAAAAATGCTTAGTACCTTCGTACTTAAGAGGAAGTTTGGGGTTGGAGGCCCCATAAGCAAATAAATACACGAATAACTGCAGCCTGTACCGGTAGCTTACATTATTTTATTTAATATTTATTTTTACTGCTTTATTTTTCTAATACATATTTAGTTTGCATGTAGTTTCAGTTTCATAGTTGTTTTTTAGTTTCTTGAAGAAAGTAAACTACGTTTAAAATACTACAGCCGTCCGCCATATTGTAAATGCGGTACTCTAATATTACTATGGCGGGTGAACTAACTCGTGATGCTAAATTATTTATCAATTAATTTTTGAATGACCCCCGGAGGGCCTGTATGAAGAGGTTGATTACAGTGGAAGAGGCGAAAGAGGTATGTAGAGACCATAGCGTTTTGCGCTCCGTTCTCTCTGACTACCCCGCTAGGTATAAAGCGTGAAGCTAAGTTAAGTTAATTTTTTAATTGCATAGAATTGTCACATCGATACATGGCTATCAAACAAATAAAATTCAAATATATTCCAAATAGTTGAAAGCTTCAGATACGTTCTGGCTGTAGCATTGGATAATTTGGTGAAGATTTACAATGAATTTGAGAAGGATCAAGTTTTACAAGAAATAAAAAGGTTACCGCAGGCACGTTTGTGCTACCGATACGAGTGCGGACGTTGCACCTAGATGGACAGCTCAAGAAATCCTTCGATGTATAATAAAATGGGACTTACCGAACGAATTCTTATCCTATACATCGCCTACATTTAAATATTTTCAAACCGTTTGCATTTCGGTTTCATCATGCGAGATAAATTTCTCTAAACTGAAACTAATTTAAAAAAACCGGACAAGCGCAAATCGGGCTCGCCTACTGAGGGTTCCGTACAGAAATTGGAGATCTCGAGTTTTTTTTAATTCAAGCTTAGCTTTTCCAGAGCCTTTTCATTTGATACTTTACTTGAACTAGCGGCTTTAATACCAAATTTTGCCTCCCTTTTAAGGCTATTATTGTTTAGGATTTAACCACAAATGTATAGTTTTCGTCTTTTAAAGTTTTTGCGAAGCTTTAACCATTTAATGTAGCACACGCACGGAAACTCTCGAGATATCTAATTTTTTTTCGCCACTCCTATAGGTTTTAGAGTGAGGTACTTAATATAGCCTTAAGTTTTCCTCGATATTTTTATTCCGATATTCGCCTATTCAAGTCTGACTGATTTGTTACTAACTAGTTCGTGAGATTAGCGCGTTCAGCCGTTTGGTTGAACATGCTAACGAACACTCTTTGCACTTTATAATAATATTATAGGAAATAAATATAGCCTAGATCGTCCCCAGATCTAATACTTATACAACAAAAGAAAATCATTCAAATGGATCCAGTAGTTTAGAAGATTTAAACATATTCTATTAGTTATTTTAAACCCTACATATCTTTTTCGCAAATATATATAATACAATATACACATAATTTTTTTCTACTCTTTTATTACAGTATAGATTACTTACAAAAATAAATAAATCAAATAAATCAGCTGTTCAAGCTGTTTCCCGCACACTGCAGGGACGGCATAAGGAACCTAGTGTGTGTTGTAAGATACTACGTTCCCTTTTACTTTAAGCCGAATTCTGGAGGCATTGCGTGTTGAGTTACAGAACTCAAAGCCGCGCTTGTCCTCGACACCAGAGCGAAGAAATGGAAATATAAATTTAAGTAAATATTTCATCTCCTCGAGTGAGGATCGAACCCACAACCAGTCGGTTTTACAGTCAAACTTTGGACACCTGCGCCACGACTGGCCTCAGATTACTTACAAATTCTCATGATTTCATGTACAGGTACAGAGTGTGACTGTAACGCGATGGTAGTGGGTTCATCCCCTACCCGGGGAATGAATTTTTATTTATTAATATTTTCATTCTTCGCTCAGGCATCAACGCAAAAGCGCAGCTTTGAGTTCCGCCACATTCCGAAAATTCGGTGGAAGATGGGGAACGGAGTGTCTTTACACTAGGTTTACACTGCCTACCCTATCGTGTGCGGGAAACGGCGTGAAGTTGAAAAAAATATATAACTGTATTTCAATTGTATTTGATAGACAACTACTAAATTAGAAAATTCTTAATTCTAATTGACGTCGAAGGGCCGCGGTATTAAAAATGAACAGCATTGCTTTGTCTGCTCGATTTAGCTACATGTCCAGTGATCTATTAGAATAGTTCTCAGATATCATAAAACTTTCAGTGTGGAATCAATACTTACTCTAAAATATACTTATTTATTAATAAAAAAGAAATATATGTATGTATGTTAAAATGAATATTATTTATTTTTATTTTATTACATATATTTTTAAAAACATATACAATATTCAACATAGATAGAAATTTAAATAGTAAACATTTCAGATGAATCAGAAGAAAATATTCAATGAGTGCATTATTAAGGTATATTCGATTATTCCATCGACATGTCAGTGTCAGCTGTATTAATTGGTGTTCATTATATTGTATAAACCACTCATATTAATTCGTATTAAAATAATACTTAACGAATTATAATATCTTAAAACATTTTTAAAATGTTAATCCACACTTAGGAAAGAAAAATACTTTATTTAGAAAACGTATAAAAATTTGAACGTAGTGGGACTCGAACCCGCGCCTCCTGTAAACCGACCAGGTCGGCAGAATTATATTATTTATATAACTAACAACCACTTTGTCTTTTTTTCTGGTTGTTGATTAATACTGTATAAGAAAATAAAATCAGCTTCACGCTGTACACCGCACACAGCAGGGTAGGCAGAGGAAACCTAGTGTTAAGACACTCCGCTCCTCACTTTCTGCCGAATTCTGGGGGCATTGCGTGTTGACTGGCAGAACTCAACACCGCGCTTTGCCTCGACACCAGAGCGAAGAAATAAAAATATAAATTTAAGTAAATATTTCATCTCCTCGAGTGGGGATCGAACCCACAACCAGTCGGTTTTACAGACACACTTTGTGCCGCTGCGCCACGACTGGCCTCAATAAGAATTTTACGATAAAAACACAAAAAAGCATAATGTTGAGTCATTTTATTCTCCATTCTTGGCCCACATTGAGAAAACCCACAGTCAATGTGTTCAGCCAGAGAGAAGTGAATAATGCAATGCTAGCGTTGTAAGGCATTTAGGCATTAGGTAGGTACTAGGTATTTAAAGCATCTATAAATACCTAGTACCTACATAATGCCTAACTAATCTGTATAGTTTTGTAAATATGGAATACATTTTAGAAATAAAAAAGAACTTTTTACTATCTTATAAACTAATGATTAAATTAAAATTTTCAATTTTATTATAGCTTCAGCAAAAACAATGATTAAGCTATAATTTATTCTTACACAAAAACCAACATCAGAAATAATCCGTTTTATTATGTTAATGGTCGATGAATTAAAAAATATGCTTTAAGCTGAAGCTTAATTTTGATTGTGGCGGTAGTACTTGATAATAATATAAAAATCTATTCTAATTGTCTGCTGACTGAGTTAGTATAGGCATATCCCTGTTCTACATTTACATTTTAGTTCAACAAAGTTAACTAATAAAAGATATGTGTACAATATAGAACTTAACAAAATTTAAATAGAATTTAAAATAATAGCAACGTTTAAGTTAAACTTACCAGTTCTAAGTATTCTTCATCTTCTGGTTCTGCTCTCGGTGCGAGTCCCGACCCGCCAGCAACGGGCGGACCCCGCAACATTGGTGACTCGTGCAGCGCCATGGGAGGCGCCTAAAGGGACAAATAAAATATTGTAAGTTTTTCATCTCAGCTTTAAATATTATAAATAATATGTATATGCTACGAGCAAGTCATTTATAAGGCCAGTAGGGGCACAAGCGTGTGACTTTTGTGCGTTCGATTCCCAGGAAATTGATTATTTAATATTTTCACTCCTTCGATCTGGTATCCAAGCAAAGCGCGGCGTTGAGTTCCGCCACTCAACACAATCCTCTCCGCACTCCGCAATTCCTTCAGAATTCGGCGGTAAATGGGGAGCGGAGTGTCTCAACACTAAGCTTCATCTGCCTCTCATACATCCGGGTTACAGCGTGAGCCGAAAAAAAAATAAAATTAAATATTTGCTTGGTAGAAGACAAAGATATTTAAATAACTAGAAAAAATACTTTAAGTATGCATGTAATATATGTAATGGCACAAACATCACAAAAATAGCCATATTTTTGTGATGTTTTTTGCTGGTCTGTTTTCTGTTTCAAAAGAAAGACCAGATTGGTCTATATCTTGTAAATCAATTAACACAATGAGAACATTATTGATTAAAATAAATTAATTAAATAAATGACTTCATTAATTAATTACACCGGAGATATAACGTTATTCTCTCAGAAATATGTATTTATATTAAGTTGTTTATTATAGATTTTCAGGGAGATATATTTTATCATATTTTTTATCAGCTTCACGCTGTATCCCGCACACTACAGGGTGGGCAGAGGGAACCTAGTGTTAAGACACTCCGTTCCCCACTTTCTGCCGAATTCTGGAGGCATTACGTGTTGAGTGGCAGTACTCAACGCCGCGCTTGTTCTCGACACCGTAGCGAAGAAATAGAAATATAAATTTAAGTACATATTTCATCTCCTCGAGTGGGGATCGAACCCACAACCAGTCGGTTTTACAGTCACACTTTGTGCCCCTGCGCCACGACTGGCTTAGATATATTTTAAAGTTTCATTTATATTTTTTTCTTTATACGTGATTCCAAATTAAGTATAAAAAAATTTAACAAGGTAACAAGGTGTTCTGATGGAAATATAATCAAATATCTGGAATATTTCTTTCTTAATCTTAACATTATTCAATTAAGGCAAATTCATATGAGAAAAGTATAAATTTCATTCTCTACTGTGTATCATTTAAAATGACGCTTAGTTGAAGCTTGCTCCCACACCACATAAAAAATCTCTTGATGTAAATAAGCCAATATCTATATAGTCCATCATTTCTTAAATTTGTATCATTTTTATGAGCTGACCTTTAACTTAGCTCAGAATTATCTTTATAGTCTATTAAGATATATAATTATCTTTTTACAATTTTTTAAACAATATAACAATTGAGGTACTTTCATATTCATAACAAAATAATAAATAAAATGAAACACCTTAAGCGAGGAAAGCTGTGAATAATTATTCAGCTTCACGCTATATCCCGCACACAGCAGGGTAGGCAGAGGGAACTTAGTGTTAAGACGCTCTGTTCCCCACTTTCTGCCGAATTCTAGAGGCACGCAATGTCTCCAGAATTCGGCAGGAACTGGGATTGAGTGGCAGAACTCAACGCCGCGCTTAGCCTCAATACCAGAGCAAAGAAATGGAAATATAAATTTAAGTAAATATTTCAACTCCTCGAGTGGGGATCGAATCCACAACCAGTCGGTTTAACAGTCACTGACTGGCCTCAAGCTGTGAATCATGTAATAAATTTAACTCTTCAAGAAGAAAATATAAAATTTCTTGAAATATAAATAAATTTATCTAGCTGATTTGGATAAGTTCAGTTTCACCAGTCCCGATGTAAAAGTTTCGTCGTTTGAGAAGATCTAAAGAGTAACTTTGTAGTTTGGTACTTTTTTAGGGTAATTTGATTGAACTAATAATTAAGTTACGATTAACTCCATATGCGTAGAACTCCACTTCAATCCTGTTTTAATAATTCTGTACATTACTTGAGAAGTAGCTAGTACCTAATATAAAAAAGTGGTATGGTATTTTGGCTTCCTCCAAAATGTCTAATTAAAAATCTCGCTAAGTTAGTCAAATATATTTAACTAAAATTTATTTAATTTGGAAGTAAAACGACTATTAATATTTAAATAATAACGCACGATGCGAAACCTTCATCACTGTGTTGCATTGACAAATTTAAATTAAACTTTTTAATTAAACGTTTCCTCTGTGCAGATTTAAAATAAAATGTAAATTAATTATCAATATTTTAGAATTTCGAAGTGAAATGTTTTTATGTAAACTTAGTGTGTATATATATATGTGTTTTATGAATATTTCATTTAATAATAAGTAATCTATATATATAAAAGGACATGTACCTGACTGACTGAGGTAAGACGCACGCACAGCCGTAACCGCTGTGCGTAGAAACGTGAAATTTGAACAGATGTTTATTTTCATAATCTGGACATCCACTAAGAAGGGATTTAGAAAAATTTTAACTTAGGATGAAATATGGGTTTAAAAATTGTATAAAAAAACATTTAAATCGCCACCAATTTTTATAAAATTTGGAATTCAGACTCTTAAAAATATTTAATTGAACACGTGTTTCATGGTTTTTTAGAATTCATCCCCGAAGGGTTCAAATAAGGGGTTGAAAGTTTATATGGAAAAATTTAAATCGCCACCGATTTTTATAAAAAATTAAATTCAGACTGTTAAGAATATTTTGTTGAATACGTGTTTCGTGGTTTTTTTAGAATTCACCCCTACGGCTGCAAATAAGCGGGCGAAGCTGCGCGTCCCCACTAGTAATTTATATAATATAAAAAAAATAGTCATGTCATAAAGTACCTAGACGATTAATGAGTGCCACATCATAATAGTTACTTCAAATCAAATAGAATCAACTTCACGCTGCATCTCGTACACAGCAGGGTAGGCAGAGGGAACCTAGTGTTAAGACACTCGGTTCCCCACTCTCTGCCGAATTCTGGAGGCATTGCGTGTTGAGTGGCAGACCTCAACGCCGCGCTTAACCTCGACACCAGAGCGAAGAAATGAAATATAAATTTAAGTAAATATTTCACGTCCTCGAGTGGGGATCGAACCCACAATCAGTCGGTTTTACAGTCACACCTCGGGCCGCTGCGCCACGACTGGCCTCAATAATAATAATTATTATTTATAATAGGATAATTTCTTCACGAACCCTATTTCAGTGTATTTATCAGTGTGGTGAAGTAATAATTAACACAGTTATATGTAAGTATATATTTTATAATTTATATAACTATTCGTCGTTTCGTAGTTTCTATACATTTCGACATACTTTTTCTTTCATTTTTCGCAGTGCAAAAGTTAATCTTTCATTGGTTTCAAAATATAATACTTTCTTTCGCACATAACCTAATGTAATGTAAAAAGTATAATAAAAATAAATAATTAAAAATGTTAAAGGAGTCAATTTAAAACATAAAAGCCTTTTACTTGTTATAATAAAATGTATGGCAATGAAGCATAGATTATGATAAAAATGATATGACAAGTTGTTTCTGTACTGTACTGTACATTCAATTGTCATGTTCACATGCTTTCATACAAATTTTCATTATGGCGACATTAATTATGCAAGATTGTTTGTTGTGTGATCACTATATTGTAGATTTTTTATATACTAACAAAATCATTAAAGATTTTTTTTAATATATAATCTGTCGTGGCGCAGGGGCACAAAGTGTGACTGTTAAATCGACTGGTTGTGGGTTCGATCCCACTTGAGGAAATGAAATATTTACATTTATATTTTCGTTTCTTCGCTCTGGTGTTTAGGCGAAGCGCGGCGTTGAGTTCCGCCACTCAACACTCAATGTCTCCAGAACTCGGCGGAAAGTGGGGAGCGGAGTGTCTTAGGTTTCTTCTGCCTACCTACTAATATTGAAAAAAAAGCAATCCTTTCCTATATTATGGATGTTTCACCTAAAATATAGTCAAACATCCATAATATAGGAAAGAATTGCTTTTTTTTCGATACTAAGCCAGTAAGGATTGCTTTTTTTTCGATATTAAACCAGACAGTAAATGTGTCAAAAATTGTAAAAGCCACATGTAAATTCGCAGTTTGCATTGACAAATACTTACTTTCAAAAATGCCTCTCAGAAATTGAATATTTCATAACTTTTAGAGGATCAAGAATTTCCATTTTTGGCTTTTAAACATCAGCTGCAATGATTGTTTTTCTTTGGAAAAAAACTAGTAAAGGCATCGCTTCATCATATTTGTAATAAGTTACGTCGACGTAAGACTTAATAAATTAAAAAAGTTGTCCTAGTATCTCTAAAAGGTTTTTTTAATAAATTTAATTCATTCTTATATAAATAAAGTGACGCTGCGCGTGCGCGTTATATTCAATATATTCGCATTGCATTCATATTAAAGATAACAAAGTAATACAGATAACTGAAAGATAAAATTAATAAAGATATTGTCATTAATTAATATTTAAAATATACGAAGTTAATTAATAGATTGTCAATATAAACATTGTTTTTACACAATTAATTGAACTAAGTTATGGAACTTTAAGCATATTTCACTTAGAAAGTTAATACGCTAACTGTTACATATGTCAGCTTCACGCTGTATCCTGCACACAGCAGGGTAGGCAGAGGGAACCTAGTGTTAAGACACTCCGTTCCCCAATTTCTGCCGAATTCTGGAGGCATTGCGTGATGAGTGGCAGAACTCAACGCCGCGCTTAACCTCTACACCAGAGCGAAGAAATGGAAATATAAATTTAAGTAAATGTTTCATCTCCTCGAGTGGGGATCGAACCCACAAACAGTCGGTTTTACAATCACACTTCGTGCTGCTGCGCCACGACTGGCCTCGTATACATATGTTATAGTATTAAAATTTTAAATACCATTGTTGTGGGTTCAATTTATTAAAATTATAAATGCCCATTAATTAATCCGATCAGTTACTACTTATTTTATTATATGTAGAGATTTTAAAGTATAAAATGCTTTTCCTATATCAAAGTATAAACGCTTGTACGTAGGGGAATTTTCAGCCCGAATTCCAAGGAGCGCGGATTCAACTCCTGTTGTTGAAACTATGTGTTGTTCGTTAACTTTGAAGTATACCTACTTAAAGACACTGACGTACAGTTGTATTTGTGGGTAGTTATTATAAAATTATAGAAAAAAACTTTAAATACCTAAGAAAACGCGGGACACTGAATTCTCATAATTTGAACTCTCGTTTTAGTATGACATCCCATAAATTCATTTTTAAGAATGATACATGATATTAGAATAGATTACACCTGCCTAGGAAAACCGTGCCGTAATCGATTTTAATTAAATTTATGATAATCAGTGTTTTTGAAAAATTGCACTCACATGTAATTTTAAGAATTTGCGTGGGAATGACATATATGTAATAGAGCGATACCGACTATTAACTTATGTCCAGTAGTCGGCAAACATGAATAAGTTGTATACTTTTTACTATAGATAAATATTTTACGGCGCCATACAAAGTAAAGTCAATATATATAAAATAAATATACAGTTCTGACTGTAAGAACAAATAAATAACTCTATTATAGAAATATCATTAAAAGGAAGAGGATGAATTAAAAGGAAGAGGCCGTCAGCCGCTGTGCGGCTGTAAATAGTAGAAACGGTTGTGGGTTTGATTTTCGACTCGGTGGAATCGGTGGAATTGATATGTCTTATCTTAGAAGAACAGTAATTTTATTCCATCGATAGTTTATATGATGGCAAAATAAAAAAAAAGTTTTAATCGAAAAAAATTGGTTCCGATGTCTTTATAGAAAGAAGCTCCCCGATAAATTTAATTGAAATTTCTAAACTGGAAGGTTTCTAATCAAAATTTTCTTCAATGAAGAATATTTTACAATATAGTTAGATGATATTTTTGCCCTTATTGACATAATATTTTTTTTAATATAAGTTCAGTTTTACAGCAGCGTCCATATATTTGGCTAAATTTAAGAGATCGTCAAATTCACAGCGATAGTGACAAGAATAATAAATAATAAGTAAAAAAACGAAATAAAATCATGGACCCAATGCAGTTCTTAATGAGCCCTACTTTTAGTAATATTCACACATCATGAAAAGCCCAGCTTAAGGGAACTGTATCTGTTCAAATAGTCACTTTATAATTTAATAAAACAATAGATATGTGTGTAGATTATACACATTGATATATAAACCATAAGTTATAGGCATTCCAGATTATATAAATATTAATTTAAGTTTTTGGATTTAACAATTTATTTATTTTATTTATTTATACTACTATATTTGATTTTTAATCGACTTCTGTGAAAGGAGGAGGTTATCAATTCAATTGTATTTTTTTTTATTTTAAATATATTATTAAGTGTTACATTGTGGTTTTATATGAAGTCCTGTTGTACTCATAGTAACGGGTTCAATAAAAAATACGAGATCTTTTCTGTTAAAATTATACCAAACCAGTATACGTACCAAATTAAAATTGTAAAAAAAAATTAAGCAACTTAACTATGACTTAATGCTACTTGCTGCAATACTTCAATTAAAAAAAAATCTTACCACAGCTCCTCTCCGTCTGCGCCGGCCTTTCTTAAAACGCGTGAATATATTAACACAAAACATTATAGTATCGTTTTAATTTATTTAAAATTTTTAGACAACTACGTAAAATTTAATACGCGAACACGTATGCAAGTTGGAACCTCGAGCAAGAATCTGCTGGTACCGTGTCCCAGGAGCGAGTGAGAGTCCTAGCGCCCCGAGCCGCTATATACGTTAGGTTCTCCCGACTCATCCCCATAGCCCACCTTCCTCCCTTTTAGTTAAACTGAAATGTGGATTTATTAAATACTACCTCGTAAATGCAATTGTTTCCAATTATGAATTTTCACTTGCTTATAAGTTATACCTAAGTTAGATAGATAATGTCAATTTTGTTTAATATTAGATTGCACTCCTTATGCTCATCCGTGGGTTAAAAGTCATTCCACCTTACGCAGTAAAATGTAAAAAAACCGGTTAAGTGCGAGTCGGACTCATCCAATCGCGTATCAATTTCAGTAATATAGATCAACGGGAAGTACAACATATAAAAGTTGACACATGTAAGTTTGCGGTCGTATGCACTCATTTTGTATAAAATGAACTACGAATATAAACTTGTAATCGTTTCTTTTTATTTGTGTATGTGTGTACGCTGTAGCGTCTTGCTAGTTTTTATAATTGTAGGTTTGATTACTCAGCGAATAAAGTTGACAAATTTCAATATGCGGGCTCATTCTACTTATATGATTCTTTTAGCTTCATACTGTATTTCGCACATAGCAAGGTAGGCAGAGAGATATTAAATATTTCATTCCCCTGAGTGGAAATCAAACCCATAACCATCTCGTTTACAGTTGTACGTTTGTGCACCTTGCGCCACGATGGCCTGTTCGCACACACCAAGATAGACCTCCTTCAGAGGGTTCAAAATAAATTCCTCCGAATGGCATCCGGATGCCCATCGTACGTACACAACGTTGACCTACACAAAGACTTCGAGCTAGAATCGCTCAAGGAATTCTGCAAACGCCTAGCCAAGCGCTACTACGAGCGTGCAGATTCCCACTCGTTGTTGAAGCGTGTAAGTACGCTCCTCACCCACATCCGCTTCTTCGGCGCCCTCGAATCCTCGTAATTTTTTTTCAGGGTCGAGCTACTCTCACCCCTCCCAGCCCGGTGACGCTGTCAAGACCAGTCCAGATCAACAGCATTAAGCCAATTCCAAAATAACAAATTTACCTTTATAGTAAACAAAACTGTAAAGTTAAATTTGTATTAGCTTTGTGATATTTTATTAGTATTGCAAGTTCAAACTTCGTGCCAAATTTCATAATAGTAGATCCACGGCAAGTACCCTAGTAGGTTTGGTCCACGCGCGAATTTCGTACAAAATGCATCAATAACGATGCACAAATGCTTATTTTTATTTAGTTTTTTCTCTAAGTGGCCAGTTTTTTCTCTAAGTTCGATCCCCACTCGAGGAGATGAAATATTTACTTAAATTTATATTTCCATTTCTTCGCTCTGGTGTCGAGGATAAGCGCGGCGTTAAGTTCTGCCACTCATCACGCAATGCCTCCAGAATTCGGCAGAAAGTGGGGAACGAAGTGTCTTAACACTAGGTACCCTCTGCCTACCCTGCTGTGTGCGGGATACAGCGTGAAGCTGATTTTTTTTTTCTCTAAGTACTTCCAGAAACCATAGACCTGGATATTTGATTTTAGTTTCAGTTTGATACCTCCATGCAATCTTGAGATGGTCTTGACAGACGGACACATAGACATACAGACGGACGATAAGGGTTCCATTTTTCTTTTTGCGGTACGGTCGCCTAATAATGGGATACGGCTTTTACAATTTTTTTAAAATAATTACAAGTCCTGTTATACTTCAAACATAAAGTGGTAGAAAGTTTGTTAAAACTTTTAGAAGTGGGTCCCAGATTATAACAGACTTTCAATTTCAATCGATAATAAAATAATTTTAAAGTCCGTCCATCATATCAGAGGCTAATATACAGATAGCTCATTCTGCAAAAATCCAGGCCAGTACACAAGGCAACTAAGATATCGTTGGAGGTAGTTTCACAAATGCGAACGTCGGGTTCCTAAACATATACAACACCAAAATGTAAGCGATTAATCCGGTTGTAGAATTTAATTTAAAATGTAAAAATCTAAAAAATCTATCTACTGGTTTGAAAACGTATTAAGTAAATATGTTGAATTTTATATTTATCAATTCAAATATAATAAATTATATTTGGTTCGAAAAATATTGGCTATCTCTTGAGGGTACAAAATTAAAGGAATTTTCCACATTGTATAGTACATAGTACTCTATACTCAGATAGGCTACATTATATTATACGTAGAGCTATTTGTATATTTAATTCATCAGCTTCACGCCGTATCCTGCACACAGCAGGGTAGGCAGAGGGAACCTAGTGTTAAAACACTCCGTTTCCCTTTTTCCGCCGAATTTTGGTGATTGCGTGTTGAGTGATGGAATTCAACGCTTTTGCCTCTAAAAATAAATTTAAATAAATGTTTCATTTCCTCGAGTAGGAATCGAACCAACAACTAGTCACGTTTACAGACTTGTGTCCTTGCGCCTTCGACTAGCATCATTAATTAATTATTGAGTGAAATTGAATTGCATGTATTGGTTGATATTAATTAATATAAAAAATACATATACAAATGGCAACGTCATTCTGTTTTAAGCCTTTCCCAGTAAAAAAAGGTGTTATTGAGGCTGTCTCTCAGAAAAATAGGTATAAATTTCTATTTATTTTCATACAATATATAAGTGTTTTTTTCTTTTCCCCATAGAGATTGAATTTCGAAAATCCTTCATGTCAAATTTCATTTTCATACATCCAATAGTATACAAAATTTCATGATTTAAACCAATCTATGTATATATAACGACAATTTTGGTTCTCAAGATGATTGAATTATCCTGGTATGATTTTTATTTAAAAAATAAAATAAATAAATCAGCTTCACGCTGTATCCTGCACACAACAGGCTAGGCAGAGGGAACCTAGTGCTAACATACTCCGTTCCCACTTTCTGCCGAATTCTGGAGGCATTGCGTGTTGAGTGGCAGAACTCAACGCCACGCTTTCGCCTCGATACCAGAGCGAAGAAATGGAAATATAAATTTAAGTAAATATTTCATCTCCTCGAGTGGGGATCGAACCCACAACCAGTCGGTGTTAAGGTCACACTTTGTACCGCTGTGCCACGACTGGCCTCGATCTTTTTTATTTATTTATGATATTAATAATCGTAGAATATCTGAATAAAGATAATCTAAGTAACAGAAAGGTAACATGCAAGTTTTCAAATATAACAGGAGGATTCAGTAGTACATCAGTCGATTCTAGAAATTCTCATTATGAACCAGGAAAAGGAAGTTGCATTCGTGCGTCAGGAGGACGTCCTGAAGGACGTCTGTAAAGCCGTCGCATTAACACCTCCCTGCTTGTGTCCGTTTGGAGGATGCACTTAAGGATAGGGTCTTCAGCTGGTGATCCTTATACTGTCGATTAGGTATTATCGGTATATTAGCTAACGAGTAGAGGTGAATATTTTTGCTTAGGTATTCTTACATGTAAAGCTATTCATGACTAGAGTTTTTTTTTTAACTTCGTATATTGTGGATCAACGGGAAATATCTTATGGGTTTTGATTACACAGCGTAAAAAGTTGATAAATTTGAGATTGCGGGCGTATTCAAGTGTACTTAGATTTGTCAATAAATAAATAAAAATAAAATTTGTACCAAAAAAGAACTAACGAATTTTTTTTAGCTTCACGCCGTATCCCGCACATAGCAGGGTAGGCACACGGAACCTAGTATTAAGACGCTCTGTTTCCCATAGATATACCATACAGACACATTGTAGTATATTAAAAAAAATTGTTCAAAATATATATTTTAATATAATACTAATAAACCAATCTAAATGAAATTGCCATTTCTGTTTAATATTTTTTTTGTAAACAAAAAATCTTAAAAAATTGTTATTTAATCAAAAATGTTAACGTGGATTATTTATTTGACATCAAAAAATCGGACCAGACACAGAAAACGTTGCTGAAGAGATGCTACATGTCAGTCAATCAATAACAAAAATAAAATAAAATAAATTGAAAACTGATATTGCATCGGATTGGAACAGTAAATGCTATTTTTTATTTCAGTTCATCGAGAAATTCTCTTAAGATAATTAAATCACCGACACTGAGTTTTTTAAGCGGATACTCAAAATTTTTAGCTAATTGCAATCGCAATATGTTTTGATTGAAGCGAGATTGCAGCATTATTTAATTGATGCCCTAAAAGAGCTTTTCGAGGGGTTAAAAAAGGGGGGGGAGGCGTCACATTCGGAGTATAACGCCAGCCAGAGGGTACCTAGTACCTAGTAGGACTAACTTAATGTTTAACTTGCATTCCGTAATTAGATATATATGTAACACGTAATATAATATCCATATTTGCTACTAATATTAAGTATTTTTGTATGTTTATAGTAATAAGTTAAATAGAACTATGACTATCAAAATACTTGTGAAAACGCAATCTCTTCCGAGTTGAAAACTCGTTAGCTAAAATTATCAGAGTGAGACTTGAAACTCTCATATGAAAGTTTACGGCGAAAGATGTAGTTGGTCCATAGCGTACGTACCTAATATATAAAATACGAATTCATTTTCACGTGTGCCCAGTTTCTAGGAATTAGCTGGCTCCATCGATGTTGCCTGAGAGCTGGGATCCGGAATATAAGCTTACAATGCACCAAGCGCATTACAAAATCTGGGATATTTGACACCCGCTTTAACCCGTCGGGTGGCGTGCGTAGATCGTGGAGGAGGGTGGCTACCGGCTACGTTGTTGACAGCATATATAGGTAGCTACACTCCTTTTAAGCTAATAATAAATACAGTCAGAAAATAAATATTTCGACATGTTAAGCCACGTTACTATTATATTTTTAGCCTTTATAAATTGTTTTTGCGAATATCTGTGATACTGTTCGTACATGTGACGGCAGTGGGCCAGCGACTGATTTTAAACTCGATGGTTGTAAGTTCGATCCTCACTCGGGAGAACGATTATTTCTCTCTCTCTGGTAGATTAGGTGCGGCGTTTAATTCGGTTGAGTTGTTGAGTTCGGTTCAGTTCGAAAATTAGGAGGAAATGGAACTTAAAGTTCTTATGTGCTTAGTTTGCTATGCAAGGAAAATCCATATGCAAGGTAAAAGTGAAAGAAAAATCTATGATATTAAAACATATTCTGAACTAAAATCTGTACCCTCGATTATTCCACCACTTTATTGGTATGCAGGGTTAAAAAAATGTAAAGAGTAAACTAACTTTTTAGAGGGAAACAAATTTAAAAAACAAGACAAAATATATTCGTATTATCAAACTGGCATATAGCTCGCTATCTCACTCCTCCCTTAATATAATTCAGGATATCCTAAATAAATTTCCATCGGCGTTGGTGGACAGCGTTGAAATCAAAATTGAAAGTATCATTTCCTCCAGAAATATATGCTTTGTAGTTTTGCACTGTTTATAGTATTGTAGTGTTTGTAAGTATGTTTTTAAAATTCATATTTTTTTTTTTATATAGTAACTAGTGGACCCGGACGCGGCTTCGCCCGCTTGAACTATACGAATGCTTATTAGATATATTTATGAAAATATCTAATTTGAATGAAAAAAATTATAAGTAAACGTAATCATATTAAAATATTTATAAAAAAAATTAAACAAAACCAGCTACATTATTAATAACATCAAAGTAAAATAAATATTTAAAAGAATTAAAATTAAATGTGTTGTGCTATGTTTTTGCAAGTGCATGTGGTTATTTACATAATACTTAAATACAATAAAAAATATTATATTTTTTGTCTCTGTCTGTCTTTCTATTTCCCCGAGCTAATGTCCAGAATAACTGAACTGATTTTTATTGGACTTTCAGTGATCGATTTTACTGATTTACCCGGGAAAAATCTTTTTACACGTTTTCCTTGCGCGCGTACATAGATACTATATGAAATACCTAACTAAAGTCCTTTCTACATTAAATATGATAAGTTTTGCGAGCAATATCAAATAAAATCCCAAAAAACTAAAACCATATTTTATTAAGTGTATAACAACGCAATAGATAACCATCCAAGATGAAATAACTAACAATTCTTTCCTTAAATAATAAGTACTTAAATAATATTATGCCGCTGCCGCACAGGGCCGCAACTTACACCACACCAAGAAATTTATGAAAATCTAATTAAACTACTATTCGAATAAGCGAAGAACCAAAGAAAAGTATAAATTAATTATAATTACATAAAAATTAATAGTAGTTCGAAAATGTATGAAAATATACAAAACTGTCAAAGTCATCTGCCCGTTCGCGTTGGTCATACTATACCGCTCGTAGGCTAGGTCATTTCGAATCAGTGACATCTCCTTAATTATTTATTAGAATGTTATACAGTAAACTATAATTTCAATCCAGATGAAATGTTAAAAGTGACTATATTCATTTTCATAAGGATCAATATCAAATTATAGAAAATACATACAACAAAAACCCGATAAATATAAAGTAAATTAATTAAAATGATAACTTTAATTAACTTTCGCTTAACCTTCAGAGATAAACATGGTATATGTATAGCGGACTTTTTTAAACATTAAAGAACAATACTTTTGTAAAACATTATTTTCATGTATCTCATAAGGTTGAGTCGGTGCCCGCTATGTATGCGTTAAGCTCATTTTGGGTGACGTTTTCTTATAACAAACAAACTTTGCAAACCGTTGCTTAGCAACGGTCGGTTGTTATTAACATGGCGGAATAAATTGCCTGTCAAACTAAAAAGTATTTTAATATATTAGTATATATCGACAATATTACAAATATGAGAAAAAAAAGTAACCTATGTTCATCCGAAGACCCTTAAGTATCTCTTTATGAGTATTTTATCACAATTGAATTAGCAGTTTGGCCCTGATTGCGTAACAGACAGACAGACAGACAGACAGACAGACAGACAGAGTTACTTTCGAATTTATAATATAGGTATGGATAAAAACAGAAAATATTGAAATATTAATCTATCATTTAAGATAGATATAGGGTAGGTAAATATTAGGGTAGGTTTTTTTGTAGCTTCGCGCTGTATCCCGCACATAGCACGGTACCGGGCTGAGGGAACCTGGGAAACAATGATTAAAACACGCTGTTCCCATTAAGACGCTTCCGTTCTCCACTTTCCGCGGAATTCTTATGGCATTGTGAGTCGAGCGGTGAAACTCAACGCCGCGCTTTGCTGCATTATTTAATATTTTCATTTTTCAATATTATATATTTTCATTTCTTCGCTCCGCTTCTTTGCTAATGTTTACAGTTACACTCTTGTGGTCTTGCGCCACGACTGGCCTCAATTTATTATTTATCATATAAAACAATCAAGCTAAATATAAATTAATATTTTTCTTTTTATTAAACATGGACTTAGCCTACATATAATTTAAACTATATGTAATGAAAAGAAAAATAAATAAATGTTCATCATACAACATTGCATATGTGTGGGCTAAAAGCTAGCTTGTTTATCTTTTACACACGAGTTGTTATTTACACACTTATATTAGTAATATAGTCATTATTTGTAACTGTTGGGAATAGTTAGTTAGATAAATAAATAGGTTTTAATTTTATACCTAGTTTTTTAACAACTATTTTTCATTTTAAAAACCGGAAACTAGTTTACTTAACCCAGTAGAGTTATGTACTTTGAGTTGAAAATATTCTTGGGAAATCTCGTTATTACATTTCCTTAAATAAAATCCCATCACTACCGTACCGGTTCGAAACTTTTTTTATAGTTAACTTCAGTAGAAAACTAGAATATCTATAATATAGAATAAGTCTGTATTCAATGTCTAAAGTCAGTTATCTACAGTCACAGGGCCTTTTGTTACAGGGGAAAAAACCTCTGTTTCTTATAAATAGATATATGTATAGAATTAATTGTAATGCTTTTTATCTGCTATTGTTGTACCTATATATTTGTAATATGTATATTTAAAAACAGAATTAACAATAGAAAACTATTATAAGGTAATAATAAATTTCATACTATCGATGCTAGGCCAGTCGTCAATCGTGTAACTGTAAACACGACAGCTTGTAGGTTCGATTCCCATTTGATGAAATGGAATATTTGATAATAGGTCGAGGCAAAAGTATTTCCGTATTTTGAATGTACTCGTATTATTAGTAATCAAACCTCTTTGGCTGTACTGAATGTAACTGGCTGGTTTCAAAACCATTTTAAATGTGACATTCTGAAGATGCAGTAAATAAAAAAACTAGTAACCCGCTATTTTTCAATTGTTTTTCAAGTAAGCAAAATTAACGTATGAGGAAGAAATTTAGCGGTTTACAGACCTAATGCGGCGTCAATAACAAGAGTAGCATAAATGTGGTTCAAGCGTTACAGGTCTGGGAATTTTAGTATGAAAGATGAGGCTCGCTCTGGACTCCCCTGTCACAGATAAAATCAGTGCCATCTTTGAGAAAGTGGAGCAAGATCTACATATTAGTAGCTACGACATTGCTGAAGAGCTGGATGTTGATCATAAAACAGTTTTATGTAATTTACGAAGGTCTGGCTATAAGAAAAAACATTTGGGTATCACGTGATCTCACTGAGAGAAACCTAATGCAACGTGTTTCCATTTGCGATCTCTTTTGAAACGTAACAATTCCGAACCATTTCTTAAACAATAGATTACGGTTGATAAAAAGTGGGTGACTTATGATAAGAATGTGCGAAAAAGATCATGGTCGAGGCATGGACAAGCCCCACAGACCGCAGCAAAGCCAGTGTCAGCCAAAGTCTTGAAGCCAGTTAGTTATTTCGAGTGTATGTGAGTCGCATGTGAGACTTGGTAGAGCCCATCTGAGACGTCACGGCATACTATTCAGTGATTAATATCTTTGATTGCATGTAGGAACAATACAGGTAGGAAAGCATACGGTAATTAAAATATCAACACTTTTATAAAAGTTATAATTAAAATAATAAGAGGCCACCGTGGCCCAGGGGAACAAGGGTGTGACTGTGACGTGACGGTTGTGGGTTCGATCTCCACTCGAGGGAATGAATTATTATTTAATCATATTTTAATTTTTTTCGCTCTGGTATCAAGGCAAAAGCCCGGCCTTGAATTTCCATCACTCAACACGTAAAGCCTAGAAAAATTCGGCGGAAAGTGGGGAAATCCCTATTTCTATATTCGTTATCCGTATTTATATACTCGTATATTTTTTGTGTTTAATAATGTTAAAATATTTTTGTTCCGTCTCTTGAAACTCTCAGATAATATCCATGTCAACTACTTGATTCGATTGACACCTTAAGCGATACGTGGCATTGTTATCCGAGACCCGTAAAACTATTTTTTTGTAGCTTATCTGGCAGAAATGGCTATCAGAGAATCCAAAAGCCAGTGGTGAAACCGGCAATAACACTTTCTTATTTAACGGTGTCAAATTTAAAGAAAGCTTATTTATTCAAATAATCAGTTTTTTGGATTATGTGTATTACTCAAACAGTAAAGACTTCATCGTCTAATATTTATATTTGACTTCTTATGTTTAAATCACATACAATTTTATAATTAAATACTTAATTAATAGTTATATATAATGTCATGAATAATTAATAATACTGTACTTTTCTAACTAAGACAGTGAAATCCATGGCCAAAATTGAGAATCTAAATGTTGCTCAACATCAATTCTAACGTGATTTATAGTGTACAAATATTTACTTATGCCTATTCCAAATACGGCGTTACATTCCACTACCTAACAGGTGTGTAATATATAGAACGTAGAGACGTATCACTACATGGTCTCTACTAGCTTCATCAAAGAGTAAAAACGATACAAAAAACATGTAAATCTTTTTTAAAGTTAAGTATAGTGATTTGAAATTTAAGCAAAACATAGATAGATAGATAGATAGATGTAAATATGAAGCAAGGTTCCCAAATTGAACAATTTCCGAAACAATAACGACTGATTCGCGCACCATCAGTGCATATTCATTAGTATGTTGACAGATAGCCTAAAATTCGCTAAATTGGTCAGATTTTCCTTGTGATAGTCCTGTATGGCTGCGTGCACACAGAATTATTAATTTATCGTTGGCTGAATTATAATTGTATACAATTGTATTGAATACTAGATAAATCAAATAAATCAGCTTCACGCTGTACACCGCACACAGCAGGGTAGGCAGAGGGAACCTAGTGTTAAGACACTCCGTTTCCCACTTCCCGCTGAATTCTGGAGCCTTGCCTCGGCATCAGAGCGAAGAGATGGAAATATAAATTTAATAAATATTTCATTTCGTGGGGATCGAACCCACAACCAGTCGGTCACTTTGTGCCGCTGCGCTACGTATGGCCTCAATATTGGATTAGAAATGGAAGATAAATAATAAAATAATAAGAGAGAAATAATATAAGATTTAAAAATCTAACACTACTACAAAACTATAGGGTTTAGGTATTTGATAATGTTAATATTTATTTGTCAAAATTTTTATTTATTCGAAAAATAAAAACGTAATATTTATTCGAAAAATAAAAACGTAATTTGATTTTGTTAAGTAGTGTATTGTTAGCCATATATTGATATTTACGTACATTTTTTTCGAAAATTTACATTTTTGATCGTACTGAAGCATTTACCTAAAATATCTGACGTCAATCATTGTATTTTGTGTACAAAGCTTTGAAGCCTATCCATAGGGGCATTTAAATTTTTCAGGAAACTATACTGAGCGCCAATTCTTCTATGGAGTAAAAATCACTAGCTAGCTTCACAGTGAGCGATCACAGTGACGTTGTGTCAAAATTATGTACCTGATTTTGATTTTTTTTATTATTATTTTTTTATCAGTTTCACGCTGTATCGCGCACACAGCAGTGTAGGCAGAGGGAACCTAGTGTTAAGATACGCCATTCCTCACTTTCCGCCGAATTCTGGAGGCATTGCGTGTTGAGTGGCGGAACTCAACGCCGCGCTTTGCCTCGGTACCAGAGCGAAGAAACGAAAATATACTCGAGTGGGGATCGAACCAACAACCAGTCGCGTTTACAGTTACACTTTGTGCCCCTGCGCCACGGCTGGCCTCAAATTTTTGTTATTCTTAAAGGGTCGTTATTCACAAAATTTAATAGTGTATCTAAAGGTATAAATAATAATACATGTGTGTTTGTATATTTAAATGCTTGTAGTATTAAAAAGTACAAATTTTATACTTTTACTTGTTTTTACTTTCGGGTAACGATATACCATATTTGAACATACTATATATGTAATATAGTATATTATCCCGTAGGTAATATTACAGAAAATTATTGGTATCATACCAAATAGTACCTATACATTTTTTTATAATCTTACATTATATGAAAGTACATTTTGAACTTATTACACTACCCATATCCTGCCTTTCAATTTTAAAATCAACAAAGTAAATTCAAAATTCCATGAAAGTGCACTTGGCAAGTGATCATGACGTCAGATGCCTTTCATGTTAAATAATTATGAACATTGTCATTCAATTTATAAAAGCGTTACATAAAGGTGACTTTGATATTTATTTTTAACGTTTTTTGATACTTATAAAACATATTTTGCTTTATATTTATTCACTACAGTGTGTTTCGAGTTCGAGTATAAATCTAATATGCAGTAATACAATTGTAACGAATCGATGTCCGTACATGGAAGATGTACTGGTTGTGGGTTCGATCCCCACTCGAGGAGATGAAATATTTGATTAAATTTATATTTCCATTTCTTCGCTCTAGTGTCGAGGTTAAGCGCGGCGTAGAGTTCTGCCACTCAACACGCAATGCGTTCAGAATTCGGCAGAAAGTTAGGAACTGGTCTTAACACTAGGTTCCCTCTGCCTACCCTGCTGTGTGCGGGCAGTACAGCGTGAAGCTGGTTTGTGTAATAACGTAATAGAACTAAAGAATATTTTTTTATAAAGTTGTGTTTGTCTGTGCGTTTGTTTACGATTATCTCAGAAACTGCACTGATTGAATTGAAATTTTCACTATATTGCATTTGGAAAGCTTCCCTTAACATTTACTCTTGTGGTTGTTTTATTTCTATCGGTTTATACTTAAATTAAAAAGTTATACCACCTTTTAAAAATGTTATTCGACTAAGTTGCTATAAATATTAGTTTGATTGCATTGGCTGAAAAAAATATTTTTCTCTATATTTATATACTCATAGGTTTAGATATTGTTTTGAAAATTATATTATTATTAGAAAAGAAAAGAAATGCGGATTAGTGAATTAATAATTATGCAGCTGAAGTGGGCGACGCCGCGAGCGGGTCGCTAGTATGTATGTTCGTATACACACAGTGGTCGACGCTTAATTGCGTTAGGATTTTCGTTGGTATGTCGGAATTGGAATATGACACTTACATAAACTTTAGCTTATTGAGTTTATATAGTTGTATCTTATAAATTTTCATATGCATTTATTATTAGAAAATTAGCGAGGAGTAAAAGTGGGTAATTCCGGTAAACGGTTGAATAAATAATAGATAGGCCATTGCCGTCAACGTCAGTTTAACAATTAACACAACTTGAGTATTGACTTGAGTATGTATATTTTTAATGCGAATTGTATTAACTATATTGACAGGTTATTTATATTTTATTTACATCAAATGTCATTTTCAATGATCAGCTGTGGAGAATCGGCCTTTTTTATTTTATAGATCGGCTATAGTAGGGTCTTGGCCTCTATAATTTTATAATAGGCTTATGGAACTGTTTAGCCCTAAAATGCTGTTATGAACACAACTTTTTGACGTTTTCCTTATAGCGAGTCTATAGAATAAGAGAATAAATAAGACCGTCAGTATTTAAGGGTTTCCTAATCCGATATAAAGGGGAACAAGCAGTAATGAAGCGATGTGTCGACTTTTTTATAAGTAGCATTGATTACTTTTATAACTAAAGTATAGATATACAAATCGCGGTACAATATAATAATATATTTAATTACTTATAGGTACATATGACACACACACACATATATATATATATATGTATGTAAAGAAATAGCAGAAAGAAGAATAGAGAGAGTATGTAGTTTAAAGTGTTACTAAAGTTACCAAAGGCCAAGTGCAACAAACAGTTAGTCGCTTTAGACAAGCTATCGCTAACTACTTGCCTTGTATACGACAAGTTTTAATTACTAGCAGTTAGGTAAAGTTAATACGCCATAGCTATAATTACAACACTTCAAATACGTCGTTGAATTTATCTACTAGAAAATGAAGTTCTCAGTCATCAAATAACAAAGAAGATTCTTTTCCTTTAAGCATATAGATTTTCTATTTAAGATAGTATAGTTTGTAAAACACGGTGTTACTCTAAACGAGACGTATAAAATTCTTATGCAGTTAACTTAATAAAAAGCCATGCTCTCATATATATGAGATGTAGGAAATGCTGTTTCCTTTTACCGGAACACTTGCCATTATATTAAATTCGTTGCAATATTAGATCTTGTAAAATGAGCTGATATAAGCTTTCGTAACATAATATCTCGTATTTTTTATTACAGTCTAATATTTTATAAAACTATTCCCATTATTGAGACATTTATGACTAGGATAACAAAATGAAAATAACATATATTTTTTTTATTAATTATCAATTACCTAATCAACGCTAGAAAAAAAATTGATAATAGGGAATATGTTTAATTTTAAAATTAAACAAAATTATTTATAACCGATAAAATTTTATTTGAAAAGTGAAAAATAACAAAGATTTAAACGAAACTAAATGTGACGTAAGCGGACAAGAAATTAGATTTACCGGCGTCGCTCGATATGCACTGTGTTAGTACTAGTAGTGTTTGCGAGAAAAATAGTATAAATCCCATATTATCGAAATTATTTTACTAGAGAATCTTTTCTATAATGAATGTTAATTTACAATGAATCTAGGAAGAAGGCTAAAACTGATTTTTAAAGCAAAATTAGACAATGTACCAAAAATATACTTATTATATATTTACAATGCATCCTATTTCACAACAAATTACTATTTCAAGTCCGATCCGAGATCAAATAATATAAAAAAAAATATGTTACATTAATTGAGGTTAGTCGTGGCGAAGGGGCAAAAGTAAGTGTAAATGCGATAGATTGTGAGTTCGATTCCCAATCCGAAAAATGTATTATTTCCATTTTCTCGTTCTGGTCAGAATACTAAGTTTGCTTTTGGATTAAATTCGGCCACTCAACACGCGAGACAACATAGTCTCGAAAAACATTTTTTTTTCAGTTTAGAAATAATACGATATAAATCAAATAATAACGCTTTCATTGCAAACTTAAAATGTTAATTTCAATGACCAACTAATCGACTTTTATAAAATATATAAAAAAAACAAAATTAAAGTCTTTAATTATAATTAAGATCAGGAGTAATTGCGCACTGTTGATGTTACTTGTTGTATGCACGCTAATTTAGTTGCATAAACCGCACTAGATCCCTGTTTTAGATCCGGGTTTCGAATTCCGATATATGATATACATTTATCATGCCACCATTCAGTACAAATGCTGTACTGGATCCAATCGACATTTACATTTGCAACTAGGCAACTAGGACATATCCATATTTTTTTCTTATTTTTTAGTGAGGTTTTTGGATTTCTAGGTGCTTTTTTTGATGTTTTGAAGAAAGATTTCTTGGCTATTTACTTCATAGAAGATTATTCTTACGCGCACTCTTGCGGAAAGATTTAGTTCTGAATCAGCATGGCATACCTATGTCATCCATTGGCACATCACAATAACATTTTCACAATTCACCAGCAGTGACAGACATGTGTTACGTATTAGAAAAAAAATTGCCACTGCTTATATGCATATGCTACATTTGTTTCAAAATGTCAAAAATCTTTTGCCTCCAAAGTTCACTATTTTTTTTTTTCGAAATTTTCTATGATCTGATCGGAATACTCGCGGTAAATGACCTTTGACGTCATTAAAGGCACGCTCAAAATGGTGGCGTTTGTGCGGCTCAAACTTTTTTAATATTTAAAATTTCACTTTTAAAAATAATTTGTATATTGTGAAGCCTATTTTCATTTTTTCTGTCTCAGGAAGATATAAATTATTAATTTAAGAAATAAAAATATTAATATATAAATAGCAGAAATAAATTTACTAAGCTTCTATAAACATATTTTTACTCATTAAAAAAAATGTTTTTTAATTTTGATTTGAATACTATTGCTGGCTGACTAAATCATAACCAAATAAACAAATATAAAAAAAATCACGGTAAATGACCTTTGACGTCATTAAAGAGGCGCTCAAATGGTGGCGTTGGTGCGGCTCAAACTTTTTCAATATTTAAAATTTTACTTTTAAAAATAATTTGTATGTTTTAAAGCCGATGTATATTTTTTTCTGTTTTATGAAGATGCAAATTATTAATTTAAGAAATAAAAATATTAACTTAATGTAAAACAGTATAAATTTATTAAGCTTATTGAAGCTTAATAAATTTATACTGTTTTACAACAAAATACAACAAACATATTTTTACTCACAAAAAAAATGTTTTCTAATTTTAATTTCAATACTATTGCTGGCTGACTAAATCATAACCAAATAAATAAATATAAAAAAATAAATCGAATAACACACGCTGAGATAATTATTTAAGATGGCGCTTTGTAGTGCAAGACGAGAATGCGAAACAGGCGAAGCCTTCACGGCGGAGAAAGTGAGAAGTGCTTGGCCGCGTGTCCGGCCGCTTTCACTGTCATAATATTATCTTATATACTCGTATATTTATATATATTTTTAAATAAGTGTTACATCTCATTCGAATGAAATGAAAATACATATGTTTATATGAATATGTATGTGAAACAATATTGTTATGGAATATTGGTTTTCTATTTTATATATATAGAGAATTAAGCTCGAGTTATCATTTATTGAAATATTTTCATTTATATATTTTATTTACACTTTCCGCACAGGGTGGACAGAAACAACCTAGTGTAAATAAGTTCCTTTATACATTAAAAACGTTAGCTTTTAATAGCTAAAAAAATATTGTTCGGGCCTGCGATAACAAACAGATAATTATATATATATATATTAATTATTGATAAATCATTTATATTTTCATTTTATCGCTATGGTGTCGAGGCAAAGCGCGGCGTTGAGTTCCGCCACTCAACACGCAATGCCTCCAGATTTCGGCGGAAAGTGAGGAATCTTGACACTAGGTTCCCTCTGTCTACCCTACTGTGTGCGGGATATAGCGTGAAGCCGATTTGATTTTTGATTTGGATTTTCTTTAGTTTTCCTGAGTCTATATTTATGAATAAATCCAATACGATTATAGGTAATAACGATAAAAAGTATATTATTTAAATTCTAATTAGTCTTTTACTTCATTCTGTCACTTCCTTCAGTTTGTAATTTCCCTGGTAAAACCATATACTTAATTTTTTTTGTACGGATTTCAAAATGCGTTTACATCACACAACATCCTCATTTAATAAACATGTAAGTACTAGTATTTATTAAATGAGGATGTTGGGTGACATCAATATGGTACTTTAAAAAATGAGAAAATATCATTGTTATATTACGTAGAGTTTAAAATCACACACAATCAAAAAGTAAATAAAGATAATTTATTATATGAAAAATATACATTCAAACAATAATAAACGTAAAGTATCAAGAAAATTATATTTTTTATCTACAATCGTGTTGTTTCTCTAATTACAAGATTGATATCTCATAATCAAAGTTGCCACATTCACTTGTTTCTTGTACTACTTGAACGAAGAGACCAGAAGTCATTTTAAATATTTTTAAAATGTTAATCTACACTTAGTAAAAAAAAAATATTTATTTAGAAAACGTATAAAATTTTTTAACGTAGCAGGACTCGAACCCGCGCCTCCTGGAAACCGACCAGGCGCTCTGACCACTAAGCCAAACGTTCTCATCAAGCTGCGTCGAAATTTTTATACGCCTGTTACAACTTATTTATGTTGTTAGCATCTCTGTAGGGAGAATTTACCAATTTCCACTACCTAAAGGTACCTTTGATCGCTTCATCCCAGATATTGATTTACAACCATTTTATACAGTATGTAGTATCTTTAATTTATAAATTTATAAATAAATATAGAGGCCTGCCATGGCCCAAGGGAATAAGGCACAAACGCCTCACTGTAAACGGGACAGGTTGTGGGTTCGATTCCCACTTGAGGAAAGGATATATTTAATATTTTCTTCTCTCAACACGGGATGCCCAGAATTCGGCGGTGCCCTCTTCATATCCTGCATTGTGCGAACTAACTGTTATTAAATAACAGTTAGTTCCCGTTGCAGGAAGTATTTTATTTACTTCCTGGAACGGTAAAATGTACTCGTAAATATTTACATATAATACGGTAAACGTAAATATTTTTTACATTCAATTTTAAAATTATTTATTTTGAATAAGTAAATAAACTGTATTTATATGAATATGAATTTAAACATCAATTTTATAGTTTAACTATCAATATAAATTTTACCTACTTGTTTTTTTATTTGTATTATTTATTGTAGGTGTTATTATATTATATTTTTTTGAAAAAGAAAAAAATATTTTAAAAAATAGACTGCAAGTACAATCCAAAATTCCATTTTCTGATTTAATTTATTTTCATTTTGAACATGTTTTTGTACCTTTAACCCTTAATTTGGCAAAGTATAAAATGCTATAAAACCTTAATTTTGTCATCAGAAATGTTATTTATACACTTAAAAGGACTATAGAAAAATTTGAAAAAAAATCTGAAAAGCTTAGTTTTCCTGAAAACTCATGTATGCCACGACATACACCGCCAACTACTCAAGAATACAAATCGTAAATGTGTTGTATGCAGGGGCATACATTGCCAATTACTGTAGGTACTGACTACGTATGTAAAAGAAACAACTATTATATTTATTATTTATTTTTATAAAAAAATACATAGAAATTACGTAGGCACATGGTAATCTAGTTGACAATTACGGGAATTTTTGCCAGTTACGAAACAAAGGCGGACTTGGCACTTCATACATTGTACGGCTGTAAGTTTTGAACACAATCGGCATCTTCCTTGTGTGGTCATTGTCATAAAATGACCAACGTTGTCAAATCGTGACGTTTCAACTGGACTGGCTTGTGGTTCTCTTTTTTTGGTGCCTTTGTTATTACCCTCAGAACGCTGGTATTTTTTTAGACCTTCGTACAATTCGAATCTAAAGTCCTTCAAAGCAATTGACTTTGTCTTGGAATCTCTTCTGTGAAGGAGCCATGCGTTATTGATACAGATGTCAAGAAGTTGGGCAAATTTGCCGATATACCATCTCCTTGTCTTGAAAGGTGTTCTATATAAGGAGATAAGCATATCGGCCAAGTCAACCCCTCCCATATGCTTGTTGTACTCTTTTACAATTTGCGGACATTGAACGTCAACCTTCGTTTTGGAGTCCTTGCAGTATCTTTTTATTGTAGATACTGGTTCAACGCCGACATAGGAACTTATCAAGGTCACTGCTTTGTTGTCATTCCACTAACGGCCTAACTTTATAGTATCTGTCAGAATCTTGTACGTTGTTGTCAACAAAATGTAAAAAACGACGTATTTGTTGATAACGTTTTAGTGGCATCAAATCAGCCACAAGTTTGTATCTATATCGCAAACTCCAATAATCAGTATAAGACGGCATGCTTACAACACCCATAATGATATGAATCGCTAAAAAATCCCGTAATTCGTCTTCAGTCAAACCCAAAGTACGTCCAGTTCGAGATATTGCATACATATTTGTTTGTTCGACAATATCTGTCAAAATGTCTGGGGAAAAAAACTTGTAGAAATATTCCAGGGGAGTTAGGACTGTGACGCTCCCGACAGATTCCGATTCCTCTTCTATAGAAGCCACATGTCGAAACACAGCTTTTTTCCAATTATGACATGGAAAGCGGTGTGTGCACACGTATTTCGTCTTCAATATCAGAATGTTCACTATCATCAGAGGGTGCATTTTGAGCAGGGACAAGCGCTAAAATTCTACCCCCACGAGTTTCAAGCTTTTGCTGCAGACAAAGCAAAAAAATGCTAATAGACAAACTAAGCAAAGCAAAACCCTAAAATTGGCAATGTATGCCCTGACATACAAATTAAATAGAGGTATTTTTTTACAAACTTGGCAATGTATGTCACAGCATACATCATGTTAATATCCAAAATAACACCAATGTAAGAAGTTAGACCTGCAAACTTATTAGACAAATTATATAATCGTTATATCAACCATAGGATTCAGTCGTGAAACTTTGCCCAAACTGGGTAATAATCAATAAAATTATATAAATACCTTGGAGAGAACAGCTGAAGGCCGCCGGTACGCCATTTTCGTCAACTAATGTCAAAACTAGTGATACCAGATGCCTGTTTTATATTTTCTACTAAAAGTTGTTTAAGTTGCAAGGTGATAAAAATATAATTTTACGTTATTTATGTATTTTCTAATACAAAATATTTTTTTAAAGTTGATGTATATTGGGGCATACATTACCAAATTAAGGGTTAACAACTTAACTACACGTTTTAATAATATGTATATTATCTCCAAGGTCAGAAGAGAATAGCAAGTATTAAAGTGAACTAAAAATATTATTATTTAGCATACATTTTAATATCTTTTTCAAATACAATGTAATACTTTATTTAACACTTTTGCTATAGGTATGTTCCTGGTAACTAAATCATTAATTACCTTGCTAATATTGCATTATCGTGCAAAATTTTTATTTTTAATAAATTGAGAGCGTGTAGGCATTTTTATAACAATTTCGTTTTATGTTAAATCTATGTAATCGATTCGGTTATTTAAATTATTAAAATCATCAACTAGAATCAAATAAGAGTTTCGTTTATAACATCAATAAGCAAGCTTACGGTTAATTGTGAATTGTTATAATTTTAATGGTATAGTAAGGTAAAATAATATTATGCAGTCGATACTAGCATAAAAAAACAAGTGAAATAATAAAATAATTTAACTTAACACACAATGTATACCAATTGGCTTTGTTAGAGCAGTAGGTTAGGTATCAGCGTTGCCAGATGTCCCGATTTTGGCGGGACGTCCCCTTTTTTAGCCAAGAATTTTAATGTCCCGACCGGAACAGGCATTTAATACTTTAAGATTTTTATTAGTTATTAATTATTTTATAGAAACACAAAAAAATATATTCGTAACTTACGTATAATTATTCCGAAGACTTAAACTGCAATTTAACTTAACATATTATTATGCTAAACCAAAATAATTACGTCTTAGTATAGTGACGTTTTTATATTAAAATCATTTTATATTTATATCTTCCACCATTAAAAGGTTGATTTAAAACTCAATTTTGTCCCGGTTTTGGTGAAAGAATCCCGTTTTTTTACTTAAAATGTTCAAAAATCCCGCTTTTCTCCAAGAGAAAATCTGGCAACACTGTTAGGTATACCAACTACCAATGAACTTGGTATTTAGTTTTAGCACCCGGGCAGTTTCGATGCCAGAAGTCATTTTAAGATCGAAATAGGATACGATATAGAGTTATGGAGCCACAGAGCCCCAGTAAGGAACGATATAGTGTACTGGTTATTAAAATATTCCTATATAAAGGAAATCATTTCTTTATTTCAGCTTTACGCTGTATGTAGCATGTAGCAGGGTTGGCAGAGAGAGCCTAGTGTTAAAATATTCCGCTTCCCACTTTCCGCCGAATTCTTGAGGCATTGCGTGTTGAGTGGCGGAACTCAACTTCTTCCTTCTCTCTCAAGGACATCTATGTATCTTTTGAAAGACGGTCACGTGACGCAATTGACGTTGGTCTAGCTCTAGTCTAGGTACACTTCATAGTTGTGGATTTGGTCAGCGTTTTATTCTAATTATATAAATTTTCGGGTTCTGGTAGAAAACACCGGTGCACGGAGTTGTGTACCGCCACATGTTTTGCAATTTCTTGGAAATTAACGGTAAAAGATGGATGAAGCAAATAATGGAAAATTGATATATCAAATACAGCGTGAAGCTGATATATCAAAATTAAAACTTTGTACTAAATAAAAATTAATCAGCTTCACGCTGTATCCCGGACACAGCAGGGTAGGCAGAAAGAACCTTATATTGAGGCACTCCGTTCCCCACTTTCCGTCGCGTTGCCACTTCACCAGAGCGAAGAGATAAAATTATAAATTTAAATAAATATGTCATTTCCTCGAGTGGGGGGCGAATCCACAACCCGTCGATTTTACAGTCACACTTTGTGCTCCTGCGCCACGACTAGCCTTTAACTTTGTAGTATATAAATTGATTTTGTTTATTCATATTTTACTTTTTTTTTGACTATCACATTTTAATTTGGTCCATTTCTGACGATGGTATCCATGAGGCAATTACATAAGTTTGCATTAAGTATGTGCGCGACAAATGGACGAATAACTTAATATCACATCAACCGATTTCGATGATTCTTTTTTTAACCTACTTCCGTAAGGATTCCGTAAGCAAGAGGTTATTGATAAAAAATTGGTTAAGATCTGTTTATGGGATGAGTTGGAAGTCGGTTTTTTTAAATTGTAATTATACATAGGTACCAATTTAGATGGAGAAGCATATCTCTGGTAGTGAATATATGTATAAGAACCCAGCTGCTACCTACTTTTATATATAACCTACTCTGTTATTAAACAACACATTGCACTTAACTACTTTATTCTCGTTCACCCATTTAGAAAAATGATGTTAAATTAAAAAAAACATAAGATAAAAAAATATTATGCAATCCGTTTTACTGTAATCTTAATGGTGAATAAATTAGTATGTAATTTACTTTTTGATCACATTATAATAGTTCTGTCGTTTGGAGACTCACATTATTATATTGATCGCGTTTGCCTGTTTATGTTAGTAGCTGTTTGTAATCCAATTTATTGTTGATAATTTAATTACTGATATATGTTTTTAATAATGTGGAGATACAGAAACTTATAACAATATAAGTTAGCTTTAGTTTACAATTAACTTATTTAACATAACACAGTCGAATTATTTAAGAATACAACAAACCAATCTTAAAAAATAATTTATAGAAAGGTTTGTCAACATCACATTTATTAAATTAAAACAAATGCTTGTGCTTTTGATACAATAACAATATAATTATGTTGATAAAACAATGATAAACAAACAATTCCATAGCAATTAAGATAAATCAGTAACTACACAGTTAATTTATCACTTATATCAGAACCCACAAAGAAGAAAAATCATACTATAAATACAATAACGAGTCATCGTGTATCGAGATCATGAAACATTAGGTCAAGTTTGTTTATATTCGCATTATTTATTTAATAAATATATTATATTAGAAAATAATCAAAAAAATCGCAAAGCGGTGTATTTATTTATTTAAAAAAACAAAATGTAGTCCACTCACCTAGTCTTGAAGGCACACGTCAACTAACATACGACTTACGGCTTACGGGCCGGTGTCGCGGAATGCAGATAAAAGCCGCGCCCGCGCTCGCTGGCGAGTGGCGAGTGGCGGCCCGCGAACAGTGACAGTGACAGATAATTTTAAATGGCAAGCGTCATTGAATTAAATGTCAACTGAAACGCTGTTCTTGTTTCCAGAATCTTCTTGAGTTGGTTATATTCTTGGTGTATCTAATTTTTTTTCACAAGCAAAGCGGCTGTTGTAGCTGCTGCGACCTTACTTAACTTTAATGAAGTGAACCGACGGTAAATTTTATTTGAAATTAAAAAAAGCGTTAGCTTCTTATTTTAAATGTAATTATTAGATTTTTACATTAAATAAAATATGTATAACTATAATATATTCTATTCTATTCTATCATATATGTTTTTGTAGTCCCAACCAACGTCGATTGACAATGAGCACCGTGAGGTTTTAGTGGATATTCAGAAGACCTACACCACCGTGTCCCACATAACCTCTTCAAGTCCCCGATACCCCCCCGGGCGTGTATTACCTTAGCTATTTGATTTTACCTATTCAAGATGAGAACAATCAGAAACAATATGTTTAAGGGAATCCTCAGGGCGTTGGCACGCCTAGCATATATCGAGAGTACCATCTTTCGTAACATGTGTTTGATGGTTCCTTGCCTTTGACTTCGTCTGTAACTAAGATAAAGATGAAGCACGCCTATTAAAGCTCTATGGAATCTACCATGCAGCTCCTTGCTCTTTTACCCAGTCATGCGATCAGAAGTCGTAAGTTGGTCTGTACCCTACGCATGTTTTTTTTGCCTAACGACATAGGCATTTGTCAACTGCTACCATATCCTTGTGGTTATCCTTGTTAATCTTGACAAAAACAATCTAAAATTGTTTTTCTCGTGGCCATGGTGATTCTTGACAGTTAAAAAAACCACGACCACAGGCTTACGCGGGATATAAAGTCTAATATACACGAACGCGGATGGTGGATTTGGCATATTGTGCGTATTTGGTGGCTTACAGAATCTAATTGGACCCATATCTTGGTTTTTATAATGCCGAAAGTATATGCTTGTGCCAGCATTACTCAACCGTTATAAACGGCAATCCCACTCACCACAAATTGCCACGAGATCAAAGGCCGCCAAGCACTTTATCAGGCGACCAAAGAAACGTTCTTTCATTAATTGCTTTATACTCCGCTCGTCAATGCCCAAAAAATCAGACATTTCAAGATAGTTATAAGTCTCACCATCATCAAGGGTGCTGTAGGCAAACAGTATCTGAAATACTTTATTATTCGATCTTATCCAATTTATTGGAATAATTATTATCAAATTCCTATCCTCATTATTTTCTTTGTAATAATTCCCGGGATTATTATAAAGAAAATATTGGATAGAGAAAAATTACCTATTTATCAATTGGTCCATAATATATGTATTATTAGAATATAATTATACTAACATATGCAGTAGCATATTTTGCAGGACGTATTTAGTAAATTATGTAAACGATGATCTGATTATCTACTTGACTAAGTAGTCAAGTGGATAAACAGATATCAACGCAAATATCGTTATTTAATTATATATTTAAAAAAAAACTGCCGGTACATGTTATATTTAATATGCAACTAAAACATGTTTTTAAAACTTATAAAAATCATCTACACGTGACGTGACGTGCTCATAGTTTTTAATATAGAATATTAAAAACTTCTTATCTCTATATATAATAAGACAGTAAAAATATTTTGTCTGTACATTTAGTAATTTTGACTGAAATGGATAGAGGGACACTTAAAAAGACTAATAGAAAGCAAAAAGATTTTTTTTTAATTTCTTGTCTGTCTGTCTGTCTGTCTGTCTGTCGACATATTGTTGTCCGCATTTTTCTCTGAAACTACTGAACCGATTTACTTGAAAATTTCACCAATTGCTTTGTTTTAACTCAATTTAGGTTCTAAAGTTTGGTTCATCAAAATCGGTTCATTAAAAAAAAAGTTATCGTCATTTGAATGAACTCAAGGCATTAGCTTGCCAGCGAATGTTATATAGAAATCGCGCTGGTATGACCCTGGCTAAAGGATGACGTTCGAAACGTTAATTTAAACTTTATATTTGTTTGTCATTCTATTATAGGGTGTGAGGCCAGTCGTGGCGCAGCGGCACGAGGTGTGACTGCAAAACCGACTGGTTGTGGGTTCGATCCCCACTCGAGGAGATGAAATATTTACTTAAATTTATATTTCCATTTCTTCGCTCTGGTGTCGAGGTTAAGCGCGGCGTTGAGTTCTGCCACTCAACAAGCAATGCCTTCAGAATTCGGCAGAAACAGCAGACTGCCTACTCTGCTGTGTGCGGAATACAGCGTGAAGCTGATTTATTTATTTATTTTATTATAGTTGTCAATCAATTCTGCTTATTAAATAATCATGTATTTTAAGCGGGCGAAGCCGTGGGCGGGCCGCTAGTATTATAATAAATATTTTAATATTTTATTTCTTTTTATTAATATAATTAATTATTATTATTGCTTTATACATGCAATCTTATTGTTATAGAATAAAATAATTATAAATATAAAATACTTGGACCTAATTTAAATTATTCTAATCAATTACTTTAGTGTGTGAAGGCGTCGTGGCGCAGGGGCTCACGGGTGTGACTGTAACGCAACGGCTGTGCAATCGATCTCTTCTCCGGGGAATGGATTATTAATATTTTTATTTCTCCGCTCTGATATTTAATATTTGTCATATTTGTAATAACTTGTCGCGTTACAGTCGCACAGTTGTGCTCCTACGCCACGACTGGCAGATTTTACTTTTGAAAAAATATTTTTTTTTTTAGAATTTATTTAAACGTCTTAAAGGCCTAAAGTTTTTAGAAGTGATATGTTTTAAGAATGTATACAAACAGCACACCACTTTATTGAAAGAATCTACCTCTATTTAAAATTATTCCGCGTTTGCACTCTTTGCACTCAGACGCTGTCCCACTGCACAGAGCCCAATAATTGTAGATACTATAATTAAAAAAAAATCAGCTTCACGCTATATCAGAGTAGGCAGAGGGAACCTAGTCTTAGGACACTCCGTTCCCCACTTTCTATCGGATTCTGGAGGCATTGCGTGTTGAGTGTCAGAACGCCGCGCTTTGTCTCGACACCAGAGCGAAGAAATGGAAATATAAATTTAAGTAAATATTTCATCTCCTCGATTGGGGACCGAACCCGCAACCAGCCGGTTTTACAGTCACACTTTGTGCCACTGCGCCACTGTGCTACGACTGGCCTCATACTATAATTAAGTTACATAAATGTACTCGTATATGCTTAATAATTTACTGTAAGTATTTATAGAATAGTATTTAAGGGAATAATTTTATGTGGCCAGTCGTGGCGCAGTGGCACAAGCATATGACTGTTCGGCGTAGTGTCTTAACAGTAGGCTCCCTCTGCCTACCCTACTAATTTATATCTATCGTTTCATGATGAATCAGAATAAGTATCTTAAGTTACGTACCATAGGTACACGCACTCTGAGCAAAGAATATTGATTTAGGTATAAACAGTACGGTCAACATATCGTGGCCGCCCTGAAGTTACTTTTTCTGAATTTCTGCGCGTTGTATGCTCGGTAAGAAGATATTCAAATGTAAGAAAGATACGCTTACCCTGCTATGTGTGTGGGATACAGTGTCAAGCTGATTTATTTTATGTTTTTAAATATTGGAAAAATATTAACGTTATTTTTTCAGAAATATTAAAACGTGTGCAACGACATATTTAAACTTTCATTTATTTATTTATATTAGTGAAGAAATGAAAATATTCATAAATAATAATTTATTCCCTCGAGTGGGGATTGAATCCACAACCGTCACGTTACAATCGTTGTCGCTATTTTGTAAATGCAGGTATATTTGTTTGTCCACAAATTTCTCGGAACCTAAATCTTATATTAAGATTATTAAATTGTCACATTAAGGTGATGGATTCGATTCGATTTTCGTTTTAAATAAGTTTAATTTATACATTAAAATTTATTCTGAATTAATATTTTTTTATGAACTTAATTTGCTTATTGAAATAAATTTATACAGAGTGGAAGAGGCAGCGCTCCTTTTACGGAAACAGCATATAGGGTAAAATATTTCAAACCTATACAAAAGCTTAGACGTAGGTTTTTTTTCATTTTACGATGTTTATCCATATCTGTATTTCGTGTGACGCTGTTACAAAAATACTGCGAAAGGTTACACAACTACTATTTATATTTATGACGCTTCCATCCTATATATATATATATATATATATATAGGATGGAAGCGTCCGCACCATTTTAAATGAAACCATAGTTTTAACTAGTTGTGTAACCTTTCGCAGTATTTTTGTAACAGCGTCACACGAAATACAGATATGGATAAACATCGTAAAATGAAAAAAAACCTACGTCTAAGCTTTTGTATAGGTTTGAAATATTTTACCCTATATGCTGTTTCCGTAAAAGGAGCGCTGCCTCTTCCACTCTGTATAAATTTATTTCAATAAGCAAATTAAGTTCATAAAAAAATATTAATTCAGAATAAATTTTAATGTATAAATTAAACTTATTTAAAACGAAAATCGAATCGAATCCATCACCTTAATGTGACAATTTAATAATCTTAATATAAGATTTAGGTTCCGAGAAATTTGTGGACAAACAAATATACCTGCATTTACAAAATAGCGACAACGATTGTAACGTGACGGTTGTGGATTCAATCCCCACTCGAGGGAATAAATTATTATTTATGAATATTTTCATTTCTTCACTAATATAAATAAATAAATGAAAGTTTAAATATGTCGTTGCACACGTTTTAATATTTCTGAAAAAATAACGTTAATATTTTTCCAATATTTAAAAACATAAAATAAATCAGCTTGACACTGTATCCCACACACATAGCAGGGTAAGCGTATCTTTCTTACATTTGAATATCTTCTTACCGAGCATACAACGCGCAGAAATTCAGAAAAAGTAACTTCAGGGCGGCCACGATATGTTGACCGTACTGTTTATACCTAAATCAATATTCTTTGCTCAGAGTGCGTGTACCTATGGTACGTAACTTAAGATACTTATTCTGATTCATCATGAAACGATAGATATAAATTAGTAGGGTAGGCAGAGGGAGCCTACTGTTAAGACACTACGCCGAACAGTCATATGCTTGTGCCACTGCGCCACGACTGGCCACATAAAATTATTCCCTTAAATACTATTCTATAAATACTTACAGTAAATTATTAAGCATATACGAGTACATTTATGTAACTTAATTATAGTATGAGGCCAGTCGTAGCACAGTGGCGCAGTGGCACAAAGTGTGACTGTAAAACCGGCTGGTTGCGGGTTCGGTCCCCAATCGAGGAGATGAAATATTTACTTAAATTTATATTTCCATTTCTTCGCTCTGGTGTCGAGACAAAGCGCGGCGTTCTGACACTCAACACGCAATGCCTCCAGAATCCGATAGAAAGTGGGGAACGGAGTGTCCTAAGACTAGGTTCCCTCTGCCTACTCTGATGCCATTGGTAATCGTTTTTTCTTTGTGTAAATGTGTATTGGTAAATCAGCTAAAACATTAAAGCAAGGGACTAATTTTTGTCGAGATGATTTAGGGTTTCGTATGAATATCTGTTGGTCGGGTAAGTATATAGTCTCAGGTTTCCTATTTTTATTTAAATTTTCAATTATTTGGGTTCGTTGTTGTAAAGAAGAGTCATTAATAATATCATAAACCTGTTTCATTCGATCACGATGATAAAATTTTTTAATTAACGGGTCGTCAGTTATAGGAATTTCTAAAATGAGGTTTTCCGAGTCAGTATGTATGATTGCTGTATTTGAGTTCGAAAGGGATTTTTCTGAGCAATTTACTGCAATCGACTTTGCTTCTTCATTATGAATCTCTATACGGGATAAAGCATCGGCATTGCAATTATATTTACCTTGTTTGTATATTACAGAAAAGTCATATTCACTTAATTTTAACCTCCATCGAGTCAGTCGGGAATTGGGTTCTTTAATGTTCATAATCCACTGAAGTGGTCTATGGTCAGTCATAATTTTAAATTTTCTTCCAAACAAGTAGGGGCGGAAATACTTTGTAGCCCAAACTATCGCTAATAATTCCTTTTCAATTGTGCTATAATTAATTTCGCTCGTATTTAAAGTTCTAGAGGCATATGCAATGGGTTTATCTGAACCAATAGGTCCCTGTGAAAGTACAGCGCCTATAGCTAAATTTGAAGCGTCCGTAGTTAATATAAATTCCTTAGAAAAGTCGGGGTATTGTAGAATGGGATCATTAGTCAATAATTTCTTACATTTTTCGAAACAATCGGTGTAATCTTGGTTTAAAATAATTTTATAACCCTTTTTTAAGCATTGAGTCATTGGTTTTGTAATTCTAGCAAAATTAGGAATAAATTTTCTATAATAACCTACGAGTCCTAAAAATCGTTTTATCTCCGTAGCTGTTTTCGGAATAGGATAATTTTGAATAGCGGATATCTTGTCGGGATTTGGTTTTATTCCATCGCGCGTTATAACATGACCTAAATATGCTGTTTCCTTTTTCAAAAATTCCGACTTACTCATTTGTATTCTAAAATTTGATTCTCGTAACCTATTAAAGACTTTTTCCAAATTTATAATGTGTTCTTGAAGTGAAGTGCTAAAAACTATAATGTCGTCTAAATATACTAAACATATTTTATTTTGTAAACCACGTAAAACATTATCCATGACCCTTTGAAAGGTCGAGGGTGCGTTTTTTAAGCCCATGGGCATTCTTAAGAACTCAAAATGCCCATGCTCTACATTAAAGGCTGTTTTTGAGATGTCGGCGGGGTTCATTTCAATTTGATGAAACCCGCTAGCAAGGTCTAATGTACTAAAATATTGGCAATTACCTAATTTATCCAATATGTCCGATATATTCGGTATAGGGTACTTATCATCAATAGTTTTTTCATTAACTTTACGAAAATCTATGACAATGCGCCACTTGGTTTTTCCTGAAGCGTCGCTTTTCTTTGGAACGATCCATATGGGAGAGCTCCAAGCTGAGTCTGAGGGTCTAATGATTCCTTGGTCTAACATACACTGAATTTGCTCCCTAACTTCCTGCCTATGTATAAATGGATATCTATAACTTTTAGTATATACGGGTATTTCATCTGTAGTCTTAATCGAATGCTTAATTGTATTGCTAAACGTTAAAGTTTCGCCTTCTAAATAAAATATGTCCGCATAGCGACCGCAAAGCGTTTCTAAATTAATTCTTTCTTCCTCATTTAAATGGCTAGTCCGTAAACGAGAGAGAACATCTTTTTCGCGTTCTATCATTCGCTCGGTATGCTTGTATTCGGTGTTATTCAATTCGGCCTGGATAGGTTTATCGATAGAGAAAATTATGTCATTGCGCGTGGGGTTATAAATTTCTAAAATAGCTCTATTATTTTTCGCGCAAGTTAAACATTCTTTTATAATACAACTAGAGATAATTTGCTCTGGAATAAAAATTTCACCTTCACGAATATTAATTGGTAATTTTATTAATTTCGAGGTACCTGCCGGTATAATATTTTCGTATAAATTTAAATTACATGAATTATAAATTTGAATAGGGTTCGACGCGTTTGAAGTAACAAATAATTTTCTTTTATAATCAATAGTTGCTTCCCATTTATCTAATAAATCCGTACCTATTAAACCGTCGAAATAATTATGGAACTTATAAATAAAAAGTGTAATGCTATCTTTACTATTAAATTCAGAAAAACTGGGAATCGTTACGGAATACTTATGTCTACTTACAGCGTGTACGTTACTTACTTCGAAAGGATCATATTTTAAAGAAAATTTATTAAAGTATTTTTCTACTGCGTCTGGACTTATGAAAGATTGATTTGCACCGGTATCTATAAGCAATTTTAGTGGGGGATTTTTAATCTGAATATAGGGAAGTTGACGTTGAGTTTGGAGATTAAGTTCTATTTTGGTTTGTCTAAAATTTTGATTTGCTGAAAATCCTCTTTATTTTTTGATGGGGGTTCCTCTATAATGGGTTCGCAATTTTGAGAAGTTTCTTGGGGTGGTTCGCTATCATAATATGGATTTTTGTAATAATAATCGTTATAATTATAATACTCATTATCGTCATAATAGTCATAATACGAGTTGTCGTAGTACTGGTCATAGTAGTCACTGTCGTGGAAATTCATTTCCCTAGTTTTAAAATAATTAGACGGTGGTGGGTTTCCGTGCTTACTCCAATCATGTCCTGGGATATATCTAGTGGGTGGTAAATTTCTAGGTACAAAATGACTTACACCGCTCATAGGGCGAGCTGTTTGCGATGTCGAGTTAAATTGTGGGGGTGCGTTACGTGGGGTAATTTTAAATGCGTTATGAGGATTATAATTTGGGGGTTGTGCTCTAAATATTTGTTGGGTACGTGATGGACCTAGGTGTTGTCTATGCAATGTATGTGGGTTAGTCATAAAATTACTGCGATATGGAGGATTACTTTGAAAATGTGGCTTTACTTGTGGAATATTGTTATTAAAATTATTTACCTTAAAAGGGTGAGAAGAAAAGATCTGGGGGTGCTTAGTCCTATCTGGTTCATTTCGAGCCTGTAAATACATAGTATTTAATTCGTCTTGTACGAATTCTAACGCTTTTTCTATAGTATCTGGCCTCATGCATCGTATGCGTGAGCCTAAGGGGTCTTTTAAACCTCTTAAAAAGGCTTGTAAGGTTAATTTTTGATATAATTTTCTTTTTGCTTCGATTGTTGTACCAATTTCCTCATGCAATGTAATATATGTCATTATTGTACTAAATAAATTTTGGCAGCGTTCGTAAAACTCCTGAGGGGTATTAGATCCCTGTGTTAAAAGAGAGAGATCATTGTACAACGCGGTTTCATCGCGCTGATCTGAAAAATTATTTATAAGCGACTTACGAATGCCACTCCAGTCTGATGGAATACCACTAGTATTTATTAAACGTGCTGCTGAGCCTGTTACCTTATTTAAAATGCCATTTGCAAGAGCAATATTAATTAAATTACTGTCGGGGTTGTTACTAATAAATTCCTGTACCAATTGATCGCATAAGCTAATAAACCTGGGTAAAACATTTGAATTTCCGTCAAATTCAGGCACTAGACGTAAAGCTTTAAAAATGTTATCTAATTCAGTCATTTTGATTAATTATTATTTTATTAAATTATATTTAAAAAAAAAAATGAAATTAATTACTAATTATTAAAACTATATATCTTAGATTACCGCAAAAGGGAATTTAAGAATTATTTTTCATTAAATATAAGTGTCTCCAATTGCCACAGAAGGGAAACGGATAAGGAAACTTAAAAATACGGATAAGCAATCACTAGAAAGATTCTAATGCACTTACTGAGTTAAATCTGGTCTTCTCTGGTGCATCAATGTCTGGATACTCCTCGCTGCGCCGCCTCGTAGATTCTGGATACTCGTGCTGGTGCTTGAGAGCCACCCGGGTGGACCGCGGAGACGTTAATCTCGATGTTGCCGAAATTTAAGTTACGTTGCTCGCGACCCGGCCCGCGAGTATCCTACCGACTGCGCCAATTAAGTACGGTGGCAGCGTAGGTTCCAAAAAAAACCGATTTAATTAAAATACTTTATTAAAATTAACTTATTACTAGACAGGTGAGACTTGCTCAAAGTTGGAGACAAGAATGATTTATTTTATTACATTTATTTTTAATGTTAATTAATACAATGGGAGTAAAATGATGCGAGGATTCAAATAACAGATTATTACAATTCTAAGATCTCTATGCTAAGTGTGGGAAATAAGTGTGGGAACGTTGGGAAGCCTAAGTCAGCGATTCCCGGGTTGTGTGGGAACGTAACATGGCCACACACGCACAATAATATTGTCAATAATATTGTCGTTTGTAAAGTTGGGCGTTATAACAAACATCAGATAATATAATTCATTAAATTTCTAATCTTCTAATCATTATTTATTTTCAACACTGACTGTTGTAAATAACAGTAAATAATATTCATTATCTGCTATGAAAATAGCATGTGGCGCCTCGATTCGGTAATGATCGGAAATATTTAGTAGTTGTTCGGCCTACATCGAGTCCAGCCAAGGTCAAATAAAATAATGATGGCGAACTTCACATCGTGTAACCTCGCACAAATATGAGCTTTAACTCAATGGCAGAAAGGCCAAATATTACTTACATTAAAATAACTAATAACAAAAATATTAGTCTGAACTTCGTACATTTTGTCATTGTATTATATTTACGTTGAAAATAATAAAATATATATTACAACAGTTTAAAATAACAGTTAAAAAAATATAATATAATGAATAATGCATTATAAAAATATAACAGTAACGTCCAACACTAGTCGTTTACGGGCGTGCTGCAATATTTTAGTTAAAAAAAGGTTTTAGAGGAAGCGGACGCTTATGCTTTTTATTCAAGATGGACGACGAGCAGTATAAATTGCGAAAATAATGTTGATATTACTACTTCCAATAATATTTAATAGAACTTATTAAAAAAAAAATCGGCTTCACGCTGTATCCCGCACACTGCAGGGTAGGCAGAAGGAACCTAGTGTTAAGACATTTCGTTCCCCACTGTCTGCCGTATTCTGGAGGCATTGCATGTTGAGAGGCAGAACTCAACGCCGCGCTTGTCCTCGACACCAGAGCGAAGAAAATGGGAATATAAATTTAAGTAAATATTTCATCTCCTCGAGTTGGGATCGAACCCACAACCAGTCAGTTTACATTCACACTTTGTGCCGCTGCGCCACTACTGGCCTCGAACTTATTAAAACACGAGAAACTTATTCAGGGCTGTGGAACACATTAATTGAAACATATCGCAATAAAATTAAGAAAAATAGTGAGCTAAAAAAGCTATTCGATATTTACAAAAAAATGTAATCAAATAATATTCTCTCATACTCTTGTATTTTTTTTTAAATGATCCTCTGTTCGTAAAATGAGCTTCACGTTGTATGCCGCACATAACAAGGTAGGCAGAGGGAATATTAAGCCACTTCGTTCCCCATTTCCATCGAATACTGGAGGCATTGCGTGTTGAGTGGCGGAACTCAACGCTGCACTTTGCCTCGACACCACAGGAAAGAAATGAAATGAAAATATTAAATTGAAATGATTGAAAATATTGAAATGACCTTTTTTTTATTGCCTTTTTTTGCAATAACTAAAGCAACGGCTTTTTTCTTTCTATCCATTTTAAATTTAATACGAACGCATACAAATAAAGCTACTGAGCGACTGCATCAGATTTTACTACGAAATATTGTCAATAGTGTGTGGGGTCATATATTGAACAATATTATTGTCAATATTGTATTGACAAAAATAGGCACTGGTACAGATCGGCAACAAGTTCTCGCAAGCCAGCTCAAACCACGACTAACAGCGTGTTTATACGTTGGTGTTCGTGGAAGCGCGGCAAATCTTCACAAGCGTATAAACGGCCTATTAAACTTATAACACGTTTACGGTTTATACGCTTGTGATGGCTCGACAAACTCTCGTAAGCTTCCATCTGTACTTCTACAACATTTCTATAACTAATTTAAATTATCATAACAATTCTTATTTAATAGAGTTAAAGTATAAATTACAATGTGCAAAGTTCTTAGTTACGATCTTCACATACGAAGTGTGTTTAAAAACAATACATAAAAAATAGTGCGTATAAGTCACGCATCAAAAAATTGAAGATAAAAAAATACTTACTCATTGTAAACATAAGTAATAAATTAATACACTACTTAAAAATATTAGCTACTTTTATTAGTTATACGAGTATAATATAATGAACACTCTTAGCTGTGCAAGCTTCGGCAAGCTCTAAAGTGACGTATTATAGTCCTAGATAGTACACTTGCTCATTTTTATGATAAATTTATAATCTATATCAAGAAACATATACTCTATAAAGTATTAGGGATGCCCGATGTTTAGAAAATCATCGATGTTGACATCGAAGCCAAAGCATCGATGTTCGATAAAAATCGATAGAAAAATATCTATATCAGCCAACATCGATATTTTTTGCACTCATCGTCCTCATTTAAAATGTGGTGTAATATTGATTGTTTTAATCAATATTACACCACATTTTAATTAAAACAAAAATCATAACAAATAATAAACATTTTTAATATTAGGGCAAAAAAAAACATATTATGTCTTAAAAATTTTTGTCACTTGACTGTCAAAATAATTATTTTGAAAATTTGTGTACGCGACTAAATTTTGATTATATCCCTGACCCTCCTCCCTATCCCTGATCCAATATCCCTGATCCCTGCTGACATCGATGTTACGATGTTTTATTTAATGCAACATCAATATTAAAACATCGATATTTTATCTGTTAACATCTATGTTTATCGAAAATCGATGATCATCGGGCATCCCTATAGAGTATCTATATTGTGACATAGACTAAATATTGACAATATTTTAAATTTTTAATTATTATGATTATTATATTAGTACTCCGTACTCGCACGTAAACAGTGTTTGTTTGATGTTCGTGCTTATAAACTTTATTTGATGCTAATTAAATAGACATGGCCTCAAGTACTAATATCAAAATAGAAAATTTATGTCGGACATGTTTATCAAAAGAATTTAAAATGTTTTCAATCTTTGACATCCGCTTGGGCATGGAAACATTAGACAATGTAATAACTTCAATAACTGGTATAAAGGTAAACTAACTAATAGAAAAACCCCGATTGTAGGAAGCTTAAAATACAATTTGCCAAAAAATATATACATTACGCTGCTGATATACTAGCGAAAGAAAAACTGCTATGCGAACTGCTTCTCTGTAATTTAATTGCAACTTGTCGATTGAGCAAAATATTTTATTTATAATTTATAATTGTTCTGTATTTTTTATAATTTAAGTTTAGTACTTTTGAATTCCAGCGCAACTTAATAAGATTTTGTCACAAATGAAATTACATTGTAATGTTAGATAACAAATTTGTTATATTAAATATATGCTGAATATTTTCGTAAAATAAGTATCTTGATAACTTTTTTAGATAGTGCAAGGTGATGGATTGCCATCTACTATATGCAATGATTGTAAAGAAAAAGTTTCAAATGCACACGATTTTAAAACTCGTTCACAAGAAGCTGAACTCACACTTAGAGGTCTACTTACTAAAGAAAATGTTCCACATAATGAAAGCAATTTAGTTTATAAGGTACTTTTTTATTATTTGTAAAAAACAATATATGGAGGATGTCCATTAAATATTCTATAATGCATTACTTGACTATAGTTTTTTGAAATATAGAAAATGATTAATACTAACTTCTATTTTTGCGTGTTGAGTGGTGGAACTTATTGGCATGCTTTGTTTTGTTACCAGTTGAAATGAAAATAAATCATTCTAGTAAATGGGAAATTTAACCCACAATAGTATTAAAAGTCATAAATAGAAAATAGAACTTAATGAAAATTATTCTTATTAAATTACTATTAATGGTGTAGGCTAGTTCTGTTGAAGTAAAAATAGAACAATTTGTACGAGACAATCATGATGACTATATGGACTTAGACCTGTCACTGGCACTTAGTAATGTGGAAGAAACATTTAATGATGTAGGTAAGTCATAAAATAACATTGGCCTACTTAAATTATTCTTTATGTACTATATAGAAGAAAATAAATCAGTTAAGATTCAGATCAGTATTTGGAAAATTAATTTAAATATGTTATAAATATAATTCTTGTAACTTTTGAACAAATATCTGTGATATTGAATAACTGTGATAAACTTTATCTGTGATATTGAATAACTGTGATATTGAAATACATGTGTAGTATTAGAAAAAAGTATATATGTAAAAACATTAAAGAGTATATTGAATATTATTGTTTAGCTTAAAAAATATATAGTTGTATATGATTAATGTATATTTTGAAATATATTTTTTATCATTTTGTATACTTTTTTTATATAATATTATTTAGATTGTTTAGACAATATTTAAATATGAAAATATAGCATTTGAAACTACTGTAATGCAAATTATTTAATTCACAAATTTTAGATGCAGTAAAATGTGAAGATGAATTGAAAAGCAAAGATTCTATTACAAATATTCAACAATCTGAAAATATACACTTAAAAGATGAAGCCAGACATCAATTATCAAATTGTAAGTATAGTTTTTTAGTTTTACCTTATGGCATATACTTCCCATATTATTTAATAAAACACTCCATGCCTCACACACTGCCCAATTATTGAGACATTGAGAGCTGAGTGGTGGAATTCAATACTGCAATTTAGCAGAGCAAGAAAATAAAGAGAAATAGTTTCATACCCCCAAGTTAGAATCAAACCTATAACCATCATGTTTACAGTCAGAAGATGGTAAATTGTAAGGAAATTGTTTTGGAATTGATAAGCAATGTTAATATGTAATTTTAATAACAATGTGCTTTGTATTAAATTAGAATCATTGACAGGATTGTTGATAATTTTATGGAATTAAACCATTCATTGCTTGATGATGTTCCTGTTTTGCAGGTACAATTTGTTATAAAACACTTACATTTTTTAAATAATGTGATTAAATATGTATGATACTTAAATTTTCCATAATGACACACTTAAAACGCCACTGATATAAATATGGGTGTCTGTTCTATTTACTGTTAAAAAAATATGTAGCAGAAAAAACTCTGTTTTCTTAACTTAACTTAGCTTCATGCTGTAACTCTAGTGGGGTAGTCGCAGAGAATGGAGCGCCAAATGCTACAGTCTCTCTCTTTCACTTCGTCCACTATCATCAACCTCTTCATACATGCTATTGACGTGCCCTTCCTCCAGTATCTTTTATACTGTGTTTTCAAAGGTCAACAGAGGTTTCACCTTACCTCTCTTACTGCTCACTTTTCTATTATAAATCTTTTTTGCCATTCTCTCATCACATACTTCCCAAATATATCACTTCATTCAGATTTATGAAGGTGTCCTATTTATTATCTATTACTTATTTATTTATTGAATGAATTGAATTAAGCTTTTGAATGATGAGATTACATTTAATAGATATGAAATAATATCTATATTTAAAACCAAAATTAAGTAACAAAAAGGTCCACCTTTACTCAAAGTAAACATTTTAAAAGAAAATATTTACCAAAGCAATAATTTTGCTTTGGTTAATATTTTATTTTATAGTGAGCATATTGAAAAACTACAGATATTCTATGAATATGGCAGTAAATTTTTAAAATATTGAAATAAGTAAGTAAATTTACTCGATATTTTTTAATTCCCACTCTTTATTGCTGCCATTTTTGTCATTTGCAGATAGGATATTTTTGTAAGGTACAGGGCGAATATTTTATTACTAAAATGTGTTTTTAATATTTTATACTATATTTATGTACTATACACTCATAGCCTACTTTGAAAAATTATTGAATCTGTTTTGTTGAAGAAATATTGGCAACTATTATATCTATTTAATATTATATTATTTGCAGCTCAGGAGAATGGATATGACAATAATACATATTGCCCTGTATGTGGATCGGGGTTCACAGATGCCGAGGGTCTCACTAAACATGTCTGGGAACAACATGGAGATCTCATGGGTCCCAAGAAGAGGGGTAGACCAAAGAAGTTACTTACAAGTGTATGTATATTGTGTGTTCTATCAATAACATAATATTCAATTAAGGTATTTTGGAATAACACTGGTGGATTTTTTGTGTTAGAGCTTAGTTATAATAAAAAATATATTTTGTCAGCTTTTTAACCTAAATTAATGTTATATGGCACTAATTGTAGATAATGACTGGCTGCATAGCTCTAAAGTTAGGGGCTCACATTACACCAAAAATTTTGCCTGATTAGCTGGTAATATGATTAGTATGGTCTTGTTCCATCACTGATCTTATCCCAACATACTACATATACACTAAAAACTCTTTGTGTTACCAGCACAAAGAATAATTAATTTGTTTTGGATTGCCTAACATTGCTTTTGTCCTGAAATAATCTTTATATGAGTTGTTTTTTTTAAGAAATAGAATGTTAGTTACTTTTTCAGAATAATTTACTCACTAGGTGTGTGAACTGTTTACTAATTATATTATTTATTTTGTTATTTAATCAAACTTATAATTTTCCTATATTAATTTATTACATTTTCGACTTTTAAAATGATTTTTTCAGACAATTCTCAATAAACTGTCTGAAAAGGGGTACAATGTGAAATATTTGCCGGATTTGAAGCACAATTGTATATTTTGCAAAGAAAATGTCAAAACAAAGGAAGATCTATTATCACATACAGTACAACATAAAGGTTAGCTCATATTTTTTAATCAATACATATTTTTTCTTAGTATGAAATCAGATATTATTTTTTTAGCTTCATGCAGAATACATCCAATATATAAAAGGTTAGGCAGAGAGATGTAGTATCTTATCATTAGATAGTTTTCCCCCCCTACTTTGCAACCAATTTTCTCAACATTCTGTGTTGAGTAGCGGAACTCAACTCTGCGTTTTATCTTACTAGAACAAAGAAGTGACAATAGTTCTTAGTTCTTCTCATTCCAGAGAATCGAACCTACAGCCGCTGTGTTTATAGTCACACATTTTCCCTCTGCTGCATGACGACTCGGTAAATATATCTAACATAATAATCATTTTGGTTTCAGATGTTAAGATATTGAGTTGTTTAATGTGTGAAAGGATGTTTCTTAAGAAAAGTGACTTGGAGCATCATCAGTGTTTACAGATACAGAACGAACATAGCAAGCAAGTTAGTTTTTCTTAGATTCCCGCTGTATCTCGCATTTAGCAGGATTCGCATAAGAATCCTCGTATCAAATGGGAAAATCCTCGTAAAAATGGGGGTCTCCTAACGTGTTAAGTAGCGGATCTCCACGCCGGATTCCGTGGGGGGAAAGTGGTTTACCTTGTTACTAGAGCGTGCGTGCGAGCGAGCGTGTGTTTCATTAGAAAAAAAATCTATTCCGCCAGTGTGGAATTCAAACCCACAACCTTCGCGTTTCAGTCACATGCTGTGCCACGACGACTTAAAGTTAAATTTTGCTCTTGGCTTCTCTGGTTGAATTATACAATAATTATTAAAAAAAGAAACAAACAAACAAACAAACGAACGAACGAACGAACGAACGAACGAACGAACGAACGAACGAACGAACGACCGACCGACCGACCGACCGACCGACCGACCGACCGACCGACCGACCGACCGACCGACCGACCGACCGACCGACCGACCGACCGACCGACCGACCGACCGACCGACCGACCGACCGACCGACCGACCGACCGACCGACCGACCGACCGACCGACCGACCGACCGACCGACCGACCGACCGACCGACCGACCGACCGACCGACCGACCGACCGACCGACCGACCGACCGACCGACCGACCGACCGACCGACCGACCGACCGACCGATCAATCAAATAGCTAAATAGCTAAATAGCTAAATAGCTAAATAGCTAAATAGCTAAATAGCTAAATAGCTAAATAGCTAAATAGCTAAATAGCTAAATAGCTAAATAGCTAAATAGCTAAATAGCTAAATAGCTAAATAGCTAAATAGCTAAATAGCTAAATAGCTAAATAGCTAAATAGCTAAATAGCTAAATAGCTAAATAGCTAAATAGCTAAATAGCTAAATAGCTAAATAGCTAAATAGCTAAATAGCTAAATAGCTAAATAGCTAAATAGCTAAATAGCTAAATAGCTAAATAGCTAAATAGCTAAATAGCTAAATAGCTAAATAGCTAAATAGCTAAATAGCTAAATAGCTAAATAGCTAAATAGCTAAATAGCTAAATAGCTAAATAGCTAAATAGCTAAATAGCTAAATAGCTAAATAGCTAAATAGCTAAATAGCTAAATAGCTAAATAGCTAAATAGCTAAATAGCTAAATAGCTAAATAGCTAAATAGCTAAATAGCTAAATAGCTAAATAGCTAAATAGCTAAATAGCTTTAGCTAAATAAATAAATAAATAGCTAAATAAATAGCTAAATAAATAGCTAAATAAATAGCTAAATAAATAGCTAAATAAATAGCTAAATAAATAGCTAAATAAATAGCTAAATAAATAGCTAAATAAATAGCTAAATAAATAGCTAAATCAATCAATCAGAATTTTGGAGGCATTGCGTGTTGAGTGGCAGAACTGCCGCGCTTTTGCCAGACCAGAGCGAAGAAATGAAAATATTAATTTAAGTAAATATTTCATCTCCTCGAGTGGGGATCGAACTCACAACCAGTCGGTTTTACAGACACACTATTTGCCGCTGCGCCACGACTGGCCTCAAAAATAGGCATACTTATACTTTATTTCCTTTCAGGGCGAGCCACCGGACGTGCAAGTAGCTAATAGTAATATAAATTTATTTAAAGAAACCTTACTTCAGGATATTTTAATGACCAATGCTGAAATGGTAATGTTTTTTTTAAATATATTAATTTTTTTGTACTGGTTTATTACCACATTGTATCCTCCAAAGAGCAAGTTGGCGGGATCAACCAAGTGTTAAAACACTGCGTTGCCCATTTTCTGTGTAATTTTCGACACATTGAGTGTTGAGTGACGAAACTCAACGCCGTACTTTGTCTATTTACCGGAATGAGGAAATTAAAACCACTCAGTTCAGGAAATTAAAACCAATTAAAATCACTCACATCACATACAATTAGACTCTGTGTGTGTGACTGCTGCACGACGGCCTCTCTATATTATCAAAATCTTCAAACTTTTTGTTTAAAAATAATAATTAAATATAAATTAATTTAAGAGGCTGTCATGTCCTACATCCCGTAAACTTCATAGGTTCGATTCCCAGTCAACACGTAATATCTCAAAAATTTGCCGGTGCACAGGGAAAGGTGTGTCTTGACACTAGGATACAGTTTGACATTTTGAAATAAATATTGTTACACTGTTAGCAGGAAACGGTGTCCATGGAACAATGTGAGGAGTGCGGTGAAATATTCATGTGTAGAGCAGACTTGACAAAACACCGTGATAGGGATCACCCTGAATTATCCTCTCGATGCCATCTTTGCGACAAGGTAAGTTATCTATTCATCTAATAACTGGTTTTTTTTAAGGACATATACCTGTAGTATGTCGGCTTTCTATTTGTCAGGGCTTATCTTCGATATTGCTGAATCGATATAAATAATTATATTCAAAATAAAAAATCACGTGTTTAATTTTGGATAGTCAAATAATATACGACTAAAGTTAACGCCTCAAACCCTCAGACCTGTGAAAAACCAAGAAACTCAGTGGAATATATACAGATATAGATTTTTTGAAACTTCTTGCGATATAAAGGCAACTCGTGTATAAAGGACACGTCCACTCTGTTACGCGTTTGAAGTATTTATGCACTAGTGGGTCGATTGGACTGAAAAAATTGTATTATTTATTTATTATTTGTTATATATTTCTTTATGTGACATTTACTGAGTGACCAATGCGCGCCACTGTAAATATTTTATTTGTGTGTTTGTAAGCACACCTTCAGAGTAGGTGGTCTATAATTATATTACTTAATTATACTCTTTAAGGTATTCGCAACAGTCAAAAGTGCTGCCCGCCATCGAGCTGTATGTTCTCGCGTTGAGCGTCTGTTCGCTTGTTCGTCCTGCAACCTTCGCTTCGCTCACGAGGTATCGCTCAATAAGCATATATTAAGGGCACACGCCGGTCAAAGTGTGTCCGTTCGCTTTATGGACAGGGACAGAACTCCGCAACATAGATGCGATATATGTAATAGACGATTTTATAGGTAAGTTTCATCCGTTATTTCATTAATTCTAAAACAGCAAATGGTTTTTTAAATAGATTTTTTGTGTATAAAAAAATTGGTAATTTTAAATTATTAATTTAAAAAAATTAAAATAACTATCAAGGCTATAAAATTTTATTAAATTGAATATTAAAATAAAATTTAAAGCATATTTGAAGAATATTTTGTGATTTTATAGAAAGGACCTATTAGCAAGGCATGCGAAGATTCACAAACAAATAGAGAAGTGTTTTGAATGCGACGTTTGCAAAAAGAAGTTTCATAGAAGAGATAATCTAAAGTAAGTTCATTATAATAACAAGTTACTTATTAAATAAACGCATATAGAATACTAGCGGACTCACGCGGCTTCGCCCGCTTGAACTACACGAATATTTAATATATTTATAAATTCATTATTTTCATTTTCCAATATGGTTTTTATGTGCCTAGTAAGGTTAAGTCATCAAACGGCATGTAAGCGTTCAAAAAACCTTTTCAGCGATATTTGCTTAAAAAAAATCCTGGGAGAAGCACAAAAAAAAATAGAAAAAAAGAAGCCAAGCCCTCAAGTAGCTCATATTTTGTTACAATCGGATTGGGTGTGATTGCGTCACAGACATACACAGATTTACTTTTGAATTTATAATATAAGTGTGGATATAAACATACTACAAAGTAAAGTAGCATAAATAAATGTTTTATTTGTGTATATTCAGATCGCACATGAGGGTGCACAATGGGAATGGTCAAAGCTCTAACAACTGTCTATGCCTGTACTGCGGTAGAAGCTTCTCGAACTCCTCGAACCTGATAGTGCACATGCGGCGGCACACCGGTGAAAAACCTTACAAGTGCGACTTTTGTGATAAAGGTATAAATTTTTTTTTTTTACTCTATCCCGTATACAGCAGGTGTTGACAGATTGAACCGAGTGCTTAAACACTCTCAATACTCCACTCATCGAATGTTTGTTATCAACGCCGTATTTTATCTTACCAAAAAGTGACAATATTTTATTTACTCGAGTGGGAATCGCATCCATAGCCGTCGCGTTTGTGGTAAAATCACACGATGTTCTATTGCACCATGTCTGCTCCTATGTCACATATATCCTGTTCATTATGGCATGAGACAAAATGTAAACAAATTTAAACCTTTTATCTCATACTTTCGTGAATAGGGTATAGAGTAAAATATCCAAAATATTAAAATCGTATTGGGTCTTCTGCGGGTTTGATCCCCCCCACATTGTGGAAAAATACATTATTTCCATTTTCTCGTTGTGGCAGAAAAGCTAAAGAAAATTTGAAGTTTGAAAAGGCGAATTTGATTTCAGTTTAAAATACAAGTATTAACACTTTTTTATGTTTGTTTAAAAGGTTTCCCACGTTCATCGGATTTACAGTGTCATCGTCGTTCACACACGGGGGAAAAGCCTTGTATATGCGGCGTTTGTGGAAAAGGTATTTTTTTTATACTTTGTTTTAGTTTTTATATAAGATTGTATGAATTTTGAATCAGGACAGCCTATTTTATATTATGTTTTATTATTTTTGAGCAACTTTTTGTTATTAACTGATTTAAATGATTAGGAATTTATTATTTGAATATCAAAGATATGGCAAACGCAAGGTGGCGTTGAGTTCCGCCACTCAACACGCAGTGTCGCGAATTCGGCTGAAAAGAAAGCAACTCTGCTAAAAAAACACAAAACGTGAAACAATTCTTTTTTTCCAGCGTTTTCCCGCAGCAACAAGCTATCCCGCCACATGCGTGTACACACCGGCGTTAAACCCTACAAGTGTTCGTATTGTGAAAAGGCGTTCTCCCAAAGTAATGATCTCACGTTACATGTGCGTCGCCACACTGGTGACAAGCCTTATGTTTGTGAATTGTGTGGAGATAGGTTTATACAGGTAATTTATTTATATATTTTTTCTTTATTATTATATTTTACAAACAAATTCTTTTGTAAAATATTAACAAAAACAAGTAAAAAATTATTACTAATAACAAAGGAGATAATTATATAATTGCAATTTTTTTTTAAGAAAATTACTGTTGTTGACCAAGTTGGCCATTAGCATTCAAAATTTACCTTAGATTTCTCTTGACTTTTTTATTTTTTTAAAAATATTTATTTAAATTTATATTTTCATTTCTTTGCTCTGGTGTCGAGGTAAAGCGCGTCGTTGAGTTCCGCCACTCAACATTCAATGCCTTCAGAATTCGGCAGAAAAAGTTACCTCTGCCTATTTTGCTGTGTGCGGGAGACAACGTGAAGCTGTTAAAGCTACATACTATACCATACATATATACAAATTACTGACCAAATCGTGTCTTCGCTAGCTTAAATTTATTGTTATAATATAACTAATTTACACAAAGTCTTAGCCGTAATAGTAGCAGCCTATATGTAAGTCTGATGTATAAACTATATTACTGTAAAATATCAATTAAATCCATTCAGTAGTTTTTTATGTGAAAGTGGAACAAAGATCAACCCTTACAAAATTTCACATTTATAATATTATTATAAGTTAAGTAGTATACAATTGTAAAAAAAAAGTATTGTAAAGTTTTTCTGTCCCAATTATTTTTTTAAATACCAATATTATATCGTCAGGGCACAGCGCTGCACAACCACAGGCGCGCGCACGGCCACTACCCTCCGCCCGCGCTCCCCCTCGTGTACACCGTGCAGACCGTCTCACAAACGCACTGACACTGCTTGCGAATACAGTGATACCAACATTGAAGGACATTAGTGACTAGCGGTCAAATACAATGATGCCAACATTTAAGAAAATAAGGCTTTTGAACATCACTCACTGTTCCATAGACTAGCAGCTTCGCACGCTTGAACGCTTTATATGAAATTCTGATTAATTTTTAAAATTTATTTTACATTCATATATTTTTAATATATGACTAAGTGTGAATGCAATTATATATTATAATAGATTATTGGTGACGTTTCAACATTTTTCTCAGTTATTTTCTGCCGCAATGTTTGTTGTCATTGAAACTGGTCACATGTGTTTGACATGCTATGTAGAATATATATTCCTTAATTTTAATATTCTAAGTTAATGCTGAAGATACAGAATTCACGATTTTATGTATTCTTTTTGTGGAGCTTAGTCATTGTAACCCAATCTGATGTTAAATTTTCTAATAATTTCAGATTTGAGAGTAATCTTAAATAATACTTATACATATCTATCTAGCTCTATATTTCGATTGCTACGTGCTATTTAAAAATATATACGTATATAGTATACAGAAATATAGCAATAAATTTTTCGTTTTAAAAATTGATTTAAAATATTTTTTACCAATACGTTAGTGTATATCTGAATGTACCTAAAATAGAATATATTTGTTTGCAATATACTATATTTTATAACTTTTTTTGAAATGTTGGCAACTCTACCTCTGTGTTTCTTTTTCTTTGTTTACCCATATATAAATTGAACCTTGCACCTGAACTACTTACAAGGTATCTTGTATGGTAAATTAATATATCTATATTTTTTTTAGTAATTACTAGGCAGTATGTGCTTTCTGTGAATTATGTAGAATAGAGATGTAAGTAGATTTTGTTTGTGTAACGTAAATATTGATTTATAAAAATAATGAAAAAAACTATGTACCTACGTATATTTTTTTCAGAAACCTTTATATAAAGTAATATATATACATTTATATATAGATATGTATGACTTTGATATTTAATGACCTACTCTATAGCATAAGTTGCTTTTTAATATCTGTATAAAATCTCATTTTTTAAGTTGTTTTTGAAAATTGTGTTTATACAGGATGTAACGCGATCGATGGATCAACGGTTGTCTATGAGTAGAGGACCTCAGTACCTATCCATTTCACTCTCGTATATGTTCGCCGAATTTCAGTGATTCGGCAGATATTTGATAATTTATATATTTTTGAAAAAAAAAAAAAATAGATTCGAGAAGATAACTGGCAAATACATTTCGACTGTACGAGCCCAGACTCACCTCGTGATATACAATAAAAAATCGTTTTTAAATAAACGAAAAAAAAATACTGGTGTTTTTTTCCAGAAGTAATTTTAAAAATTACTAGTATCAGTATAGAATAATCTTTACTAATAGTTTCATAGGTGCAGGACAATGATAACATGTTAAAAAATGTACTCAGATCATAAAACAGTAAAAAAAATGTAATTCTCATTCAATCAAAATAAGTCTATCTTGATTGACTACATTTAAATCGATTTATTTATATATTTACATAAATGTTTGCATTTTTTACCAGTCTACTATAATCAGACACTGTTTATACAGTATAAATATTTTGATATTGTAAAACTATCCTAGCACAGGTCGTGAATGGGCTAATGCACTTAGATGGTGGTTAATACTCTCTAATCTACAACCGATGGCGCTACACCCTGTATACAGTAAGTAGTAGGTAGTCTGAAAAAACAATAGTTTTTATTATAATATACTTTGTATGTGGATGGCGTTATCACAGATGTATAGTAATTGTCATCGAATATCTGCATATCTCTTAACCATATATATTTGAATTTTGGACGATTACCAAATCTGTGATATTATGTAAGAATATACTTCCTTTAATTATAAAGGATACAATGGAGGTTTTTTTTTTATATATATAATATATGTATTTTTAAATCAATTTTGGTTTATTTTACTTATTTCAGTACTAATTAATTATTATTAAGACATACTCGTAGGTACCATTATACAGGGTCGCACAGTATTAAATTATTTTATTTCTCAATCATATTAAATTATGATATTATGTATGCTAATTGATTTTACTCATACACTGTCTAGGTAATTTACATTGAATTTACATTTTTTTCATTAATATATATTTTTAATTTTCGTATCATTTGGTTTCTTTTGATGAAAAATTGATGAAAAGTTAACACTGTATTTATTTGTGGGTGAAAGTTGAGAGGTGGCAGGATTTGGATAATCTTAGTTGCGGCTCTTGTGGCACTTACGACCTGTACACTAGAAAAATCAAAACATCATATAATATTAACGTCTCGAGCATCATTGGAAAAAATATATAGTAGGGTAAATATTAAAAAAAATATCAAATATTTATTATAAAGCAATTTACTTACTGCAGAGGAGCACTCACTTCCAATACACTAAAATAATGTCACCCGATTCAGCATATATTTAGATCAAATTATAGTTATTTTATACGAATCATCTATACAATTAACTTTCCGATACTAAAAGTGAATGAAAAATAAATCTGCAATAGTTTTTAAACAGTTAAGTAATAATTTTTTTTTATTTTTTTATGTGAAAGTGTTACAGAGTTAAAGGGATATTTACTTACACGAGCTATGCACCTTTTTGCGTGGCACTGTACGAGGAAAGAAAATGTTACATACCAAGTAAAATAATTATTAATACGAGCCGTATGTCGTAAACATTTATAACCCCAATAAACTGACAGCATTGGCGTATTTAGAGATATTTTCTGGGGAGCGAAAGAGGAGCGGAGGGGGCCTTGACTTTAATTTCGAATAGATATTTTTGTGTTAAGGTATTTACCATAATTTTTCAAGCTTTATTTTTTGTTAATTTTAGCCATTTAAATTTTTAGTATTTGCTTACAATTATAATTGGTTTGTATAATAAAAAAAACACTAATTAAAATAATTTTAAAAGGCACATGAAAACACGTGAATTGTGTGTGGAAATTTTGGAAAACAAATCGATATGGTAAATGAAAGAAAAAGCTAATATCTTAATAAATTTACAAAAATCTAACTCCAATTCTGAATGATAATGTAAACATAGACACGTAATACATTTTGCTTTTAAGTTTCTTTTAAAGTTATATGTAAGTTAAACGATTAATCACATAAAGTACATTAGATATATGATAAATACCTCCGACATACAGGCTGTTCCATGACACTAAAAGGACAGATCAATTGACTATATGTTTACATAGCTATTTATATAAAAAATAAAAGTAGTTATTTTACTAAATTATACTAGAAAATAGTTTTTTATTTACATTTTTCAGTTGTTAATTTGTACTTGTTGAGTTTAAGTGAGGCCACTCGTCGCGCATTGGCACAACGCGACAAGTTGTTGATTCGATTCCCACCTCGAGAAAAAGTAATATTTAATATTTTCATTTCTTCGCACTGATGTCGAGGAAGCAAAATGCGGCGTTAAACTCCGCCACTCAACACGCAATTTTTCTGAAAGTGAGATGCTGAGTGTACCTAATAACTGTAAAAAATATCTTGTAATACAAAATGATAATCCAACGTATTAAATCTAAAATGACATACCTCCGCTACGCAACTGACTCCCGTACACTGTGTAATGAGAAGTACTTCGTTAGTAGGTTTATTCTTGACTCGTGAGTCGTGACTAGTGAGTCAAGTTTTACTTACATTGGATCTGCACTTATGTCCTTCACACTGAAAAATTATTGACAAAAAAAAGATTTATATATTATAAAAAATATGCCACATACGTTATCAAAATTTTCAAATTAAAACTTACAATTGATTTCGCCGATAATCCATCGCTCTTAAAAAAAACTATTTTTTAGAAAAGTATTCCGTAGAACAATTAAATTTAATTGAAATAAAATACAAACCAATGTAAGACACGACGCTGCGTTACACTATACACGAAAAAATATTAAAATTTATTTATTTATAATATTTTATGATGAATAACTGTTCGGAAATTGTCGAAATAATTACCTTTGCATTAGTAGTATGGATTCGTTGGTTCTGGCGCAAGCGCCAGAACCAACAAATGCCAGTGTGCCAGACCCCGCGAGTCGATGCGTCGGAACTAAAAAAAAAAAAAAAAAAAAAAAAAAAAAAAAAAAAAAAAAAAAAAAAAAAAAAAAAAAAAAAAAAAAAGGTTTAGCACCCCATTTGAATCGATTGCGCTGGGTCCCAGAGCTCTATCTCTAACCATTCCAAAGATAGCTTTTCGATTAATTAAATCCCACTAGTCGCTTATTAGTCACCCTCATTAAGCTCACGCACAGCCTAATCACTCACTTCCCCGAATTGCTAACGAAGAACCTACGTCACAGTGCAGTGTTGCTGTCTCTTTCTTGCATTACTCATCACCTAACGACGTCACAGTGCCTGTCTCTTTGTCGCTATGTTAAAAAATAAATACTTGCAATTTCTCTCATTTTAATGTGAAACAATATTTTGTTTATTAAAAACTTCCCATTTAATATATATATATTCTTATGAAATCTAAATAGTTCTATTGTATTTTTTATTATACAATGTTTGAAATAATGGCGCGCCGGTGAAACAATATTTTGTTTATTAAAAACTTCCCATTTAATATATATATATATTCTTATGAAATCTAAATAGTTCTATTGTATTTTTTATTATACAATGTTTGAAATAATGGCGCGCCGGTTAAACAATATTTTGTTTATTAAAAACTTTAGTTGTTATTGTGAAATTTTAAACCTGTTCAAACTTCTAACAGATTTTGTCATTATTACTAATGGCATTGTTTCTTTATTACTCATAAGTCATAAGCATTAGTTTGAATATTATCGTTATCATTTGCGGTAGTTTAATAGGTTTGTTCATTTACATTGTCTAAGTTAGTATAAAACGACTGTGTATCTTTTTTGGATTCATCACTAAGTTGTTCAGTGTCTTCTTGTTAAGAACTGCTGTGCGAGTGTTGTCTAGTAAGTGCTAACCACATGGAAACCATTATGGATGTGAGTATTACTTTTTATTCATGTTATTTTGTATTTTACTGTGATTATTTACAACGTGTGTTTTTTACCACTCTCTAACGTTTTTTAGATAGCATAGAAATTTATTTTATTTTTATACTCATTTTCCTTTGTATTCATTGTTGTAGCTTACGCGCTGCGTGGATGGGAATAATGCAGAATACGAAGGAAACACGTATAAACAGTATTACTTCTCAACATCTGACGATGAACCTACCTCGCCATACCCTATCAAGATACGAGAGAGATCAAAGAGCAGTGACTCTCTAAACGAGTTCTTTCAAGAACCTCCGAAGATAAAAAAGACAAAACTACATTCTTCATCGGTGGGGCGAGCGACGAACGATGGTACCTCATATCTTACTACCAACGAAGATGACGGATCCAATGCAACACATCTCATAAAAATTGAGATATTTGAACTGAAAAAACTGGTTGATATACCACCGGAGGAGCACTGGAAATATGCAGATGTGAGGGTCAAATATTATAACAAGAAAAATAGCAAAAATAGCCACCACCAAATTACACGAAAGTTGGTACATAGTATCACCAAAGAAATTTCTAGTGCACCAAACCTAAAAAAATATCACTTTAAAAAAAAGACTAAATAAATTATTTTACTAAAATTTTACTTTGTTTTATTTTCATTTTAAAGGCATTTTAATAAAACCAAATAATATTTTTTACATTAGCATTTATTACATAATAAATAATGTTTCATACATATTTTTTTACATAATGCTATCCTTATTTAAAATATTATAAAAGATTTGAACATATCGTTTAATAGAAGATCATTATTATTATTTGTATCTTGATTAAACATTTCAACAAAGTTAGTGAGAGACATACCTCTACGCTTAAGATATATATATACAAGACAGTATTCACCACAAAAAGAAGAAAAAACATTTTGAATTATCTTATTGCTATATATCCATCTACTTGTATTTCGCTTTAAAAATGATAAATGATAACTATTTGGTTTTCGACCAAAAGTATCGAAATATTCTCCAATTCCATTTGTACCTATGTAAATTGCTATCCAATGTGAGCCTGGTTTTGTATCAGGATCTAAATTACTGATCAAATAAACAGGAGTTGACATATGAACCGGCAATCGATTAGCAGCAAAAACATTTGACGTTAAGGTGGGATGTATTGCTTTTAAACATTTACTTATCTCTAAAGTATTCATGATATTTACGTTTATTAAATAGGTCTCGATTTGATATATATTTTTTTATTTATTTTTTAGTCGTTATTGTGAAATTTTAAACCTGTTCAAACTTCTAACAGATTTTGTCATTATTACTAATGGCATTGTTTCTTTATTACTCATAAGTCATAAGCATTAGTTTGAATATTATCGTTATCATTTGCGGTAGTTTAATAGGTTTGTTCATTTATAAAGAATCTATATAAGCCAAAAACGTTTCTAACATACTCACTTTTAAACCGTCTTGCGGTACATTAATTCGTGTTGAGTTAAATAGTAGTTGAAAATGTCGAACTGTGATCATGTTACTAGTGTGTTTTTTACTAAAGAACAGGAGATTGAAAGTAATTGCTGGACTGACAAGGAATTGGATGAAATTTGCGAGATTGTTGAATCAGCAGAATGTGCTATGGAAGTTTTCAACGATAAATTCACAAGTATTGAGTCAAAGACTTTTGATTCACAATTTGATGAAGCTTTGTTCAACATAAGTGAAAGTGTGGAAAAGCAGTAAGTAATAATGATTATTAATGTTTTTTTTTTTTTATTTATTTCTTCTTTTTCCTGTTTAAATTTATGAGATATTGAATTTAAAACTTATTTTTTCTTTGTTAACCAGCTTACAAGTTGGCAGAGGCTTGAAACGCGTAGCTCAAGATAACAATAAAAAAGTTGTGAAAATGAGACGTCCAAGCGAACCTTCAACTTCGAGGGATTCAGAATCATCAGTTCAACCATTAAACATTGACATGATCAAGTGTGAGGTATGCAAAATACTTGTTAAAAGGAGATATTTAGCAAATCATTACCGAAGCAATACTCATAAAAATAATGCATTACGCATTCATCACAGTTTTCCTAATGTAACATTAATCGAAAAAGCATTTGGAAAACGTGTTTATACTTACAGAATAACTCCACTCTCCGTTAGTGATGAGCTTTTAGATTTTAATTTGTTTTTAAATTCCGTCAGAGATACTCTTTTTACTTTAGTTAGTGAGAGTATAGTAGCTTTGAAAACCTTTAAAGTTAATTTTATACTCCAAGCTAATTTTATTCAACAATGTAAAGAATTGACAAATACTTTTGATTTTCAAACTCCGAATGTCGTCATTAACGAATCTGTTAATCTAAATGAATTTCTCGATTCTTTAAATGAAACATTTGCAAACAAAATAACTGAATTTGAAAAGAAAGACAGCGGTTGGTCTATTCAGAAAATATTAAGTTTGGATATGAATGTGAATAAATTTAATCCACTTCGCGGATCTTCATACATTGATTTGCCTCACGACATACGAAACAAAAAGGCAGTAATAAATGTAAAAAATAGCGATGTTCAGTGCTTTAAGTGGGCTTTACTCTCAGCATTGTACCCAGCAAATAAAAGTTCAGATCGAGTCTCTTCATATTCAAAATATGAAAACAAGTTAAATTTTGTTGGTGTTCCTTTTCCTGTGAAGTTAACAGACATTCATAAAATCGAAAAGTTGAATAATTTGAGTGTTAACGTTTATGGACTGGAATACAATGGTTTGAGTAAGTCTAACTCTGTGGTTGGTCCATTATATTTTACAAAGTGTCTCAAACCTATTCATATTAATTTACTTTACATAACAAGTGGAAGTAATGGCCATTATTGCTATATAAAAAACTTATCTCGTTTAGTGAGTCATCAGGTTACATCAAGAAATAATGCCATTTACATTTGTGACGGTTGCCTTATTTATTTTAACAGTCAGGAAGCTCTCGATAGACATAGATTGAATGATTGCACACATGTCAGAACCGATCTTCCAAATAAAAATATAAGTAAAAAAAACTGGCGTGGTGAAAATGTACCAAGTGATAAGATAAAATTCGAAGGTTATGAAAAGAAAAAGAGAGTACCCTTTGTGATTTACGCAGATTTTGAATCTTTTCTCAATCCAATCGATTCATGTTCCAATGATCCTTTTAAATCTTTCACTACCAACGTTCAAAGACATGATGAGTACAGCTTTGGTTATTACGTCAAATGTTCATATGATAATAAGCTTTCTAAATATGTTACTTATACCGGCGAAAATTGTGCTAACGTATTTTTGACAAGTTTACGTAAAGATATAGAAATTATTTGTAGAGCTAATTCGTTTCAAAAATGTCCTCTTCCTCTATCAGAAATAGACAACAAAACAATACAAGAAGCTTCTATATGTTACATATGTGAGAGTGAATTAAAGGACGAACGATATATCGATCACGACTGGCATTTAGGTACTTTTATAGGTGTATGCCATGAGAATTGTAGCAAAAAAATTCATAACACCTCATTTATTCCTATAATATTACATAATCTGAGCAATTACGATGCTCATTTTATTGTACATGCATTAAATTTTGTCGAAGGTGAGGTACAAATCATTCCACAAAATAAAGAAAAGTATATTTCTTTCTCAAAAATTCTGAATGTAAATGGTAAAAAGGTTAGTTTGAGGTTTATTGACTCTTTTAAATTTTTATCGAGTAGTTTAGATTCACTAGCTAAGAATCTTAATGACGATGAGTTCCGAGAAACGAAAAAACAATATCCCTCCGATAAAGACTTTCAGTTGTTAAAGCGGAAAGGTGTTTATCCATATGAACATATGACTTCGTTCAAATCATTAGAATTATCATCTTTGCCATCAATTGAGTGTTTCGCTAGTACATTGACTGGTGAAAGCATTTCAGTTGATGATTATAATCATGCTCAAAAAGTATGGTCTCATTTCCACTGTCAAAATATGGCTGACTATTCTAATCTTTATTTAAAAACTGATGTAATACTTTTATGTGATATTTTCGAAAATTTTAGAAATGTTTGCATGAAGACTTACGATTTAGATCCTGCTCATTACTATACCGCTCCAGGGTTAAGTTGGGATGCTATGTTAAAATATACCAAAGTTGAGCTAGAATTATTAACAGATTTTGATAAAATTGCTTTTGTCAAATCCAGTATTAGAGGAGGCATATCGCAATGCAGTAATCGCTATGCAAAAGCAAATAATCCACACATGAAAACTTTTGATAGTAATGATCTTATTTCATATTTAATTTATCTTGATGCAAACAATTTATATGGGTGGGCTATGTCTCAATATTTGCCTTTGTCTAATTTTGAATGGGAAGATCCTTATGTAAATTATAATGTACCAATCACCTCTGATATTGGATATATTTTAGAAGTAGATCTAGAATACCCCGATAGCTTACATGATGCTCATTCCGACTTTCCATTGTGTCCAGAAAATATTTGTGTAGGTAATTCGAAAGAATCTAAATTAGTTACTAATTTATATAACAAAAAAAAATATGTTATACATTATAGAAATCTTTTGCAATGTGAGAAATATGGTTTGCGAGTACAAAAAGTTCATAGAGTATTAAAATTCAAGCAAAAACCTTGGTTAAAAAAATATATTGAATTAAACACCCAATTACGAACTTTAGCAACATCCGACTTTGAAAAAGATTTTTATAAGCTGATGAATAATTCTGTATTTGGAAAGACAATGGAAAATATCGAAAAAAGAGTAAACGTAAAGTTATTAACACATTGGAAAAATCATGGAAAAATCAAAGGTGTTCAGAGTCTCATTGCTCGCCCCGAATTCCACAGTCTTTCCATTTTTTCTGAAAATTTGGTCGCAGTCCAACTTCGCAAAACTAAATTGTTTTATAATAAGCCCATATATTTAGGTTTTAGCATATTAGAGATATCCAAGACTTTAATGTATGACTTTCACTATCAGTACATGAAAAATAAATTTACCAACATAAAATTGTTATATACTGATACTGATAGTCTGATATACCAAATATTTTGCGATGATTTTTACAAAGAAATTAAGGGAGATTTAAATTCATATTTCGATACTTCTGATTATCCTTCAAATAATCAGTTTCACTTTCCTCAAGTAAATAAAAAGAAATTAGGATTTTTTAAAGACGAGAACAACGGTAAAATTCTTACTGAATTTGTTGGATTGCGATCAAAAATGTATGCAATGAGTGTTGAAGATCGTACTATCACCAAAGCTAAAGGGGTTAATAGAAGTGTAACCAAGAAACTAAATGTTAGTGACTATAAATCATGTTTATTTAATAAAAAAATACAACTCGCTGAAATGTATAGATTTAGAAGCATCAAACATATTATATTTACACAAAAAAATAATAAAATTTGTTTGTCATACAACGACACCAAGCGACATATTTTGCATAACTCAATGGATACATTAGCTTGGGGTCATTATAAGTTAAGATAGTATTAAGATATCATTTTTATTGTATTAGTTAAGAAAATATAATAAAATGTTATGTATTTTTTTATATGTACATATTTAGTTTTACCTTTTAACTGAATAGACGTATCCTACTACATTTAACATGTTTCATTTTGAACACCCTTTCACTGCTATTATAGCGGGTCCTAGTGGCTGCGGAAAATCAAAGTTCGTATGTGATTTTTTGAAAAACATAAATCATGTTTGTAATCAAGAATTTAACACTATCTTATGGTGTTACGATGAAATGCAACCATTATACAATTTAAATGGAGTTAATTACTATCAAGGAATTCCTGACTTGAACATGTTTGATGGGAAGTATCCTCAATTGATTATAATCGAC
>JAJHJA010000312.1:0-129048 GCA_021202915.1 Heliconius himera
TTAGGACAACATCATGATCATACATATCTGCATAAATTTCCTTAATTAAGATTATTTAATAATTCAATAATGACAGCTTAATAAATATAAAAGCTGTTAACGTCGTTGAGGCCAGTCGTAGTGCAGGGGCACAAAGTGTGACTGCAAAATCGACTGGTTGTGGGTTCTATCCCCACTTGAGGAAATGAAATACATATTTAAATTTATATTTCCATTTCTTCGCTATGGTTAAAGCGCGGCGTTGAGCTCCAGCACTCATCACGCAATGCCTCCAGAATTCGACGTAAAGTGGGAAACGGAGTGTTTTAACACTATGTTTCCTCTATCTACCCTGCTGTGTGCGGGATACAGCGTGAAGCTGATTTGATGCTGATTTTTTTAATAAATATAAAAGCCGTTAACGTCACGATATCAAATATTTCACGTTTCCACCGTGTTCGCGATGGATGAAATTTGATAAAACGAAATCGTGATCTGCCTCGCAATTGATATAAAGTACCTAAAACTAACCCACGACTGAGTACTGTTGAAAGGTCAAGCATTTAGGAAACGCTGTACCATTTTGTTAAAATATTTATATTTTACTAGTTTTAGTTTTGTATATTTTAATTGGTTGCTAGTGGTTATATTATTTTTTATGTATGTTAGTAATTTTGTGTGTGCATATTTGTATGACAAGTGAATAAAGATATGTTTTTAAGGTTTTTGTTAAAAGGCAAAATTAAATCAGCTCCACGCTGTATCCCGCAAACATAGTGTTAAAACACTCGGCTCCTCACTTTCCGTCGAATTTTCTGAAACCGTTGAGTGGCGGCACTCAACGCCGGATTTTTGCCTTGCAGCCAGAGCGAAGAAATGAGAATATTGAGAAATAATAATGCATTCCCTCGAGTGGGGATTGAACCCACAACCATCGCGTTATAGTCACACCCTTGCACCCCTGCGTCACGACGGACTCTTCTTAAATTGAAAAATTATTTTAGAATCTCATTATTTGTAGAGAAATGCTCATTTAAATATTTCATATACTATACACACAATGAACGTTTTTTCTAAAAAAGGAAAAAATGTAGAACATTATAAACTCAAAGGAGGCTACACACAATCACCTCGTAGTCACGGTGGATTCATATAAAAAATCTATTTCTCGTTTAAAATATATTCTCTGCCTCTTTTTCATGAAATATGTAAATAATATATTCTTTTGTATATATACTAATGTAGGTAATTAATAAAGAACAAATCAATAAATGAGGACAGTCGTGGCGCAGGAGCAAAAAGTGTGCCTGTAAATCGACTGGTTGTGGGTTCGATCCCCACTCGAGGAAATGAAATATTTATTTACATTTATCTGCTCTGGTGTCTCCCGTACACAGCAGTGTAGGCAGAGGGAGCCTAGTGTTTAGACACTCCGTTCCCCGCTTTCCGCCAATTTTTGGAGGCATTGCGTGAGAGCGGAACTCAACGCCGCGCTTTCCCCTCGACACCAGAGCGAAGAAATGGATAAATTTAAGTAAATATTTCATCTCCTCGAGTGGGGATCGAACCCACAACCAGTCAGTTTTACAGTCACACCTCGTGCCGCTGCGCCACGACTGGCCTCTAAACGTTTTGTTTTAACGTAATTTTCCTTTGCCCCGCCATTAAATAACTTTCTTTGTTAAAGATTTATAAATAGAAAGTTAAATGATGAGAACAAAGTGTGAAAGTATACTCTTTGAAATTGTAACATTAGATCTTCTCCAAAGCTTTCTTGACTTTCGTTTCGCATTTGAAACAAATTACAATGGAGATTGCTAATACTTTAAAACGAGATCAATCTATTTATTAGGTACTTTTAGCTTTACGCTTCTCCCTCAAAAGGTATAGTTGAATATGAAGGAAGAACCTAGAATCACCTGTCAAGGCAATTTCGATACATTGCGTACCTATATAATTTTTTTTATTAGCTTTTCACTTTATAGCTTACATAGCTGGGTAGGTAAAGGGAACCTGGGTACCCAGTATTAAAATACTCCGTTCCTAGGCATTGGTGTTGAGTGGCGGAATTCAACGCCACGCGATGCCTTTTTAAAATATTTAATTTGCTAGAGTAAAAATCAAAGCTATAAACTGTCGCGTTAACAGTCGCATTCTACGCCCCTGCGCCTCGATACTACTACACTTAATAAAATAAAAATTAAAAAATAAATAAAACAGTTTCACGCTCTATTCCGCACACAGCAAGGAAGAACCTAGTGTGACACTCCGTTCTCCAATTTCCGCCGAGTTTTAGAGGCATTGCGTGTTGAGTTCTGCAACTCAACGCCACACTTTTCCTCGACACCAGGGCGAAGAGATAAAAATATAAATCGAGTGGGGATCGAACCCACAACCAGTCGATTTTACAGTCACACTTTATGCCCTTATTATATATAATATATTATTAATACATTTTTATACAATACTTCGACCTTATTTCACAAGAACATAATCTAGTATTTATTTCTAAGAAAACTTCATTAATTTAGGAAAGAAACTAAAAATATTTCTCTTATCTGATAATTTGTACGGTGCTGTAACTTGGTTCTTGCTAGCAAAAATGTCTGTCACTATTAGCTAGTTGATTAAAACTCTAATTAAATTAGATGGCCGCGTGCTATCTTGGGAAATCTCGGCTTGTAATTTTGAAGTCCCTAGGAATGATCTAGAATATTCTAATTAAAGTTTATAAGACTTAATGATTGTGAGTGAGACTTAAAGTTTATAATAATAATAATATAATGAATTTGTGGATATTTCTCTATATTAAATGTTAATAAGTAGTGATTGTACACTAACTGTACTTTTCGTAACGATGACATTGTTTGTAATCGAACCCGTAAATATCATGACCAAACAGATAGTAAGTAAATTGAGTTAGAAGTGCCAAATCAGTAATGATACGATGTCGTCTGTACTTATTAGATTCACGCAATATCATATCATAATATAGTAGATTTTTATTAGATTCACGCAATATCTTATACATAGCAGGGTAGGTAGAGGGAACTTAGTGTTAATACACTCCGTTCCCGATAAGACACTTCCGTTACCTATTTTTCGCCGAATATCAAAGTCCTGAGTGAGGGATCTCAACGTCGTGTGTTGCCTCAATACTAGAGCGAAGACGTGAAAAATATTAAATATTTAATTTCCTCGAGTAGGAATCGAACCCACAACTTGTCGTGTACAGTTACATAATAAGTAGATTGACTGTCCTGCTAGATGCTCAGTATTAATAACAAAGATGTCTTTATTCTGTTACATGGTAGCGTTTACGGCCTGTGAAATTCGTGTGAGATCGTGAGGTCTGGTTTGGGTCGTGACTGCTTATTTGTACGGTTTTTTTATAACCTTACATTCACAGATGAAGGACATCGGATTTTTGTCGAGCCAATTGCGTGAATAAGATATTGTTAAGTAATACCCCTTACATAATAATAATAGCAGAAAATATGAAATCTATATAAATATCTTACATATAAATTGAGACTGTCATGGTGCAGAGGAACAAGCGTGCGACTGTATAAGCGGTTGTGGGTTCAATTTCCACTCAGAGGAATATGATAAATATATGATATTTTTTATTGTAATTCCACACTTAGTAAATAATTAAGGTAATATTAAAATTATTTAGAATATGATTGTAGGTTTTAATCAGACATTTTAAAAAAATATTTCTTGATTTATAAAACCCAATATACATACCAACTAGTACCTTATACTATAAACTTATTTGTATTTAGCGTCACGCTGCACACAGCAGAGTAGGCTAGAGGAAATCTAGTGTTAAGACACTCTATCCTTCATTTTCCGCCGGATGGAGGCATTGTGTGGTGAGAGAGAAGAAATGAAAATATTAAATATTTCACTTCCTCGAGTGGGAATCGAACCCACAATCTCTAGCATTTAAAGTCACGCTTTTGTACCCTTGTGCCACGACTGGCCTCACTATTAGTATTAAGTAATTTATTAAAATGTGAATCATCGTGTTTAAAACGGTGACGTGACATCTCAAGCGGAAGGGAAGTTATGAAGGGCTTGTTGATATACGAGTACATATAAGGGTTACTTAAATGTTGTTTTTTTTTTTTTTTCAAGGAAAACTAATAAAAAAATGTACTCTTTATATATTTGCATATTCACTATTGCTTATTGAAATTTGACATGACATTGCTATCTTATACCAATCTAATTTTAGGGTTCCGTACAGTTTTAGAAAAAAAAGGAACTTTATAAAGTTGTAAATTTATAATATTTTTATAGTATATATGTTTTATTTTGATTTTGGATATTTTAATCTGCAACATAAAATCTAGTTTTTTTAGGGAGAAAGGGTACACTACATTTTTTTTGTCCACTCAGCACCATACTATAGGGATACCTACATGACAAAAATAAGATAATTTATATTTTCTCGAATAACATTTTTAATCTTACTGTTACAAAACTTTTAGCATTTTAGTTCTCAATATGAAGCATAATGGAACATACATAAAAAGAAAAAAAAAAATACATACAACTCTTTGATGGTACACAAATTTAGGCTTAAAACTTATCATAATGCAAAGGTTCCCACATAGATACCGAATATAGATCGGTTTATATAGGCGGAACAGGGAACAATAGTGTCCCGCGGGACACAGCACCATTGTACAGCCTTGTAAAAATATTTCTAACAAAGGCGGTCTAGACTAGAATAAGGCCTTATTTGAAATTAGATGTGGTTTCATAGCTTGTATCCTATCATTTATTCATTTTTTCGAACTAAGTATCATTGAACACGCCAGGAAAGAATCTATAGGAAACGAAATATCTTTGACTCGTTTATTATAGTATCATTTTTTACAAATGAAATATATTTTTTTTCTTGAAGAATTTTTATTTTTTTAAGTTATTTGAGTTTACATTTGAGTTCGTTCGTTCTTATAACAAAATTATTAAAAAATATCTTTAAGTTGAGGTCTGAGAGAGTGAGGGAGTCTTGCCGGTTCTTAGAAGAATTGTCTTCTGAACCGGTAGCAGCTTTATAGAAGTGCGTGCAAAATGTTTATTTTAAAGGAAATATAGGTATATTGTAAATTTGAATTTAAGGCATGTTTTTATTTATTTTATAGGTACTCCTCCAACAATTGTTTTACCTCCAAATGGGGGGTTACTGGATGGATGGTGTAGAAGAGAACTCCTCCGACGATGAAAATGAACCCAGACCCCAACCAGGAACACCTCGCCAGACATCTCGAAGACACAATATCGACACGAACGACACCGCCAAATACTACAGGCGGTACTTCCTAGGCAAGGTGAGGACTATAACATAATATAACTTATATTCCTAAGCTTGTTTAAATCCATATAAGGAAAAATTTGAGAAAAGATATTTTAAAATTTTGTTCTATAGGATATAAAGCTAAAAAGGCTTAGATTTCGCCATCTTAGTGCCAACACCGTCGTTACGTGCGGGCGTATATAAAGCGTGTAGAAAATCCGATTGAAGTAGCAGCGTCCAAGAGCCCCATTGAATTTCAAATTCGTTCCTCTTTACTATGTATATATGTACATATAACTAACTCGAATCTTTTTAACATAATGTGGGAACAAGTAGAAAAAATAATAAAATTAATCAATTTTCAAAATCGATTATAAAATAAATCACGATTTAATCGATGTCGTGACTAAAGCTTTCTTCGTTATAAATAATGTATAAAGAAAACAGACGATTACGCAAAACATACTCTGCCTTGACATTTTGCGCGCCGCGCCGTCTGTCCGGCGTACAATGGGTTTTCGTTGCCAACTGGGACGATCTTTAAACATTCACCCAGTGTTTTTTTTACATTAATAAAAAATAATTAGAGGCCAGCCGTGGCGCAGGGGCACAAAGTGTGACTGTAAAATCGACTGGTTGTGGGTTCGATCCTCACTCGAGGAAGTGAAATATTTATTCACATTTATATTGTCATTTCTACGCTTTAGTGTCGAGGCAAAGCGCGGCGTTGAATTCCGCTACTAAACATGCAATGCCTTTAGAATTCAGCGGAAAGTGAGGAAAGGGGTGTCTTAACACTAAATTCCCTCTACCTACCCTGCTGTGTGCGGGATACAGCGTGAAGCTGATTTAATTTTGATTTAAAAATTAAAACCAGACACTGCTACTTGATCACGTTCTCCTTGACATCGCGCGGTGGCAGGCATCTCGTCAGTGTCGATGCCCTTTTATGTGCAGGCCTTCCGGGAGGCCTCGTATGATGCAGTTATAAATCAATGTGGTTCCTTACTGCAATTATTTACTGAGTTTCCGATATAGATTATGCTTTATGTTAAAAAATTGTTGATTTTTTTATAAATTGTTACGATTGACGCCAGTAATTGCGACTGGTTGTGGATTCGATCCCCATTTGGGGAAATGAAATATTTATTTAAAAATTGATATTTTCATTTCTTCGTTTTGGTGTTGAGGCAAAGCGTGGCGTTGATTTCTGCTACTCAACATGCAATGCCACCAAAATTCGGGTGAAAGTGGGGAACGGAGTGTCTTAACACTAAGTTGAGACACTGCCTATCCTGTGTGCGGGATACAGCGTGAAGCTGATTTGATTTGATTTTGTTACGATCGTTTAAAATGTATGTTCTATTTAGAGAAAATAAACATAGTAGAGTTATTGGATGTGTTTTTAGCTTATTTAGTACCTATTCTTTATGTAGATAAATTGAACTGTAAATTTATCATTCGTTTCGAATGGTTTTTTTTAATTAACTGTGAGGTTGAACCTGCATAGACAAAATTTATTAAATTTAATCTTTAATTATTAATTTATTTTTAGGTAGAGTCCAATAATATTAGTATTATTTAGTGTATTTTTCATATTATATATATAAAAAACAATATATAATTTATTCAAGTTTCTAATTAGTAAACTAAGCCATTACTGGCCCAACCCTACGTGTATGTATGACATAGTACGTATAACAAAACGTGTGAACTTTCCCATACCCACGCACTAGGCCGTCTTTTTCTTCTTTTTCGTGTCTTCATGTATCTTCGTAATGGCCTCGTTTGATATGTGATATTAAGATTATAATTTATGATTTGTTTTTATTAGAAAAACGTTATTTTACTTCATTTTCATTGTATACGAAAACTGTGTAATTTTCTATTTTAAATAATTTGGTGATAAGCAAATTAAAAGAATTGAGGTCGTTGTGGCGTAAGAGCAGTGTGTTAAACACGACAGGTTGAGAGTTCGATTTCTAATCAAGGAAATGATATGTTTAATATTTTAATTTTCTTCGCTCTGATATAGGAACGAAGCGCGGGGTTAAGTTCAGTCACTCAACACACAATGCCTCCAGAATTTGGAGGTAAATGAGGAACGAAGTGTCTTAACACTAGGTTCCCTCTGCCTACGTTGCTGTGAGCGGGATACAGAGTGAAAGTGTAAAAAAATATATTCATAAACTATTTTACAGATGATAAGATATTGTAATATATCATTATAGCTATAATTAGAAATAACGAACCTAATATATTAACCATATAACTTCCCATATTAAAATCACATGCAACGATGCGTAGTTTAAGGGGTGTACTCGTTTCAAAAATCACCGGCTACGGTGAGAAAAGTCGTCTGGAGTCACCAATGCGGAACGGTCTTACTTCACGCTCACTGAGCCACGTTCTATGCAGATCGAGGAGATTATAGCGTTCGGACGGACATACATACATACGATGTAACGACTTAAATAATGCTAATAAGTGAATACATACCAGACAGAAATTTATATAGTATTTTTGTTGCTTATTCGGCATAGCAGGGTAGGCAGAGGGAACCTGGGAACCTAGTGTAAAGACACTCTGTTTCCATTAATACACTTCAATTCCTCACTTTCTGCCGAATTCTAGAGGTATTGCGTGTTGTTTGTGCGTCAGTTTTGCCTCGTTCCTCGAGTGGCAATTGAACCCACAACCACTGCGCCACGACTACTTTCACATAATTCATATCGATATTCATCTTACGGGACTTAATAAGCAAAAAATTTAAAAACAACACAATATACCTTATAAAATTTAAAAAAGAACCATAACAATATAAAAATATAAACTTATCCCAGAAACTATAATCGGCGCTAACATAAAATATAACGAGAATCCTGATAGCCCCTAGTTTGATGGCACATTGTCACACCGCAGGGGTTAGGCTAGACGAATGGGTTGCAACCCTCAGCTGATATGTGGGGGTTGACGCGTAAATAACTTACGGCCAAACACCACGACTAACGACAGGTGATGGTATTTGGTTTGGGTTTCTCATTAATCAAAGATTTGGTTAAATCGCACTTCTCTTGTAAAACCGATTGGCTGTTTTGGTAATAAGGGATATAAAATTTTACTTTTTGAGGCCAGTCGTGGCGCAGGGGTACTAGTGTGTGACTGTAAACATGACTGGTTGTGGGTTTGATCCCCACTCGAGAATTTATTTTATTTGAATTTTTTCGCTCTAGCGTCGAGGCAAAGGCGTTAAGCTCCGCAATTAAATGCGGGGTACAATTCGGCGGAAAGTGGCAAGTGCAGTGTCTTAACACAATAAACTTAATTTTTTTATATTTAAGAGGCATTGTCGATCTTTTTAATTGGAAAATAGAAAACATTTAGTTACTTGAACTTAAAATAATTATAAAGCCTCAAAAATTCTGTGAAAAGTAGGGAACTGAAATGTCTTATCACTTGGTTCCCAAGTTCCCTCATCCTCCCCAAGCTAGGCACGGAATACAGCGTAAATCTAAACAAAATCAATATTTTAATAATCACTTTGCATTATTAACGAATGATAAAAAATAATCATATCAAAAATAATACGGGCAAAGTGGGTTCATTTAAACTGGTGACGAAGACAGATGTTCCCAAATGACAAAAGAAAAGTGAGGGCAATAAGCAAATGCTCCTTTTCATAACGTGGAATTTGTTGGAGAACGATTCGTTAGGGAGAAGAGAAAGGCTCAGAGATGATTGCCATTCGATTGAATAAATCTAAGCTAAAATCCTTACGAAGATATGAAATGTCCTAAAACTTGAAAAATATCTGTCGTCTAGAGCAGGTGTTGCAAGTTTATCTTCTTGTGCATGTTTTAAGTATATCTATATATTTTAATTTGTATCTCGCATATAGCATGGTAGGTAGAGGGAACCAAGGAACCTAGTGTTAGGCACTCCGTTCCCATTAAGACACTTCCGTTTCCGAATCTATTATAAAATAATAACTTTTACACAAAGCAATTACATGAATTATGCCTAGGTGTATGTAAATGAGTTTTAAATTATAAACGTTTATACCCAAAAGTTTATAGGTATTTGTATAATAATATCGAAAACTAAGTTAGTATTTTAGAACCCATTAGGGAAGCAACAAAAGCTCATTACGTAGTAAACTGTGTGTGTATAAATTACTTAACTTTTGACGAGCTTCGAATCGTAATAATAAAATATAACGGCAGCAACTTATTTATTTTTGGTAATAATATTCTGGCTAGGCGGCTGATCGTAGTGGGTTCGGTGGCTATTCGTGACAAATGGTTAATATTTAAATTAAAATATTTTTATTTTGTTATTAAGTTTGGACGAAAATCGACACTATATTTCGTTTTCGCATCGCACAGTTTTGTTTTTACTGGTAAATAGAGAACGACTGATTTAACGTTAGGGTTTTGTCTTTTAAATCTCCTAAAAGTGAGCATAAAATGAGCATAAAAATCAACATCTAAATTTACAACCGTTGCCATTATATAATTTAATCACATTATAAGCCATCACCAAATGGATATTACGAACAAAAATTATCTTATGAATAGTATTATTTAAAATCGGTGAAGTTGAAAAAATCGGAAACATTCCGTTTCAATGACATAATCCATCACTGTGGTTCAAAAAAGGACATTAACCCCTCGTCCCTTAAATTACCGTCTTTAGCTTTCAATTTGCGTCTTTGAAGCGATGGCAAAGGCGTGTGATAAATTCAGGAAATACCAGAGTGTGATGACTTGGAAAGATATTAGCGACTTCTTCTTGATAGTTCTTTAGTTTTAGGATTTTTGATGATAGCTGTTGCATCTTGTAGAAGATTGTGGTGATTGGTGATACTGATATCTATAACTAAGTAAAGATTATATTAGATACGCAATATATGACCATACGAATGGATATTGGATATTAACATATGTCAGGCCAGTCGTGGCGCAGTGGCACAAAGTGTAACCGTAAAATCGACTGGTTGACTGTGATTTAAAATAAAATAAATAAATTAGCTTCACGCTGTACCCCGCATGCAGCAGGGTAGGCAGAGGGAACCTAGTGTTCTTTACTTTCCGCCGAGTTCTGGAGGCATTGTGTGTTGAGTGGCGGAACTCAACGCCGCGCTTTGCCTCGACACCAGAGCGAAGAAATGAAAATATAAATATAAATAAATATTTCATTTCCTCGAGTAGGGATCGAACACACAACCATTCGATTTTACAGTCACACTTTTTGCCCCTGCGACGGCCACGACTGGCCTATTAAACATTTGGACACATTAAATTATAATTGTTGTTGTTGTTATGTTCTTCACGGTGTATCCCACACATAGCGGAGTAAACAGAGGGGACCACCTAGGCACGACTGGCTTAAAATAATTATATATAAATTATATTTTTTTTTTTTTTTGAGGCTGGTGGTGGCGCAGCGGCACGAGGTGTGACTGTAAAACCGACTGGTTGTGGGTTCGATCCCCACTCGAGGAGATGAAATATTTACTTAAATTTATATTTCCATTTCTTCGCTCTGGTGTCGAGGTTAAGCGCAGCGTTGAGTTCTGCCACTCAACACGCAATGCCTCAGAAGCCGGCAGAAAGTGGGGAACGGAGTGTTTTAACACTAGGTTCCCTCTGTCTACCCTGCTGTGTGCGGGATACAGCGTGAAGCTGATTTTTAATCTTATTTAAAATATCCTTACTTTAACGGCAAAATGTGTTAATTTAATGTTAGTAGCATGAATATTTCATCAAATCGATAAAACATACTAATGATTTCTGTGAAGTCAGACAAAGGGGAGTTGTGTACGGTTAGTCTAAAGCAGGTTGCTTAAGCTGATCACGTATTGTTAGTCAGAACTCAAGTCAAAATGTACTAAGGTTTAAGACAAATCAAGACGTAACTCAAAGTTAATCTTGTATATTTGTTTAAAGTTTCTCAATACGAGTAAATTAAGGTAGTGCTTAGAATTCGTAGATCGTGTCTCTTAATCTTTAACAGGTTGTTATTATTTTTAACATATATTGTAAAAAAATAAAATAAAATTAGCTTCACGCTGTATCCCGTACACAGCAGGGTAGGCAGAGGAAATTTAGTGTTAAAACACTCCGTTCCTAACTTGCCGCCGAATTCTGGAGACATTACGAGTTGAGTGACGGAACTTAACGCCGCGCTTTGCTTAGATACCAGAGCGAAGAAATAGAAACATTTAATTTTTCCAAGTGGGGACCCACAACCAGTCGCGTATACAGTTACACTGTGCCCCTGCGCCACGACTGGCCTAACAAACGCTAGTGTTTGTTACAAAATATATACGAGTTTATATTTTTAATTAAAATTTAATTAAAAATGATAATGCGACTCTATCAAAGAAATAATCTTTATTTTAATATAAACATATAGTGCTAGTGACTATTATCACATGGCTGTATAAACAATGAATGTCCTTCATACACACCTAATATATATATTTAAAAAAAAACTATAATAAAAATAGACTTAACAATACACGAAACCAATTAAACACCTCGAAGGTTCCATGGTGACTACATTTTATTGTCTTCAGAAGGATTATCAGTTGACCCTGAAACGGCACCACCTAAGAACTGGAAACAATTGGAGTTGGTATCTATAAACCTTGTCCGCTTTACTGAATGTCATTTGACTGACTTACAGTGATTAACTTATGTTAACAACTAACTTAATTAAATTCGCTTAAACTACTTTGTATTTTAGTAATATTTGGTTTTGATTTCGCTGTTTTAGGCTCTGTGCAGTGGGAATTTTGGTAATAGTTAGAACGTTTGGATGGTGTTCGAGAAATATGGGTTCAAATTTATAGTGGAAATTAAAATACCGAGATTAGTAATAATGTAGAGTGAGGCCAGTCATGACAGGTTGTGGGTTTGATCCCACTCGAACAAATAAAATAGTTAATATTTTATGTTCAACACCCATGTAATTCAACACCCAATTGCTATAAATTCAGCAGAAAATTGGGAACGGAGTGCCCTAACACTAGGTTCCCTCTGCCTACCCTGCTGTGTGCGGGATACTGCTTGACGCTAAAAAAAAATGTAATATTCAGCTTCACGCTGTATCCCGCACACTGCACGGTAGGAAGAGGGAACCTAGTGTTAAGACATTTAAAACGGAATTGCCATAACAAGAGTCAACCTGATAATAATTTACTTAATCACATATAGTCAATTGGTGTCAATTTGCTTTTTTACAACACCCCATATATTGTATTAACTAGGTTAGTACTATTAATAAATAGTACTAGCGTTTAGTAAGACTTCATTAAACATGAGATCACTTGTCTTGAATAGCACATCTGATTCATTAATTGAGTAGTCATATAGACTGAGATGGGTGGCGAGATTTTATAATAATATATGAAAAGATGTATGTTTCTTTTATGTATTTTCATATAAACGTCTCAACTTGTCCTATGAAATTGTAAAATTTGTTTAAATTTGTGCAAATTTGAGTTAAATATTATATTAATGTAAGTAATGCGGTTGGAACGCTACCGCCAGAATTCGAGACATAGCTTGTTGACTGACGGAACTCAACGCCGTATACATGTTCTCTCTTGCCCGTTTAAACGAAATTTAGCTTTAACTTCCGAAATTTAACACCTAATTGCTAAATAAGCAGAAAATGGAGATAGCAAGTGATATATGACTATTTTTCACTACGCCCATACTCTATAAAAAAACATCCTGTATAGCAATCCTGTAACAGCAATCAAATTGAGTGCTTACGTAATATTGGGTTAGGTCTTAATAAGGCTACGGGTTCGACCTTCACTAATGACTACGATGATACACCATCAAATTGTGATAAAATTGCCGAAGGGGCTAGTCTTCGAACATAAAATACTCATTATCGAAATATCCATTATCTTTCATTATATTCCATGAGGCCAGTCGTGGCGCAGCGGCACGAGGTGTGACTGCAAAACCGACTGGTTGTGGGTTCGATCCCCACTCGAGGAGATGAAATATTTACTTAAATTTATATTTCCATTCCTTCGCTCTGGTGTCGAGGCTAACCGCGGCGTTGAGTTCTGCCACTCAACACGTAATGCCTCCAGAATTCGGCAGAAAATGGGGAACGGAGTGTCTTAACACTAGGTTCCCTCTGCCTACCCTGCTGTGTGCGGGATACAGCGTGAAGCTGATATATTTTATTTTTATTTTCATTATATTTGTTGAAATTCTATTGCCTGTCGTATAGCGAGTTGATTTGAAATGCTGGGTGTGGATGTGACACATTACGGTATTGTTTAGGTAAATATATAATAGATTTTTAGTTTGTTATTAAAATTTAATTTTCCTGTTAAAATATATATACTAACTAGATTAATTCTTGGAATAATACCAATAAATGTTGTTTAATATTAATTAAAGGTTTAAATATGTGATTAATTGTATCAAACAGGTTGCCTGTGTAAATATTTACAACCTTGGCGCACTTCCTCTGAGATAACTCCTTCACAATGTCAACTGAACGTAGTAGTAAATATCCTCAGAATATCTTTATATTTTACTTTGAAATTTTATGTGTAAAACTAAAGTTTTGGCACAGTTGGCACAGCGTCGACTGAATTTCTATAAAGTCTAGTACTGAAACAACTTTATTTAAAACAATATTTTTTATATTTTTATTATTAATACCTATATTTTCGTAGATCTACATATTCTGCATAAAGCAGAGTAGGCCGACAAAACCTAGTGTTACGACACTTAGTGCTCCCTTTTTGGCCCAATTTTCGTGATATTGCCTGTTGAATTGTGGAACTCAACGCCACGCCTTGTCTTATTACCAGAGCGTTTAAATTAAAGGATTTTATTGCTCCGAGTGGTAATCAAACCCCCATTTCACGTTTACTCTATGACTTTTGGTAGTTTATTATCAAAATTGTAAATTTTCATTATTTTAAATATCGTTTTCCGGGTAGCATTGCAACACTGTCGGGTATTATTCAATGGTGACATATCATAATTAAAGAGCTCAAGCGAGGAACTGGAACACTTGGTGACAATAGCTTGCGTGCTAGAATGGTTCACATTCTGACACCACCACGTATTTCGTAATATATAACATTAAAAATACTGTATTATTATATTTTTCTTATATTATCACTAGATAACTTGTGTATTAATCCTTAAATTATATCTGTAATATTTAAGTTTTTTCTTTTCATTATTTTTTTTATTAATTTGATTAATAAGCTTATAAAGAATATATATTTTTTTAGCTTTACGCTGTATTTAGCACATAGCAGGTTAGGCAATGATCGTGGGAACCCTGTGTTACCACTGCGTTCCCATTCAGATGCTTCCGTTCCCTACTTAAGCATATTTAAACTTGTTACTTCAGAACATACATATAATGATTAAAATTGTCACAGAATATTTACCACCTACTACTATATATATCTTTCTTTAATATATCTATTTTCTAAAATTCAACGGTTTTACAGAAAGTACTATTTTATATTTTATTTTATATTAAAAAATATATATTTCTTCCACAGGAGCACATAAACTTGGTTGGATCTGATGCGAACCATGATCCGGTGGTGATGTCGCTAATGAACGAGAACGTGGCCGGCCAGGACCACACCAGAATACTGCTGAGGTTACGGACAGAGACTATGATTGGACTGATTCCAACACCCAGTAAGTTGTTTTATTTGGATTTTTAAAAATTTGTTAGCTATAATATAGTAAGTAGATTTGGTTATATTATTTCGGATATATTTTTCTTTCCTAAGTGTGGAATAACACTTTAAAAATGTTAAAAAAAAAGTAGATTTGGTGTTCTTTATCTTCTACTTTACCAACATTTATCGAATATAGAGGGAATTGTATCACATCATTCTCTTATGTTTTTATTGGTTTTATAAATGTGCTCAATTTTAATTGAAAGAAATAAGAAATTACTCTTTGTATAATATGAAAATGAGAATATGGAGATAGCATCTCCATATTCTCATTTTCACGGCTATATTGGACAAAGTACAGGGTTTCAATGTCCTAAGTTTCAATTACTCTATAATAGATGGAAAGTAAAAAAAAACTAAATGATTTTTACAATTTTTTTAGCTTTTTAGACCCGATTCAGGTAATATAAGAAAATACAAAAAATATATATGAGCAGTATAAAGTAATGCGTAAACGTTTTACGACCAAAACGTTGCCATTCATATCTCGAGAGGATCTGAAACTATAAAGTCAGTAGTTGAAATAGCTTTCGTTACGTCTCCCTAGATATTAAGTAATAAACGCATTTATTTTGCTTATTTTTTTTATAAAAATTGTAAATTTTTATGTAAATCAGCTTCAGGCTGTATCCCGCACACAGCGGGGTAAACAGAGGAAACCTAGTGTTAGGGCACCCCGTTTTCCCTTCGTTGCTCAGTAAATAAAAATAACATGACTAATATTAATAATACGTTGCCTTAGTCTCCATCCATAAAAGCCACGTAGTATAGGATAGCAGACTTTACGTCTTATATTTTGTGATTAAACTTAATTTTGTATATAAATATAAAATTTCGTTATATTTGACTTAAATAAATTTATAGTGCTATAATGTCGTACACGTTTAAATAAATCTTTGCTAGTATAATAAAGAATAAAGAGAAAACAGTAAACTCTATAAATCTTTTAATCCTGAGCGAAAATAAATATGTATTTCTTTTTCTTACTTGGATTTCTCCGTTTGGGCAGAGAGAAAATAACTTTAAGAGACTTTTTTTCTCTGCCTTATCCATCTTAGAGACACTTAGGATGACGGAATTAATATATACATCGGTCTTTGTATAGGAATCTTATTAATTTCCTTATAATATATAGGAACTCAATCAGAAGAAGATTAAAGATCGAATTATATAAATATTATATCACTTTATTATAATATAAATTCAAATTCTTTAAATAAAAAATGTATGTTTTTTTCCAGATTCAGGCGTAATGCCGTCACCGTCTCGAATGGCAAAGATCTTGAGTGATCAAGTCACAGTCGACAACTTCATGGCAGTTATGTGCTTAAACGCGTCCTCGTTGATAGTGGCTTACGATGAGCACGTATTGGTAAACACCTTCAAATTCGGCGTTCTATATCAGAAGTATGGACAGACTACTGAAGAGGAACTGTTCGGCAACAACGAAACTTCTCCAGCATTTGACGAATTTTTAGATATGCTGGGACAGAGAATTCAATTGAGGGATCACAGAGGTGAGAGGAGCGAAATGGTTATATCACTATTTTGTATATTTTTTATGTTGCTATATGTATTATTGCATTTTAAAAATAAACATCAAAGAACGCATGTTCATTTTAATTAAAAAAATATGTCATGTAATTTGTTTTGTTATATATTGACACGTTCTGATAACAAGACAAAGCGCGGCGTTGAATTCCGCCAATCAAACACGCAATGTCTCGAAAATTTGGCGTAATGGCCGAAACGAAGTATCGTAACACTAGATCCCTCTACCTATCCTTCTATATGCGGGATAAAGCGTGAAAAAATCTTATGAACAAAACCCTACATATAGATGTATTTACGCCCAGTATTAATAACCTATCTCCAACGTCAATCTCTAGATTGGATAGATATATGAAACAATCTAAGATTGACGTTGGAGATAGGTTATTAATATTGGGCGTTAGACAATATATTTCCCATCCATTCACCAGGGTATAGAGGAGGCCTAGACATAATCAACGGGCACACGGGCACCGAGGCGGTGTACGAGAGGTTCCACGAGCGCGAGATCATGTTCCACGTGGCGCCGCTGCTGCCCCACACGGCGGGGGACGCGCAGCAGCTGCAACGGAAACGGCATGTCGGGAACGATATTGTAGCGATTGTTTTTCAGGTAAACAATAGGAAGTCGTATATTTTTGCTGGTTATTTTAATTAAATATAAAATAGGTGTGGAAAACTCTTAAAAGGAAGGGTTGTCTTGCTGCTGTATGGTCGTTAAATGCATAATATATAAATATAGGATGAACAAAATATTAAAATATGTCTCTAAGATTAAGATTTATGCAGGCAATATGCTGCGTAGAGTTTCGCCACCCAATACTGGAGGCATTGCCTCCAGAATTCGACGGAAAGAGAGGACGGAGTGTGTTAACACTAGGTTTCCCTTTACTTCCCTGCTACATGTGGGATGCAGTTTGAAGCTGAAAAAAATTTTTTTTTATTCTACCACTTGGAATAGAGACTAAATATTTTCACATAAAAGTCACTTGCCGTGTATATTATGATTAGAATGTGAACATGCTACCTACCATCATTTGATGCATTACAAAACACAGTCTTTTTAATTTTTATGTAGATAAGTTAAAAAATGAAATTATTTAAAAAAAAATACTTATACCTTGAGGCCAGTCGTGGCGCAGCGGCACGAGGTGTAACTGCAAAAATCGACTGGTTGTGGGTTCGATCCCCACTCGAGGAGATGAAATATTTACTTAAATTTATATTTCCATTTCTTCGCTCTGGTGTCGAGGTTAAGCGCGGCGTTGAGTTCTGCCCCTCAACACGCAATGCCTCCAGAATTCGGCAGAAAGTGGGGAACGGAGTGTCTTAACACTAAGTGCCCTCTGCCTACCCTGCTGTGTGCGGGATACAGCGTGAAGCTGATTTATTTATTTATTTTAAAATACTTATACTATTTACAGGAAAAAGCAACACCGTTCACCCCAGATATGATCGCATCGCATTTCCTACACGCCTTCATAGTGGTCACTCCGGTGGACGCTGCTGATGGGGAGACCAGGTAACTATAAGAGCTGAATTTAATAACATAAATATATATTTTTTTATTATTTTTAAATTATATTATTCTTTATATATTTTCTATTAATTTAATTTTGTTCTTAATATTATAAAATATAAAAAAATAACACAAAAAGGTTATAATTTATTTGTTCGAATTCGTAAAAGCAGTGTGTTTCAAACTTTTATTTATACTTTTATATCACAAATTGTTCTACAGAGTACATTTTTTAATTCCCATCTCACTTGTACCTGTCAAGTTGCTTATTTAACATAAAGTTTTGTAACAACAACTCAACTCAAGCAATATTTGCATGAACCAAGAGAAAATGGCTCGGAAAAGGGAATGGAAATTCTCAGTAATTTATATGCAAACGAATAGCTACTATGTAATTAAGGAGTTTTTATACGACTAAAATTGTAGGTTGTCCGAGCGTAAGATTCTCTTTGAAGAATTTAAGTACAGGCTGGCGACTCGTTTGTGGGGCGGTTTACATTTTAATATTTATATATGTAGGTTTACGGGAATAGTTTGTGTAAACATGTTTTTCTTTTCCACACTTTGAGAAATTTTGGTTTTTATTAATTAGTATTATGTATATATATATTAGTAGTGGTTCAGTTGTTGATATCTAATTGGATATTATAGGTTCAATATGGATTATGTATAGATTTAAGTGTATTTAGAGTGGATCTAAACAAATTGTCATTTTTAAAACTTCATTACTACTTACACTACAAAATTCTAACAAAATAAAGAAATTTTAATACACTGACACATATATAGAAATTATCATTTTTTATGTTTATATTATAATTTTTTTATTATATATTCTTTTTAAAATTACTAAATCAAAAACATTGTTTTTTCCAGATACAAAGTGGCTATCACAGCACGCTCAGACGTGCCGTTCTTCGGGCCCACTCTACCCCAACCGCCTATATTCCGCAAAGGGAGGGAACTGAAGGAGTTCCTCCTCACTAAGCTCATCAACGCTGAAAACGCATGTTACCAAGCGGCTAAATTTGCAGAACTCAAGCAAAGAACTCGTACGTCTCTATTACAATCGTTAGCGGAGAAATTGAAGGAGAAAACAGTCGAGTTCCTTGGTACGGGGGCGAGGAACGAAGGAGCAATATCTCCTCAGCCAGAAGGCACGCCCAAGCAAGAGGGACCTGGCGCCAGATTCATTGATACAGTCAAAAAAGCTTTAATTTCGAAAGTCAGGTAAATATTTAGTTATTGTAATTTTGAAAAAGTACTTACTAATTTTATTATAATTTTTTTACCAAATTATCCTACCTGTTAATACTTAGATACCTATATGATATTAATTATTTTTTATATAGGAATTGATATAATATTGAGGCCGACGTGGTGCAGTGGCACAAGCGGGTGTGGGTGTTGTGGGCTTAATTCCTACTCGGGGAAATGGAATATTATTTATTAATATTTTCATTTCTTTGTTTTGGTAACAATGCAAAGCGCAGCGATGAGTTTTGCCATTCAACGCGCAATGCCTCTAAAATCGGCGGGAAGTGGAAAACGGCACTCCGTTTGTTAAGACACTTCTTAACACTAGATTCTCCTTGTGTACCCTGCTATATGCGAGATACAGCGTCAAGCTGAAATAAAAAAAATATAAAATTAATAATTGTATTATTTATTTTAAAATTAATTTATTTTTATATGTTTTCTTATATATACAATATTTTTTTTATAGATCACCGAGCGTAGACACGAATTTATCGGGCGACAGCAACAAAAACAACCCATTGAATAAAAAAATTAACCTTCACGAAACACCTACACCTAATGTAAGTAACACTTTATTAAAAAATAAAAACTAAATTATAAATAGTAGATGATTTGTTTTTACTTAAACACATTTTTAACCCACAACCGGGGTTCGATTTCCAATCGAGGGAATGCATTATTTAATATTTTTGTTTCCTCGCTTTGGTAATAAGGCAAAGCGCGACTTTGAGTTCTGCCACTCAAAGATGCATCCATAATTCGGCGGAATGTAGGGAACGGAGTACCTTAACAATACTTTCCCTCTGTCTACGCTGCACTATGCGGGATTTAGCGTTAAGCTAAAAATATATTACTAAAAATAAATAAATCAGCTTCACGCTGTATCCCGCAAACTGCAGGGTAGGCAAAGGGAACCTAGTGTTAAGACACTCCGTTCCCCACTTTCTGCCGAATTCTGGAGGCATTGCGTGTTGAGTGGCAGAACTCAACGCCGCGCTTCGCCTCGATACCAGAGCGAAGCAATGAAAATAAATATTTCATTTCCTCAAGTGGGGATTGGACCCACAAGCAGTAGATTTTATAGTCACACTTTGTGCCCTGCGCCACGACTGGCCTCATATAAAAATATTAATATACTATTTATAAAAATATAAAAATACTAAAAATATATATTACAAAAAATTCCAGAGTGGCCGATCAAAATCATCAATCGCGTCGTCCTCCGCGAGCGCCGTGTCTGTCCGTTCCGCGGGCGGCTCCGGCGAGTCGAGCCCGGACGTGACGTCACGCGCCGCGCCTCCTCGCCCTCCCCTCCACGACCACAGCGACGACTCCAGCCTGAATTCCGTTGATTTGGACCCCTTAGGTATGTAGGGTAGATGGAAAATATTCCTTTCGTAGGGTAGATGGAAAATATTTCTTTTATGAACTGTTAGGTTTTATGAATTAGTCTAAAGTATGATAGTTCTAGTTCTGTGTGAAAATCTTAAAGCCAAGTCGTCAAGTCCTCTTGTGAGGGCTAGAAAGGGATAGTGTCATGTTCTATTTGTTGTGTGACTTTCATATTATTGGGAAGTACAGAAAGCTTTCTTTGTGATTTAGTAAATAGTAGTTAGGCAGGTTTAGATCTTTTAGAACAATATTTTCTTTTCATTTCATAAATTTATACTATCAATTAAATATATATAATGTAAGAAACCTAAGATCAGTTAGGTGCATATAATTCATTTAGATCTTTTACTTTTTAATTTTTATTAAAGTAAATAAATATATATATAAAATAAATTTGGACGGAGATAAATTCATGTCACGTCATATTGGCACATTATTTTACGAATTAAATTGAAAAACTATACGGTGCAACTGGATACTATACAAATTAGCATTTTTGAAATTATTTACTTATTTGCATTCAAAATTTAGCTTGCATATCAATGGAACCATGCCTGCATTTTATCACTTTTAAATACCATAGTATAAAATCAACCTAATATCATATTATTACCAATAACATGATACAAACTAGATATATAAGACGTTTTATATTTTCATCTATGAGGACTGGTAGGATAGAAAAAAAATAATTTATTGATACCCTCAGTATTTTTAATTTGTAAATAAATGTGTAGTTGTAGCTATTATATTAAAAACATTTTAGTATTTTTTTTTGTTTCATAATAATTAAATTTACCATCGATTTTACAATAACATAAATATTGTCATATATTTCATTGAATTTTCTCTTCGAATAGACGACAAGGACTGGCTGAGTTGTGGTAAAGCAACAGGTTAGTCCTGTTAGTGAAATTACTAGGCATGCTTGGTGTCCAGCACTAAATGTTATAGCATGCGAGTGTAGTACTTACCTGTTTTTAATGATTACCATTTTTTTTAAATTGAGCACTGTTATATTTTATTTTAACCTTTTTTTTTAGAAATTTATTTGTCTGTAAATGTTTAAGTGTACTTTATTGACAGTATGTGACAATGCAAATATATAATCTATAATTTAGTTAAAAGATTTACGAATATGTAATAAATATATTTAAAAAATCTAAAATCTAATAGATTTAGTACCAAATAGTTAAAACTTTTAAATGTGAAAATTCAATAATAATAAAATTAAAATAATTGTTTTATATTATGAGGATATATTTTATATATCCCTTTTCATATTTCAGGTGCAATAGATAATAAAAATCACTCTCCCGTTCTCTTCTTATCGTATAGTTAAAGATTACTGCAAAAATTAAAACATATAAACATCCTCCGAACGTTATTCAAATCCTAATTTTATTTATTTTAATATTTTTTGACTAAAATGAAACACTGAATTTAAAAATAGAATAGCTGCATCACCGGCAGCAACCATATTATTAGAAATAAAATGTCTTATAGTATATTATAAAGTATTATATAATATGAACTAAATTTATATATTGATAAGAAAATAACAATTTTATTCTAAAGGTGCAGTATACGTGGACAGCGACACTGGCCTAGAGTCCATGTCATCAGCGGAAGCGGGGGCGAACACCCGCGAGGGTCACTCCCACGCGACTCCTCGCGACGCCGACCAGCTGAGACAGGAAGTGTGCCGCTTGAAAAACGATAAGCTGGACCTGTTGAAGCAGAATATTGTAAGTTATATTATTTATTAAAATCAGCTTCACGCAGTATCCCGCACACAGCGGGGTAGGGAGAGGGAACATAGTATTAAGACACTCCGTTCCCCGCTTTCTCCCAAATTCTGGAGGCATTGCGTGTTGAGTGGCAGAGCTCAACGCCGTGCTTAACCTCGACACCAGAGCGAAAAAATGGAAATATAACTTTAAGTAAATATTTCATCTCCTCGAGTGGGGACCCACAACCAGTCGGTTTTAGTCACACTTCGTGCCGCTGCGCCACGACTGGCCTCTATTCGTATCAATAAATATAAAACTTCTATTGATTGACAGACAACGCACAAACGAAACGTCTGGACTTAGAAAGTTGATATATGGCATGTAGGTAGGTTAGTTTGTATAGGGAAGCAAGACGATATCTCGAAATTCCTGCGGAAACGGGAACAAAGGGGGATTTTCCATTTTACATCTTAAATTTTACGGCGACGACTCTCTCGAGTTCTTAATAGGATTAATGAACTTCTATTTTTATCCAAAAACATTATAAATCAAGTTTAAAAAATATAATTATGTAAACCGATGAGATTTTAGATTTACTTTATCTATATATGAACAAAAAAAAACAATTGGCAACTTTGCGTCTTTTATGTCATTTACAGTAGTTCTTTCGCTTCATCTGTTTAGTAATCTCTAGCTATATTCAATTCAATGGATGAAACCTTAATAGTTTCTCCGTAACTTTATTCTAATCGACATTATTTAGAGTAAGTAGGTGTTCCAGTCACTCAATATTTTTATAATTCATCTTCTGTTATTTTTGATGTTTTATTTGGATACATAGGATAAATCAGCGGCACGGGGTCTGTCTGTCTGGGTTCGATTCCCATTCGAAGAATGAAATAAGTTCATTTACTTGCAACAAGACAAAGCCCGGTATTTAGTTCCACCACTCAAAGAATCTACGGAATGCCTCTAAAGTTGGGCGTAAGATGGTTAACAGAGTGTCTTAACACTAGAATCTCTTCGTCTTTTATACAGAATACAACCTAAAGCTAAAAAAAGAAAAAAAAACTTATTAAAATCCACAATTTCTTTCCAGACATGGCAAAACGAGATCAAATGCTTACGAGAGCGAGTCATGTCACTGCAAGCCGAGCTCGCCGCCACACACAAGGAGAGGCGGCTCAGAGAGACCACTATCATACCAAATCCTTCCACACACGACTCCACCGCTTGAAATAGCTGTTCATGTGAAACACTTTCATATATTACGTTAACAATTAAACTTTGCGTTGAAATTGATATCTATATGTTAATCAATATCCCAGAAAATTTATTCTTTCATATAATTGATGCTGAAATATTTATATATAGAATTTGAACTAGTAGATTAATGGGTGTGTATTCATACATTGTATATCGCTATAGCTGTAGATCTTTTTCAATTCAATCCATCTTAAATTCTTATTCTTTCATTCTCAATGCGTACGTCGACGTAATAAATGAATGTTATATATTATAACTTAGCTTACAAAGCTATTTCGAATTGGTTAACGCCATCTAGAGGATGGAATATGAACGTTCTACGCTTTCAAATAGAAAATTCTAGATTCTCATGAACGAATATCACTATAATATGTACCTAAATGTATGTATAATTTCGAAAATTCGAAAATTGTGCAATATATTCGATTATCTTTATTATATATATTATACCGTTTGGTATATACCGCGTATTTCTTTTTGTTGAATGTGTTGAGAATAAAAAGAAAACATGTGTATTTATTACATAATTATAGAATTTCCTAGAAAATTATAAAGATCTTTATTGTAATTGTTGTGATAACTTGAAGTCGTTCGAATTGGCAGATCTTTTGATGAGCATTGTCTATTCTTTTAGAAAAAAAAAATAAACTGACGGATTGTGTATTCGAAATTATAGTAATTTTAACATTGATTCGACAAAATTAGAAATTGTAAACATTCAACATAATAGAAGCTAAATATTCTTCTAAGTAGCTAAAAAATATTTCATAGAAAAAATTGTAGACGAAAATTATTGGTGAACTACGAATTTGTAAAAAAAATATATCTATTCCTTGATTTGAAAATTATAAAAAAAAATAATAATTACTCGATGTTATAAACTGTAATTATTGTATTGTTGTAACAAAATTGTAGAAATGTAAATCTTTTCAAAACATTATTAATGTTTAGAGAAACGGTACCTACAAAGAGCCTTCGTAGTGGATGCCTATACATGGTGCATTAGAAAAAAATATATTATAGTATATTTAAAATATCACACATCTTATATATATACATATATATGATTTTAAATATTATATATTATATAATATATTAGCGCAGTGCAATGATTTTTGTTTAAATTGTGGTTTCACTTACATTTAAAAATATTCCATTTTTGTCACCGCCATCTTTATTATGTGCATAATTAAAACCTTTATTCGTAAAAATGCGAGTTTAAAATATTGTTGTTTCTTTCTATCTTACCTAAATGTCATTAGAGAGAAAGAAAGAAATAATATATTAATAGTACACCTGCAATATTACGAATATTTTTTTTCTGGACGCCATTACGTCATTGTAAATATACTTTAACAGTCTTAGACTAATTTATCAGTATTTTTAATTTATGCTTGATATAAGAAACGTTCGAGTGGTCTTTGAGTTTGATTATGTTTTGTTGTTTATAATTAATATTTTATACCAAAGTTAACATTCCCAACTGAATAGTATAGTTATTATTACCGTAACAGAGATGAATCAGTACTTTAAATCATAAATTGATGCACGCTAACATATTTCTAAGTTTACATTTAGTTTATCATTAAATGTAATCTTTTAGATGTTTGTTCGACTGTTAATAATGATTGTTTGACACTAACTGTTGATTCTTCTCTTAGACTTAAACCAAATATGGCGAACGCGGAGCGGTAGAAAATATAGTTATAATATAAGAGATACTATTGAAATATATGAATAGTTAATTACTAAATAAATTGTTGTTTTATTAAAACACACCCTTGTTGTGATTGTGTAAAAGAAAAAAACACAGAAAACATGTGGTTATTTTTTTTTTAGTAGCTTCACGCTTTATCCTGCACATAGCAGGGTAGCCACAGGGAACCTGGGAAGCTGGTGTTAAGAGATAGTTCGTTCCCATTTCCCAGTTTCCGTAAAATTCTGAAGGCATTGCGTGTTGAGTGACGGTACTCAACGCCGCAAAGTCTTTTATTCTTCAATTAAATGATTTTATGAGGACATTTAGTATCGAAACTTGAAAAAACTGCTGTTACACCCACCCCTTAGTAACATTCTTATATTCATACAAAAACCAAAATTACAGTCTTAAAGATAGTGTCAGTAAGTAGCGCCCTCTGTTATTTTAAAAATGAGCTATTTATTTCATATAAAACTACTTTTTTAGTAATACTATAAATTTTTCACAGATGTCGCTGTTTTAGATAATTTACAAAATAAAATATACAAAAGTTTAATTTAAAAAACATTATAGCTTCTGCATTTTTCATAAAAATGCAAAATCAAAAATTATACTATTTTTAAAAATAATTAACGAGGTAAAGCAATGCGTTGAGTTCCGCCACTCAACTAGAAATGCCCCAAGAATTCAGTGTAAAATTGGGAACGGAATATCTTAATACTAAATTCCCAGGTTCTCTCTACCTAACCTGCCATGCACGGGATACAGCGTGAAGTTAAAACTAAAAAAAAAAACAATTAAATATGATAAAACATTACCTAAAGAAGAAAAAAAAATACATTTATACAAATAAGATACGAAAATAAAATAAATATAAACATTTTTAGTAGACCTCAATAATATATTTCCAACAAAATAAAAACAATTTAATCTAAAGCTAGCCTCTCTCTCAGGTTAAAGTTCCCTATAAAAAAGCTACAAGGTCCTCTTACACTTAATTGAAATAGACTGAGTGACTTAATAATGAAATTTACCTCATCTACCTACATCTGAGGTTAAGGTTAAGAAGATTAGATTTTTTATTGCCTATTATCGATAATTCTATACTTTTTTAAGGTAATATATATATTTTTTTAAATATACATATATCTTCATTCCACCAGAATGTTAATTTCTCGCTATGGTGTCGAGGCAAAGCGCGGCGTTGAGTTCCACCACTCAACACGCAATGCCTCTATAATTCGACGAAAGGTGGGGAGCGAAGTGTCTTAACACTACTTATGCTACATCTGGCTACTTTCCTACATGGCCGATACAGCGTAATGCTAAAAAAATAATTTATTTTATGATATCATTCATCATTCATTCATGTTTCGTCTCCTTTAGTGGGAATCGAATCCACAATCAGTCGGTTTTACAGTAACACTTTGTGGCAAACACGACTGGCCTCATTATATTATATTAGTTAACAAAATATGATATATATAAAAATATATTTTTTTATCTAAACAGGATATAGTAATAAGGTTTTTCATGCTCGGTCAGAGATATTTTACGGGACCTTCTCATATAAACCCAGGGTTTCGTAAATTTTCTTTTATTATACAAGTCGCCAAAGCCGTAGTGCCGCGGGGGCACAAGGAAGGGTGTGACTTAACACTAGGTTCCCTCTGCCTATCCTGCTGCAAGCAGGATACAGCGTGAAGCTGATTTATTTATTTTTTAATTACACAGACATCGCAGCTGTACGTTGCTTATTCATCAACGTATTATGTACGTAATTTGTTCTGAAAATAAAAGGAAAAGGAAGACGGTGTATTTCTTGTTTTATTTATAAGCCCAGATAATGAGACAAGTTGAATAATGTTAGCTTATGTAATCTAATTATTCTTTACATATTTTTTTTTTGTTATTAAAATATGAAAAATGGAGAATAAGGAGTGTCCGGGCGATGTGTGAAGATTAGATTATCTGGTTAATTTAAAAAAAAAATCAAAATAAGGCCAGTCATGGCTCAGGGGCACAAAGTGTGACTGTGAAACCGACTGGTTGTGGGTTCGATCCCGACTCGAGGAAATTACATTTACATTTATAATTAAATTTACAATTATATTTTCATTTCTTCGCTTTGGTGTCGAGGCAAAGCGCGGTGTTGAGTTCCGCCATTCAACACACAATGCCCCCAGAACTCGTCGGAAAGTGGGGAACAGAGTGCCTTAATATTAGGTTCCCTCTGCCTACCCTGCTATGTGCGGGATATAGCATGAAGCTGATAAAATTTTAAAAGCACTTAAAAATAAAACATTTACAAAACGAAATATAAAGCAAATTGATAAGCTAAATAAATTGGGTATCGATTTTAAAGGTAGCTTTCAAAATATAGGCAATTTGATATATAGTACTATATAACTTTTCATAATTACTTACATAACATATTAGGTCTTTAATTCAAATGCAAATGCAAATTTGTATAAACGAAAGTGTAACTTTTCAACGAATAGACCGTGAGATATTTACATAAATATACCTTACATAGTAATGTACGGCAAAAGGAAGCGTTTTTAGTAGAAATTCAAATGATAGGGACGCATTTAATTTTTTTTATCCCGCACACTGTAGGGTAGCCAGAGGGAACCTAGTGTTAAGACACTCCGTTCCCCGCTTTCTGCCGAATTCTGGAGATATTGCGTTGCGTTGAGTGACAAAACTCAACGCTGCATTTGTTCTCGACACCAGAGCGAAGAAATGGAAATGTAAACTTAAATAGTCTCGAGTGAATCGAACCCACTACATTAAATATGTAGTGGGTTCGATCCACTCGAGACTACTTAAATTTAAATTTAAAATGTTAATTGTGTTTGTGTTAATTTAAAATGTGTTTAAAATTTAAATTTAAAATGTTGTAATTCCTTAATACATGCATTTTGTTTTTAAAGTTTTAAAACGCAGATAAAACTAAAAGTTCACTTTTCATATCACTTAGTCTTTGTGGATGTCATGAAATTACTATTGTTATATTTATTTTAGCTTTACGCTTTAACTCACATATAGAAGTGGAAGTAGAGGTAACCTTGGCACCTTCTGTTGTCATTTTAGCGTCAAAATTTTACGAGAATACTATCTAAGAAGGCCTGTTGTATTGCAATGGTTAAAGCGTTTTTCCCACTTTAGGAAATAAAATATTTAATAGTTTCTGGTGTGGAGGGAAAACCGCGGCGTTTAGTTCCACCCATCAACACTTAATGTCTCCAGAATTACTAAATATTAATAATATTGACTATTTATACTTACACGCTGAATCTCACTTTTAGAAGAGTAAGTAGAGGGAACTTTGGAACCTTGTGTTGTCATTTTAGCGTAAAAAATTTACGAGAATACTATTTAAAGAGGCCTGTCGTGTTGTAGTGGTACAAGCGTGTTGCCCATTTTAGGAAATAAAATATTTAATATTTTAATTTCTTGGTTCTGATGTGGAGGCAAAAGTGCGGCGTTTAGTTCCACCACTCAACACTTAATGTCTCCAGAATTATTAAATATTAATAATATTGATTGCTTATACTTAAGTAAATAGTACATATAATGTAATGAGGTAGCATAAAAATATGCAGCCGATACACTATTTTTTACTAAGTAAATTGATCTTTTAAAAAGAGATCCCATACGTTGATATATTTAATAAAAATATCGCTTACTCAAGTGATATACAATTTTTTATCGTTTATTCATTTTATTGAAGAAGTAATAATAAAAGAAGAATTTTATATCAAAAGTTTTACAGGTTACGCGATGTGAATTTTCAATAAATTAAGATGTCGATATCATTTAAAAGGTCAAATCTTTTCATTTCTGTATAAATGTCTACTGTGTTTGTTTGAAGTTCATATTAAGTTAATAAAATTGCTTTTGTATATGCAATTTTTTTTTCAGTTTCACGCTGTATCCCGCATTCAGGATATACAGATAGGATAGGCAGAGGGTGTTAAGACACTCCGCTCTCCACTTTCCGCCGAGTTCTGAATAATATATATATTATGCACACATTTTGTACCTAACTTATTTAATAATACCTAACATCAAGTATTGCTAGCTTTTTTATAATTAAAGAAAAATGATTTTATTTTTTTCTAACAATATCTAATAGCATTTTTTTTTCTTATGTATACTATACAGAGTTTAACTAAAACAATTTTCTACCAAAAATATTCTATCTGGGTAGTAAATGACTTTCCTATTCAGTCAGGATGTTGAGATGAATTTGTCATTCATCATTGTCTTTATTATAGTATATGTATTTTTTACAGTTTAATTCGAGTACGAGTCAACTGACGAAAGGTCAGAAAGTCATTTAAAATTTTATTTCCCCAAGTACATATAGAACCCCACAACCACCGCGTTTACAGTCAGACGACCTCCCACTGCACCACCATGGCCTCTATATTATTTATCATACATTTTTCGCTCTCTAAGGACGTAGTTTAGCACAAGTTCTAAAACCTTTCTTACTTAAGAAAACACAGTAGAGCCATGTTTTACGTCACTTTCGTTTTAGGTTAAGTGTTCTGTGTTTTTGACATTTCATATTTGTAACAAGTTACTTTCGTCTTAAATCAATGATGCTTTAGAAACTTTTGCTATAACGCCGATATCATAAAAGCAAATAAATAAAACATAAATAAATCAGCTTCACGCTGTATCCCGTACATAGCTAGGTAGCCAGAGGGAACTTAGGGTTAAGACACTCCGTTCCCCACTCCGCCGAACTCTGGAGGCATTGTGTGTTGAATGGCGGAACTTACTCCGTCGCTCTAGCACCAAGGTCTGACTTTGAATTCCACCACTCAACATGCAATGCGTCGAAGAATTCAGCTGAAAGTAGGGAACGGAGTGTCTTAACACTAACTAGGTTCCCTCTGCCTACCGTGCTATATGCAGGATACAGCGTGAAACAGATTTTTTTCTCTTTATATTACTCTAAAAAGAGGCCAGTCGTGGCGTAGTGGAACAAAGTGTGACTGTAAAACCCACTGGTTGTGGGTTCGATCCCCACTCGAGGAGATGAAGAGTGTCTTAACACTAGGTTCCCTCTGCCCACCCTTGTGAGTGCGGGATACAGCGTGTAGCTAATTACTCCAAAATTAGATGTTTGACGTTAACATTTATTTCAAGAGAACTCTGATTATATAGAAAGTTTAATTAGCACGGTAATGAAGCCAAATATAATGTGAAATTTTCCAACTCTTGCTTTTTAGAATTGTTTCATTTATTTAGAACAATAGAATTTGTTGAAAACACGGTTTGTTGAGAAAATGTTGCTGCATTTGGAAATGTTATTTCTGTTTTAGAATATTTTATAATGCTAACTTTCTTACTGCGGAAGGAAGGGCCCATAGGTATATAGGCAAGTATTTACATCAACCTAGGATATAGGTAATGCCAGAACGAATTGTATATTGTACTTCGATCATTTATCATTTTCTTCTCTCATTTTTCTTCAGAATTTGGTGGGGAACGGAGTGACTTAACACTAGATTCCCTCCGCCTACTCTACTACATGCAGGATACAGCGTGAGGCTGTATTTTTATTATTTTAAATTTATAAAAAAAGGGAATATAGGTATGTAATATGTAATATGTACTATGTAGTTATTATATATCTAATAATATATCCAAACCAAAGAAACTACCATAAAATATGTAAATAAACGTACTTAAAGCATTATTTTTAATATTAAAACGTCTAAATTTTGCATTTTCAATTTAAAATTCAAACAATAAACTAGAGATAGAATAAATAAAATTACTTAACGACGCTCTTTGTATAAATATTAAAGAGGTATAAGACACCTATATTGCAGTAGCTCTAAATAAAAGATGGAAAAAGAATATCGAAAATGAGTTTCTTTTCACATTATCTTAAGCCGATACGCTTCAATGCGGGTTATAGAGTATTTTCAGCACTTTTTATAAATATTACTTAAAAATCATTTTAAAATATGCATTAGGAGAATTTAATGTTAAAATCTCTTTCAGCGTATCTAATTTGAATGGAGGCTATCGTGACGTAATAGGACAGCGTCTGGTTCGATTGCCGGTAGGGGTAATAAATAAATAAATCAGCTTCACGCTGTATCCCGCACACAGCAGGGTAGACAGAAGGAACCTAGTGTTAAGGCACTCTGTTCGGCACTTTCTGCCGAATTCCGGAGATACTGCGTCTTGAGTGGCAGAACTCAACGCTGCGCTTAGCCTCGACACCGGAGCGAAGAAATGGAAATATAAATTTAAGTAAATATATATTTCATCTGGTAGGGGTAATGATTATATTTAAGTCAGCTTCACGCTGTATCCCGCACACAGCAGGGTAGGCAGAGGGAACCTTGTGTTAAGACACTCCGTTTCCCACTTTCTGCCGCATTCTGGAGGCATTGCGTGTTGAGTGGCAAAACTCAACGCCGCGCTTTGCCTCGACACCAGAGCGAGAAATGGAATAAATTTAAGTAAATATTTCATATACTCGAGTGGGGATTGAACTTACAACCAGTCGGTTTTACAGTCACACTTTGTGCCGCCGCGCCACGACTGGTCTCATACCATACTTACTGTCTCCATATGATACTCACTATCTCATATTACAGATAATTAAAACACAAGATATTACTATCGGTATACAATAATAGCCTTCAAAATAGCTTTCATAAACTCGACTAGTGAAGTGATGTCCTCCGAGACGTATCCGTCGACGGCGACACACTGTTACATTAATAATCTTTTCGACGTTCGTGAGCGCGAATGTGACTCGCAAAACCGAATTTAGTTTTAAAGATTCGGTCACAGATAGCGCAATGAAGCTGCCCGCTATCGTTATATGTGTAATTATAGGAAGGCTTGGATCGAGTTTTCAGAAGCTGGCGTTTGGCGTCAAGATGTTCTATGCGAGCGCGCTCAAAATTTTTAATGCCCGTTTTGACAGCATTTCGCCACTTCGGTCTCTGAGTAGCAAGCTCCTCCCAAGAATCGCAAGATATTCCACAGGATGTTAGGTGGCGTTTCAGAACATCTTTGTATCGTAGATATTGTCCTCCGGGTTTGCGCTTTCCTGAGCTAAGCTCTGAATAAAAGACTGACTTTGGCAACCTTGAGGAGTCCATACGCACCAGGTGTCCAGACCAGCGTAGTTGACACTTTGTTAGTAGACTCTCCATACCGGTCATTTTAGTCCGACGAAGAACTTCAGAGTTAGAGACACGATCCTGCCATTTCAAACGAAGGATGGCACGGAGACACTTCATGTGAAAGACGTCAAGACGTCTGATGTCACTCTTGTACAGACACCAAGTCTCCGAGGCATACAAAAGCAGAGGTATTATGATTGCTCTATAGACGGCAAGTTTTGTGTGGAGCTTGAGATCGTGAGACTTCCATACTCTTTGGCTCAGTTTACCAAAAGCAGCAGCGGCTTTGGCAATTCGCGCAGATATATCAGACTCGAGACGATTGTCGTTACGAACTAGACTTCCTAAATACCGGAAGGTATTGACTTCGTCCAGTTTCTTCCCTCCTAAGTAGACAGCAGTGTCACTAGCAGATTTTCCCCTTGCAGGCTGTTTCAGAATCTGAGTTTTTGACGCGCTGATTACAAGGCCGAATTTACGACATGACTCGTCTAAATTGTCGACGTATCTTTGCAGATTCTCCATACTGTCAGCCATAAGGCAAACATCGTCTGCATATAGAATTTCCAATATAGAGGTCTGCTGGACTTTATGTTTTGCTCTGAAACGGGTAAGGTCAAGTACACTCTTGTCCATGCGAACATTCAATGAAACACTATCATTGCAGTTCCTAAGGGCATCCTTCATAACCGCAGCAAAGTATATAGCAAACAGGGTTGGAGCCATTACACATCCCTGTTTCACTCCACTTGTTACATTAAACTGTTCTGTAAAGTCGTTTTCGTGGCGTACACGGGCCATCATGCCTTCATGAAATTGACGCACTAAATTTACGAACTTCACAGGATAGCCATATTTCTCGAGTACTATCCAGAGAGCCGATCTTGGTACGCGATCAAAGGCCTTTTCCAGGTCCACAAAACACATGTAAAGGTCACGGTGTTGCTCAAGGCTTTTTTCTTGTAATTGTTTGACAACAAAGATGGCATCAATCGTCCCTCGATTCGGTCTGAAACCACACTGGGTATCGGGAAGGAAGCTTTCAGCTAGTGTACTTAGGCGCTTGTTGATGATATGCGCCAAGATCTTGCCAGCCACTGAGAGCAGAGCAATTCCTCTAAATGAGCTGCAATCTGAGAGGTCTCCTTTGCCTTTATATAGCTTAACAATTGTAGCATCCTTCCAGTTTTGTGGAACAAACTCATCAGCCCAAATTTGTTGAATTAAGGCAAACAGTCTAGATTTAATGTTTGGTCCTCCGTATTTGAAAACTTCTGAAGGAAGACTGTCTGCACCTGGGGATTTGCCGTTTTTCAAACGATTTATCGCAGAAATAAATTCTGTAAATGACGGTGGCTCATCCAACTCCGAATCGACGTGCAGGTTCTCAAGGGCGTCAAGATACTGTAGATCCACACCTTGACTGCCAGGATTGAGCACTTCATTAAAATGCTCAGCCCAGCGAAGGAGAACTTCTTCGGGAACAGTCAGCCTCTTGGTCTTATCTCGCGAGTAAACTGGGGCGGTCTTCCTAATCCGAGGTCCGAAAACACTCTTAAGTCCCTCGAAGAATTTAGAAGTTTGGTTGGTATCTGCCAGCCACTGTAATTCTTCGGACTTTCTGATCCACCAGTTATCTTTTAATTGGCGCACTTTGATTTTAAGTTCCTGCTGCATAGATTTTTGTTGTCCAGAGTCAACAGAGCTTCTCAAAGTAATTCTGAAGTTCTCAACGAGTTTCCGTATTTCTGCATCAGAATTATCGAACCAATCTTGGTTTTTCTTCTGCAATTTACCAATAACTTTTTGTGATACTTCATTTAAGGTCTCTGCGTACAAACGCCATTTAGCCTCAATGGTTAAGTCACCATCAGCATTGGATATGGCATGTTCAAATTCTGCGTCAAGGAGAAGCCGAGTATCTTCGTCGTTTATTAACTTAGTAAAAGCTAGTTTCGCTGGAGTTTTATGTTCTGCTCTGCGCCGAGGCTTGTAGTTAAGCCTTATCCTGGATCGAATGAGACGGTGATCTGTCCAACCCTGGGCACCACGCATCGATCTTGTGATAAGTACATCCTTCAGGTCACGCCTTCGAACTATGATGTAATCAAGAAGATGCCAATGGCCAGAGCGCGGATGCATCCAAGATGTTTTGTACTTATCAGGTAGCCTGAAGAACGTATTTGTGATACTAAGCTCGAATTCCGCACATAGAGTTAGCAATGCAGTACCATTGGTGTTGCACTTTCCGATACCGTGTTTGCCTAGTACGTTTCGCCATGCTATATGGTCTGTCCCTACACGCTCGTTAAAATCTCCGAGAAGAAAAATCTTATCCTGCTGCGATACGTTTAGTAGAACTGTACGAAGGTCCTCATAAAATTTGAATTTGTCTTCATCTGATGATGTCAAGGTAGGTGCGTAAACGCTGATGAAATGCAGGTATTTACCAGGTCTTACGTAGAGTCTCAGGGTCATGATTCTGTCACTGACGCCTTTTGGAGGTTCAATGAGGGATCTCGCTATCTCATTTTTTATGGCAAAACCTACACCACTAGCGGATCGTTCCGTTGCTGGTTTACCTATCCAGTAGTATGTAAACCCACCGAGTCTCTCACAGAGCTCACCACTATCCGCTAGATGTGTCTCACTAATTGCAGCGATATCAATATTATAGCGGGACAGTTCACGTGCAATGAGCGCTGTTTTCCGCTCGGGACACAAGTTGTTCTCATTGTCCAGCAAAGTTCTTACATTCCAAGCAGCTATAGTAAAAGGTTTCGTATGTTTTTGTTTCTTTCGACCGCATTAAGATGGTGACCGGGTGACCGCGGTTAGCCGACCGGGTAGAAAGTGAGACGAACTTTGTTTAGGCCACCTTTTCTAGGCCCCTCCCCGGATTGGGGAAAGCAGTGCGATCCCTAAACAGGGCTGCTTTGTCGATGGGCGAGCTGCCGAACCAGACTTCCGCCTCAGTCAAATCATGAAACGACCATCACCGCCCAACCGCCTACGTGCAGAGATCCAGCTAGGGACCAAACTCACCAGATTAGTACCCCACCACCAGTCTCCATCGCCGTAGGACTTTGCTCACTGTCCGTGTTATGTGCCAGGTGTCATCTGCGCGGGAATATGTTATAGTACGTAAGTGTGTGCGCAAACACAGACGCACTCTCTCGTCCGCCCGCTCCTTGTTCCGATGGAACGGATTACCGATACGATCAGAGGAACGATTGGATGCAGTGTCTGGCCGATGGTAACTGCACGCGCCCTCTACCGTCGCCCTGGGCCATTCACATTGCCTTGCTGGATCGCCAGCTCCGCCAGGCCCTTTTGCACTATCTGCGTTGGGCTGCCTTCTTCGCCGCCGAAACAGACTTTTGTGTTAGCAGGAGGGAACTGCTTTCGTTGGACCTAGAGAAGGAAAATAGGGATTGGATGGAAAGGAATGTGGTAAGAGTGGGAAAGGTTATAAAGGGAATAGGATACTACTGCCTGGAAGTTTGAGAAGAAAGGACAGTAGAAGCTCGGGGAGCCGGGGTCGCATACCCGTGTACCACACCGCAACTTTTGGTCCAAAAGCTGAGATGGATACCCCTGACTTCAAAGTAACAAGTTAGTAATAAAAAACTAAAATTATTTTACTCATAGGTCACACTCAGAGCCCTTTTTCAATAAGTTAACTGACATTATATTGGCATATAAATATTTATTCCAATTTAATACCAATTTAACATTGACAGTGTGCGGTTGCTATATCTTTATTATTAATATCCGTCAGTATAAATAATAGGAAAATGTTGTATTCTTCCACTCGACCAGGCAATAGTCAAACATGCACCTTCTGTAAAGTTTTGTTGGAACGCCATAGTTGAGGGTACTTCACTTTCTATACCACAGATGAAACAGCAAGGTGTAACACTGAGTTGCATCATCAGTTGAGTAGTACAGAACACAGCTATTAAATGTGATTCTTCAAACAAAATGGCTAAGTATCTTCCGGACGGATCCCAACACATGTCTAATATTGGGCCCCCTACTGAATCTCCGGAGGGCAGCTCCACTTTTGTTACGTCAAGGACTGGCTTGGCTTTGCTTGTTTTTGCTCCATTTAAAAGTCCACTATTATTAAGTGCATAAACCATAGGTTCACTCTTGGCAGCAAACAGCACTATATCACCAGGTCCCCAACATGCTGCTACAACTCGACAGCCTCGGGCACACCACCGCTCCGGTGACCAGGTCTGAGTGTCCCACATTCTAAATATAATAGAAGATGTTGCAGCAAATATTTTAGATGCTGTAAGAGACCATCTTGCAAATACAATTCCTCCACCAGCCACTCTTCTCAATGGAATAGCAGTTTCCATAGATACATCCCATATCAGCATTGAAGTGTCAGCTCCGCAGCAGCTTACAAGGAGATCACCATTTGGAGACCAGCTCACATCGGTGACAGGACTGTACCCAGATCTTTTCAACACAACTGCATTACTTGAAGATGGCTTAGTAAACATAGAATTTGGGTCCACAGTCCAAACTATAACACCCTGTTCACAACCAACGGCTAGTTCAGATGCTGAATAAGGTCGCCAACTTAAGGAAGACACGTGACCCTGAGCTTTACACTTCAAGGTTGATACAAAAGATACTTCCGAACAATACACTCTTACATTGTCGTCTGATGTCGCTAAAGCTATTTTAGTAGTATGAGGATGCCATGCTAAACATTTTACCGGGGCATTACCCCAATTTCTCGTTCTTGAGTATTTTGATACAATTTTAGGCCCTATATCCTTTAGATGTGGTTGCATGAAATATCTTAGTGCTGTAAACAAATTAGCAACTTTTAAAGCGTATGATGCGGTTATAGCTACTGCCTTGCTTTCCCTATTTACATTTGGGTCGGCAGCAACGCTTAGTGCCTCTAAAAATCCCTGCTTGTACCAGACACTTGTTATTTTTTTGAGCAAATTGTCTTCAACATCAACGTAGACAGATATGTTTTCATCAGAAAGTCTGTGGTGGTGTAAATCTTTTGTAACATTGATTTTTGGATGAGTTTTGATCGAATTTGTAAATGTTGAAATGTTTCCATATCTGATATTACCAAACGTTTAAAATTAACGAAGTATATTGCTGTGGTAAAACTCGACTAACTCACTAAATGACTTGCTTTCAAATATTGGATACAAACCTGCACAGTAATAAATCCTAATAGATATTAAAACTTGTTGTTGTTCGCCCACGCTTACCGGCTTTACAGCGTTTAGTTAAAACAAATATTGTATCCAAATTTATTATGGATACCTTCATAATTATTTTCATTTTGATTTATTAAAGAGAACAACAAAGTGAAAAATAAATTATAAAATGTAAGGACTAAAAAAATGTGATTTGAAGAATACAATCTTTATTAAAATATTATAAAAGAAACGAGAATATCAATGTGTTATATAGCTTTTGATAGATCTCAGCCGTGTAGCTCTATACCTGTAATAAGGATAAAAATTCAAATAAAAATTCAAAATTCAAATTCAAAAAAGTTTATTACCGTTTTAGGACTTTACTAATATAATTAAAATAACAAGCTAAAAAAGAATAAAAGTAAAATAAAACAAATACAAAAATTTTGAAAGTAAAAAAAAAACGGAAAGGTTTAAAGCTCAGCGAATGCTGTAAGACGTGTACATATGTATGTGTATACAGCGCTGTTTTTCAGCCTCATCCTAATTCACAATTCTTAAATAAAATAAATATATACAGGAGAGTGATGCGAAACTCGTTATGACAATTTGTTATAAAAAACCAATAATTAACAGAAATAAAATAATAATAATAAAAAGAACATTCAACAGGAGACAAAAACGAATGTATATTACAATTCACCATTTTTATGTTAAGACATTAATGAAGATTCACCTTTCGCCAAGCACGCAATGTATTCAAATAAGCGTATGTGGTGGCGGAACTTAACGCCGATTTTCGTCTTAACGGTCCCAAGATGAGTAAAAAACTCAGAACTGGTACTATCCATATGATAGGGGAGCCGAAGCGGGGACTTAGCGATTTGCACGACAGATTAATATTCTGTGGGATTCCTTGTACTCGGTTAAGTACTACCCCCAAAAATTAGTCCCATATACATACATGACCGCCCGTCTAGAATACAGGATCAGAATAGTAAAAAACAAATTGATCATCTGAAATGAAAGAGCGCATCAGATTAAGGTAGAGTGAGGCAGTTACATGCAAAATCATGTATATCCTACAATTTGAGAGTGACCTAAAAAAGAGGAGGGCTACAAAGTTATTAAAAAAAAGTTATCTCGATATTCTCGAGCGTGGTTAATTTTTTAATTTTTTTTTCTTTATAAATAAATATAAATACAAATATTCTTATTCTTATTTTATTTATATGTTATTTTTTGAGTTTTTCAAATGATTACGATCAATGATTTAAAAAAAAATCTCATATTAGGCAAGTCGATTCATATAATCTTCAGATGAGGGGGGGAGAGGGCATAAAGATGAACCATATATATCTTAATTTGACGCGCTTAAACGAAATTGTTTTTGCACATTCTAATAATAGCTATTCACATCCAAATTGTTCGTGTACGTCACATTCAAATCGGCAGATTATTACATGAGGACTCTTTTTCAGGTTCATTTAACTTAGAAAATCTGATGCGCTCAATTATTTTTTTTTAAATTTGTAACCCTTACGTACGACCATCTCCATCATGGAAACTGATATCTGTAAAAAAAAACAAGCCACAAATGGACAAGTATGTCCATGCAACAGTTTTTTTTACATTTTTTAAATTCATAGCCGCTCTCCCTACCGATCAAAAGATATATATTATATGACATTTTTTCTTTTTATCATCTAACCTTCGCAATCCAATAGATCTCTATGACGCTCGAGTAAATCAAGATTTAGTATCGTCGCCTCTCCTACTAATATCCAGACGCTTGCCAACAGTACTAAGTTTTGTACGTCCCTACATATAATAATATTGTAACTGATCGCTGTCTGTACATTGAAGATAAATGAGAAAATGTGTTATTGGCCATTTATCAATATAATGAATAGCAAACATTGTTTTTTTTGTCTATTTATCTGTTTGTCTTTGCGTTTGTGCACGTTCATTTTAGAAACGACTACTTTAATATTTCGTTTTTTTTTTAATTCTGTACAAAGGTAAGGAAAAAAAGGAACCCTTATAAGTTACGTTTTGATCCGTCCGTACGTCCGTCCGTTCGTCTATCTGTCTGTCCGTCTGTCTGTCCGTCTGTCTATCTGTCTGTCTATCTGTCAGTGAGCCATTATCTCAGGAACGGTTGGAGGTACCGAGTTGAAATTCAAACCATATACTCATATCTACGGTCTCTTGACTTCTTGAGAAACTGGATTTCTTCATTCATCATTTATATCGTAAAAAAACGCCGTTAAGAAGAAGAATCAAAGTACTCTATAAAGGGTACTTTCGGTTGATCAATAATTATTAAATTTGGCACCTAGCATCAAAAAATCTGAAAACTATACTATGGCTAAATCGTAAAAAATATTAGCCTTTTAAGGCTATCATTTTATTTGCCCCTTTTAAGGGGCAAGTTCAAATGAGGGCTCTGGCTAAGCTAAACTTGAATTTCAGAAAAACTTTATTGTGTACCTGTAGAAGACTATATATACTAACATACATGCTTCCAGTACCTGGTATTATGTTGCCAGGTGCTGCCTTCCGACTCCAGCTACTCCACTTTGAATGGTCTTCAACATCCTCAGTAGTAAGTCAAGCCAATCACATACGTATATATTATCTCATATGAGGCCAGTCGTGGCGCAGCGGCACGAGGTGTGCCTGTAAAACCGACTGGTTGTGGGTTCGATCCCCACTCTAGGAGATGAAATATTTACTTTAATTTATATTTCTATTTCTTCGCTCTGGTGTCGAGATTAAGCGCGGCGTTGAGTATTGCTACTCAACACGCAATGCCTCCAGAATTCGGCAGAAAATGGGGCACGAAGTGTTGTAACACTAGGTTCCCTCTGTCTACCCTACTTTGTGGGGGATACATCGTGAAGCTGTATTATTTATAATCTATATATATTGTGATATTATATATAGTTATTTAGTAGATATCAGATAAAAATTGATGTAAGTACTAGATTCAACCAGTTTACATAAAATAATTTCTTAAAAAAACTATAAAATATTTCATAGTAATTCATTCATTTCGAAAAGGTTTTAGATATAAAATATTATATGAAAAAATCATGTACTAAAATAAAATAATTATGTGTTTACGGTACGTTGGACCCAATTTTCCCATATACCTGTCTGTGACGTGATGTCACTCTCGTGTGTGTTTCACATTAGAAACGTAAGCACGTGAAAACATATATCGGGCATATTTAGAAATAAACATAAAAATTGAACTAGGAAGAGCGATTGATTTACTTTGATGTATGTAAGATGCTTGATATAACCTATAATTAGATTACTTTAAAATAAACTGATTTAATGCGAAAATATTATTATAGATTTCTTTTTTCTGGCATATAACAGAAGAAATGAAGTGTAAAGACATAAGAGTTTCCCAATTTTCTCCAAATTTTCAGGACATTACGTTTTCCGTGGCAGAATTCAATATCGCGTTTGGACACAAATCGTCGTTGAAGAGAAACAAAATGAAAAAAAATTATTAAATAATTTAAATAAATTATTTTCCCGAATACGGATCGACCTCACAATCATCTCGTTTACGGCTAGTTAATATAGTAAAATTGCTTCTGAATGACCATTTGACCAAATGTTTTAGTAAATATAAATTTACAATGATATATTTTTTTAAATTAAGAAAAATCTACATTATATTTGAACGAATCTAAGATTTCTTGTGATTTTTCAAAATAATTATTAAAAGAAATTGGCGGAAAGTGGGGAACGGAGTGTCTTAACAGTAAGATTCCCATACAGCGTGAAGCTGAAAAAAAAAATTCCTCCGACTCCTGAAAACAATAATTGATACTGCTAGATATTTTTAGAAATATATCACATTTTATCAATATTACATCTAGTCCTTCCATCCGATAATTCAATTATTTGCTTGGTGAATACATCAAAAATATTACTTTTTATATAAAATATAATGTTTTTGTCTAAATGGAACGCGCGCAAATCGCGTTGACTGTTTCTCTCTATAGAATATTCAATTTATTCATATCAACACAAAAATGAGGGCATGAGGGCTGCCATTTATATAGGGATTCCGTGCCAGTAACGATGTAAGTATGAAAAATTATTATAGCCTAGCAGTGATATTTTCAGTTTCTTTTTACTAAAACGCATAAAATAAATAAGGGTATATGTAAATTTTCAAATTGACATTTATCTAACTAAATATGATCTTTTTTCTTGGAAGATTGGAAGAATGGAATTTTTTTTATGGAGAATATTTTGGAGGAGAATATAATATGTTAATATTCTTGATGTAATAACACCTATGTATGATTTCAAATATATATTAAAATGAAGTGAAGAATTTAGAGTAATAAAAATGAGGCCGTCGTGGCGCAGTAGCACCATCGTGCGGTTTTAAGCGTGACGGATTGTGGGTTCGATTCCCACCCAAGAAAGAAACTATACTTACTAAAACGTATTAAATATTTTATTTTTTTTCTTAAATGTTATTACAGCGACTCTTTAATAACAAATTGCTATAACAATTAAAACAATAAAAAAATCAGCTTCACGCTGTAATTCGGAGGAGGGTGGGCAGAGTTAGCCTTGTGTTAAGACACTTTCAGACCATTTTCAGACGAATTTTTCGAGGCATTGCGTATTGAATGGCGGAACTCAACGCCGTGTTTTTTGCCGTGTTGCCAGAGCGAAGAAATAGAAATATTATTTATCTCTATTATTTTGTTGTAGGAAGAAACTATTCACAAAAGTAGTTCGTATTTTTACGATTGACGACGACTGTTAAGTGAATACGAGCTTGTCCAATCCAGTAAGAGCTTTTGTTAATGGCGTAGGTCGGTCCTTCCTTGAAATAAATAATGATGTACTGTTTAGAACAGAATATCTTACAAAACTAGCTAAATCCGAGTTGGACTCGTCCATCGAGGGTCCCGTATCAATTTCATTTTGTCTAAGAGAAGTACAATTTATATAAATTTAAAAAGTTAAGTTTGCGAGCAAAATATACATTTTCATTTATTTGTTTTGTAAGTTCTCAATTTGTACCAAATTTCACAAATATAAGTCCAGGGGAAGTACCCTTCCCGGTCTTGAGCAAAATCGATGCATAAATACGTCAAGGGACTACAGATTTTGAAAATTGATATTAATTCAAGCTTAATACCTCCACACGATCTCTTGACAGACGTACAACTAAATGATCCTATAAGAGTTCTATTTTTACCTTTTGAGGTACGGAACCCTAAAAAAGATAATTATATATTAAGAAAAAAATAATTTCTATAATAATAAGTAGTATATTTCCTATAGATAGATCAAAGATAAACAAAAAGACATCAGGAAGAATCAAAAGGGTTTTTCCACGTGTACGAATTCACAATGACTTTGAACGTTGTTATAATTGTATGAATAGGTATTTTGCTATTTAAATTTATTATTAACATTAATTTTGATATAATATAAATATATGAAGAAATTAAATTATATCTGACATCATTATACTGCCATGACTGAAAAGTGGAAGAAATAGGCACGCAATTTAGGGACCTATGTTTTGTTTAAGAAGACTGCTAAAGAACTTTTAAAACATAATTAGTTACTTAATCAGATTTGTCTACATCGTCAATGTAACGACAATTTACTTATAATTATTAAAATAAAATAAATGTGATATAATTAACAACATTATTATTAATACAACCAGTCGTGGCGCAGTGGCACAAGTGTGACTGTAAAATCGACTGGTTGTGGGTTCGATCCCCACTCGAGGAAATGAAATATTTATTTACATTTATATTTTCATTTCTTCGCTCGGAAATGAAATATTTATTTACATTTATATTTTCATTTCTGCATTGCATTGCGTGTTGAGTTCCGCCACTCAACACGCAATGCAATGCAGAAATTAGCGGAAAGTGGGGAACGGAAAAGTTATTTTGTCGAAAAGTTTTTTTATATTGACATGACTTTTTTATTCACCAATATAAATAAAACAAACGCAAAAAAAATTGCCAAGCTGTATTTAAATCAGTTAGACCGTTTCTAAGTTTAGTATGCAAACGCACAGATAAACAGTCAATACAATAAAAAAAATGTTTTGGGTTTTATATATTACATTGATCTATTTATATTTTACATGTACAGACTCAGACAGCGATAAGTATAGATAAAATATGTGTGCTAATATATAATAATGATGAATAAACAATATAATAATAAATAATATAATAATGATGATATGAATGAGGCCGGTCGTGGCGCAGCGGCACGAGGTGTGACTGCAAAACCGACTGGTTGTGGGTTCGATCCCCACTCGAGGAGATGAAATATTTACTTAAATTAAACTACTTAACTTAAACACTAGGTTCCCTCTGCCTACTCTGCTGTGTGCGGGATACAGCGTGAAGCTAATTTAATTTAATATAATAATGATAAAATAATAATAAATCATCCGGATAATAATAAAAATACCCAAACCGATTAGCTCGATCTCGTCGAAACGTAACAAATAGCGTAAATTCAGCAAATCTTAATACAAAGTCTATTGAGCCTCGTTTCGAAAGCTATTTATAGACTTAAGAATTGTAAGGATGGATGAATAATAAGTTGGTAGAACGTCTAACATTTTATTTGGCTTACTAAATTTATCTACTCTTAATCTGTTTATCTTTTAAAATATTTCTTTTTCTTTTTTAGGGTTCTGTCCCTAAAAACGTAAAAAGGAACCCTTATAGATCGTCCATCCATCTGCCATGACCCTTTTTCTCACAAACGCGTGGAATTAAACTGAAATTTATATAAAAAATTCACGCGTAGAACTCAAATCAAATTTCTAAGCCGATTGAATCAAAAAATATAGCCGTTTATGACGCAAATTTTTGAAGTTAGCAACTTACAGTACCTACGTACATTGGATTACTTATACTTATACTATTAAGCTTGGAGCAGTGCCTGGGACTCTCCTGATAACGACCACAAGTGTAGGCTTGAGGGGACCTTTTACAATACACTGACACTCGCTTTCACTGCTCCATTTCAGTTCAGTTCAGTTTAGTTTTTAGTTTACGTCTGAATAAAGCTAATCATCTCAAATTATGTTTCTTTTTTCACGCTGTATCCCGCATATAGTAGAGTTGGCAGGTGTTATACAGGGTTAAGACACTTCATTCTGCACTTTCCGCTGAATTTTTGAGACATTGCGTTGAATTTTAGGGGGTGAATAGCGGAACTCAACTCATCATCATCATCAAAAAAAGAAAACTCTATAATATTTTTCGGCTTTTACTGCTGAAAATTGGTTATGGATAACTACATATCATAACTTTATTTTTACACAGGCTTAAAGGTAAATAGCGACTAGCTCTTTTGAAAAATATTAAAAGTACTTGTGTGTAGTCACGTTATAGACTCTTAACCTTAGGCATAAACATTTTAGAGTTGGAGCAAAATGTCAGCAAATTCCTATTATTATACAATGTAAAATGGAAAACCGCTGGAAATGTGGGCGGAGACCAGACGTTATACGACGTAAATAATAGCCATTATTAAATATTGCTCATCAATTTTTCTTTTTTAAACTTTTCGTTTAATCTAAGCTTATTTTTTCATTGTGTTGAATAAGAAAAATTTTGGTGTGGCTGTGTGACACAGCCGTTTGTACGTACGTAAATACGTTTATGTAACTGGTTATATTTTTTAAATAACATATGTTTATTATAACATATACTTAGGATAAAAACAAGGAAATAACTGGTGTTGTAAGATTTGACTCGTAATCTATGGGTATAATATTAGCGATATTCTTCTCTCTTCTTCGAATAAATCAACTTCACGCTGTATCCCGCACACAGCAAGGTAGACAGAGGGAATCTAGTGTTAAGACACTCCGTTCCCCACTTTCAGCCGGATTATTGAGGCATTGTATGTTGAGTGACAGAACTCAACGCCGCGCTTTGCCTCAACACTAGAGCGAAGAAATGAAAATATAAATTTAAGTAAATATTTCATCTTCTCGTGTGGGGATCGAACCCACAACCAGTCGGTTTTACAGTCACACTTTGTGCCGCTGCGCCACGACTGGCCTCTGGTTTTTCGAATATTTTAACAATATTTGGAAAATAAAGATTTTAATTTCTGCTAACGCTCTGCCGAGTGCGAGAGGTAGATATACACACCCGAGTACGAGTTAGATGATGCTGATTACTTTTACTAGACAAGAAACACATTTGTAATATAAGGAGGATATTATTATGATTATGTCAATTTGAGGCCGGTCGTGGCGCAGCGGCACGAGGTGTGACTGCAAAACCGACTGGTTGTGGGTTCGATCCCCACTCGAGGAGATGAAATATTTACTTAAATTTATATTTCCATTTCTTCGCTCTGGTATCGAGGTTAAGCGCGGCGCAATGAGTTCTGCCACTCAACACGCAATGCCTCCAGAATTCGGCAGAAAGTGTGGAACGAAGTGTCTTAACACTAGGTTCCCTCTGCCTACCCTGCTGTGTGCGGGATACAGCGTGAAGCTAATTTAATTTTTATGTCAACTTCAAAATGCTTTAAAATAATTAATCTTTTTAAACGTAGTTCTAGAATAAAATGTCGTTTATGCCTTTGAGCTATTTAAGCCCTAATTCATTTTATGATTCTAGCAAAGAAACATAAAATTAAATATAATGACTTTATTACGTTTGCTTTGCACAAACGTATGACTGTAAACGCGACAGGTTGTGGATTCGATTCCTACTCGAGGAAATGAAATATTTTATATTACCATTTCTTGAATCTGGTGTCAAGGCAAAGTGCGGTGTTGAGTTCCGCTTGTCAACACGCAATGCGTCCAGTAGCGGAATGTGCGAGAGCGAAGTGTCTTAACATTAAGCTCCCTCTGTCTACCTTGCTACATGCGGGATACAGCGTGCAACTGATTGAGCGTAATTTGGACTGAACTAAAGCTATAGGAAAAGAAGCAGAATAGCTGATATTATCGTAATAATTATTTTTCCAGAGTAGTTTGCCAACAAGCCAGACATAGAAATCCAAAAATTCCATCCACTAATTCATATTGTAAGCTAGTATAGTATAGTTATCATATTAAATCAGATTTTTTTTACAGTTATATTTTTTATTTTAATTTGAGGTTAAACCAATTTATTTGATAATTTTTTTTACTCCTCTGTTTATTTTATAAATTATTTTATACAAATATATATTATTATTATTTTTAGAGAGACTTATTACAGAGTAAAGTAAAAAGTAATTGTTACTGTGTAAATATTAAATGGATAAAAAGCTCAACTTACATTTCAAAGGTGCAAGAATAAAATTTTAATAATATATTTCTTTCATCTCATTTTAAAGGTAAACAAACGGAGTCTTGAAAAGTAGTCGTTAAATTTGGTTGCCCAATACGTAAAATTTGCCAAAATGTTCAACCCATTTTTAAACATTTTTAAAGTGTTATTCCACACTTAGGAAAAAAAATACTAATTTAGAAAACGTATAAAAATTTGAACGTAGACTCGGTCGGAACGGGACTCGGTCGGTCGGTTTCCGGGAGACGTGGGTTCGAGTCCCGATACGTTCAAATTTTTATACGTTTTCTAAATAAGTATGTTCAACACAATCTACCTATAATAGAAAAATATAAGAAAACTGTATAAAAAAAATTCTCGGGAAAATATAAAGCAGGTATTTGAAACGGAAGCAATCAACTAGGTCTTTCAAATTAAAAGTAGATTAGACGGCTCTAACGAGTTGCCATAATTGAGTTGTGTTTAAAACGAAGTCAGTCGTGGTTCGTTCTATATCGGCGATAGAAAGTAACTTTATAATGGATTTTATTGACTTGTATCGTGGCGCAGAGGCACAAAGTGTGACTGTAAAAGCGACTGGTTGTGGGTTCGATCCCCACTCGAGGAAGTGAAATATTTATTTACATTTATAGTTTCATTTCTTCGCTCTGGTGTCGAGGCAAAGCGCGGTGTTGAGTTCCGCCACTCAGCACGCAATGTCTCCAGAATTCGACAGAAAGTTGGGAACGGAGTGTCTTAACACGAGATTTCCTCTGCCTGCCCTGCTGTGTGCGGGATACAGCGTGAAGCTGATTTTTGATATGATTTTTTTTATCTATTTAAATAATGCATTTTGATTGGATTGATGCAACAATATCTTATGAATTTAACTTTTAAATTAACAATTAAAAACTTAGCTCTTCGATTGTTTTTTTAAAGTGTGAAACGTTTAGTAATGGAAGCTAGCGCTGCATTTTTTCTTTCCAGAGCAAGAACATAAAATTAATTGAATTCCCCCAAGTCATGAACCCATAACCATCGTTTACAGTCAAACGACTTCATACGTATAATACAATAGAGGTTCCGTAAAGGAAATGTAATTTCTTGATTCAATGGAAGACATATGCGAAGCACGTCTCTGTGTCTCTTAAATATTTAATGGATTGCAGCTGGTTGCGAGACATACGTGTATGTATGTTTGTACGTATTCTTGTTCCAATTTACTAGTATCTACTTTGTTACTGAAACACTGCATTGCACAAATGGGTAATAGGATTTTATTGTTTGAAGATTTTAGTTACTTTTAGTACCTAATAGCTCATATTTTATGCTATTAAGTGGTCTGTCTTTCTTTTATATTCTTTTGTAGTTGACAAATTTTGTATTAATATAACTTTCCCGCATACTTAAACACGCTGCGTGAAAAGTGAATTGAGTACTAACATTGTACTGTGTCTAAGTCTCGATGGTCTATTTTAGAATAGATGATAGAAATCTAAAACCACAACCATTGTTTATACTAAGACATACATATAGGTACAACTGCCGCATCAATACCTCTACTGCACTTAATTAAATTAAAGTGAGCTAAATACGTCAAGTTGTGTAAGGCAAAAGAGATCTTTGTGCATGTTGTCTTATTACAAATACGATTAAGTAAATTTAACAGCAGATTAATATATTTTTAACATTTTTAAAATGTTATTCAACACTTAGGAAAGAAAATACTTATTTAGAAAAAGTATAAAATTTTGAACGTAGCGGAACTCGAACTCGCGCCTCATGGAAACCGACCAGGCGCTCTGACCACTAAGCAATATCGTACGAACGTGTCCCGCTACGTTCAAATTTTTATATTTTTAAAAAAATAAATATAAATTGGATAATTTTAAAATAATTATTTATACTCTTTCGTAATTTGGTAAATTTGTAACTGATAGAAATGATTACAGGTTTTTTCAGCGTCACGCTGTATCGTGTATGACAGCAGGGTAGACAGAGGGGGCCTAGTGTTGAGACACTCCGCTCCCCACTTTCCGGGCAATTCTGGAGACATTGCGTGTTGAATGGCGGAATTCAACGCCGCAATTTGCCTCGCTTGAAAAACAAAAGAATTTGCCTCACTTGAAAAAAAAAGATATTTTTGTCTTACTGCATATCCAAACTCTAATTAGACAAAACTAAATACCTATTACGTGTAACTCCTTATTCTGCATTGCTGGGTAGGAGAAAGAACTTAGTGTCAAAACACTTCTTTCTATATTCGTTCTTCGTTCCTAATTCCAGATTTTGCGTGTTCACTAACAAAAGTCACTACCGCCACTTGTTATATCAAAGCAAGCAAATTGAATATATTTTGAAACTGAATAACACGGGGTTCTTTCCCCTCTTGTGTCTCAAGAATATGGAAGATACAACATAAAAAAACATACAATATCTTTAAATTCACTTCACCTTACGTCAATATCACGTTGACATTGATAAGGATCAGAATGATGAACACTTATTAAAAAAAAATAGAATGAGAAAACGATATATTATATAATTTGACAGTTTGACTGATTAAATAAACTGACAGGGGAATTTAAAAATTAAAAATTTAAATTAAAATAACTAAAACTAAATAACTAAAAACTAATTAACTAATAAAAAAATTTAATTCTAATTTTGATATAATGTTTATTTATAAAGTATAATTCATACAACAGATCTTTTCGCTCTGGCGTCGAGGCAAAGCATGGTGTTGAGTTCCGCCATTTACCACGCACCGCTTTCACAATTCGGCAGTGAATGGGGAACGGAGTCTCTTAACACTAGGTTAACGCGGGTTCCCTGCCATATGTGGGATACAGCGTGGAGCTAAAAAAAAAATATACCTACTACACAAAATTCATTAACCATTGATTTTTCATAATAATAAGACATTACTTTTAAAACAATGACAAACATTACAATTACAAGGAAAACCGAAGTCAGTTATAGTAAAGCATAAACTAACACGCTTAATGTCAAAAGTAACGATTCAGAGCAGAAGCTGACCTTTTGTGACAAGTTTCGCGTCAACTTAAAAGCTTTAAGGATCAGCCTCTGAAAGGATAATATAATGTTGTTATAGAACACTGAAAAAGAAATATATCGAGTTTTACAACTAAAATAATCTTGTAAAAGAAGGTATACAAAGAAAGAAATAATATTAACAAGTATTTGACATACTTAGACTTACATGTTTTATTAATATCTAAAACAAATTCTTTTATTTTTTTTATACTATTACACATTTATTTTATTTTTTTTGAAATGCTGATAGAATCGTGATATAAATTATTAAATGTGAATTATTAATTTTTTGGCTTATTTAGTGAGTGGTAATTAGATATTAGAAAACTAAGTAATAGAACGTAACACCAAGTTATGTCAAATCAGGAAAACGATACCGTAACATTATTGTAATATTACGGCATTCCCCTAAACAGAATTTGAACTCATAACTGTCATAGTCAGTAAATTGCAATGTATAATTTGACAATGGGCGTAGTTTCGTGTAAATGTTATTTTTTATCTTTTCAGAAAAGTTTATATCTTTTTTTTTTAGTTTTTATCTTTTCAGAAACATTGACACGAATATATTTGTTGAAAGCTAAAGCCCAGATACGTCCATGATAATTGTGTCACAGTAGTATAAAATATTTATAGTAAGACACTTTGCTCCCTACTTTCTGCCAAATTCTGGAGCCATTGTGTGCTGAGTGACAAAACTCATCGCCGTGCTTTGCCTCATCACTAGATCGAAGAAATAGAAATATAAATTAAAGACAATATTTCATTTCCTCGAGTGAGGATCGAACCCACAATCAGTCGCAGTTACAATCACACTTTGCGCTCCTGCTCCACGACTGGCCTCTCGTAAAGTTCTCATAATTATATTTAAAAAGTCCACATATTAGATGTTACATTTACACAATATTACTAACTTTATACTTATAATTCAACTGTAATAATATCAAAGGTACAGTTTAATCTAATTTCTAAACTAAGCAGGTGCAGGTGCCACTGTGCATCGTGTTTATTGTTTCAAACGCCACAGCTTCAGTAACCTACGAGTATGTCAGACACAGGTGGAGTAGCGTATAGCAAATACAAACGTTTGTTTAGTACAGTAATAAAACTTATATTCTATAGTGTCTTAGTTATAGAATATATTAGTTTTTATTTTATAGTTTCTTTTGTAGCTGTTCATATATAGCTGGTGGTAGTTACATTTTAAAAATACTAGTATTTGTAAAAGAATAGCCTAGAAAACTTTACTTTTGCGACGGCTTCGGTATTCAATTGGTTAAAAAAATATCATACGCAAAGCATATGAGTGGTTGAATGTAAAAAATAGAAATTCCACGCGTCCGACAAGTGTTTAATTTTACATGTTTTTATTTAACTTGCGGTGTTATTTAGTTAGTGTATATGAAATACACTACACTATGTAATATCTACACACTATATACTACACTATCATTATCAATAATCTTGCAAGCTCAGCTCAGTAGAGAATGTTGCGATTGAGATGAAATTTGAAATTTACGACTTCAGTTCTGTTGATGATTAAATCAATATTGTTTTCAATCCTAAATGTTAGATTATAAATTTTTGCACAACCTATCTAACACGGGCTTCAAATTCGATTTCAGAACTAAGAAAGGTAGACAGGTCGTGTTTGGACTCACTGGAATTGACTTAGTAAGCACTCAGGTACTTAATGATATCTAGAGTGTGAAGTTGAAGCCGGGCAGAGAACCTTCTGAACCAAAGAAGCTGGCAAGCACTTTGGTATTAAATATTATTGAACATCTAAAGATGCTGATGGACCGGATAAATATATAATATATACCGGATAAATATATAATAGTACATGTAAACAACTACTTCTCTTACTGCTCACTTCTCCTTCATAAATCTTTTTTGCCATTTTTTCATGACTCATTCGTCTGATGTGCCCAAACCAGCTGAGCACGTTCTTCTTAATTCTTACTATGACATCTTCGCCAGTACCTGCCATTCTGTGAATCTCTTCATTGCGGATTCGATCAGCCAAGCTGACTCCACATATACTTCGAAGAGATCACATCTCCACGGCATACACGTTTCTTTCATAACAGCGTATAACAGCATCGGTACCAACACTGCATTGTGTGAAGCCAAACGTGTGGAAACGTTTCGCCGTTTCGTCATTGCAGCTAAGGCTCCGCGTTAACACTGTTACCGGCAGCAATACGCATTTCCACATCCATCTCGTATCTTCCATCTCTACTGAACATACTTCCCTAATATACCATTTCATTCACTTGTTCTTATTTCTTACCATTTACACTGATTTTACATCCCGTCCTTTCTTCATTTGCTTCAAATACCAGAACCTTTGTCTTATTTTCATTCAGGCTTAGACCATTACTTTCACAGTGGTGACTAATGCCTGCAACTCGCATTATGATGATGCAATGAGGATTATATTATCTGAGTACAGTAGGCAATTCACATTTAGGAGACCTACTTTTACTCCCATGTCATTTTGTGTCACTCCTCGGAGACAATTATGAAAATACAAATTGTACTTGTTTAATATCTGATTGGATGTCAAACCAAGGCAACATGCCAGCTCCTACTCCCACGCAGGCTAAGTGATCTCTGTAAAGAGACTTTACAGCCTGCAACAAGATTCCGCTTCCATTGTATCTCCCGTAATTGCGCTCTCAGAACTCTGTCAAACGCCTTTCCCGAATCCATAAAAACACAGAAAACTTTTTAGTTAACGGCCAAATTTTTTTCCGTGACCGTGCAGAGGAAAAAGATCTGATCCATACATCCATACACCCTCTTCCAGGTCTAAAGCCAACTTGGCCCTCCCATAACAGCCTTTCGGATCTCGCTAATATTATAGCATAAACTTTAAAGCAAGCTTTCAAGCTAATCAAATTGATAGCCAGCTATGGATAGATAGCTATGGATTGCGCAGTCGATCTGTAACCCTTTAACTTTATATGAAGGCACGATGACCATACTTCACCAATCGTCTAGGACGATTCCCTGAATTCCAGCATTAATTGCACAAAAGCCAGAACAAGTCCAAGACGCGTGGCCCACCATATTAGATCATCTCGGCAGTAACTCCTTCTGCCCCCGCTGCCTTACCACACTTCAGACTTCGTATTACACTCTCAACTTCTTTTTAAATAATTTCGCCATCAGCTACATCATCATCAGCACAAGACTCAACGTTCCTACGTTACTTGATACAGAGGCGTCATCAAATTGATACATCTCCTTGTAATATTTCTTTTCGAATTCGAAGGTTCTGCCAGCATATTTCAATATTTCTATTTCCAGATTCACTGCTGTCTAGCTTTTTGGATTTTTTTCTGGATGTTGATGGATCTTAAATTTCCAGCTTCTTATGTGGTAATTCGACTCCAAGTTTGGCCACCTCGTGTAGCTGCGACAACCTGCGAACAAACCCCTTTATTCTAGCAACAACTAGATAGTGGTCAGTTTCACGCTCAAAACCCCTAAAAACTCGTGTGTCCATAACTTGGTTTCGAATACGCTGATCTACTAGGACGAAATCAATCATACCTTTCCCTTCTGTTCGCGTCCATGTATACATACATACATGTTAATTAGTTTGTGATCAAGCATTGTGTTTGCCACAAGCAAATTCCTTTCCTTGCATTCGTCGAAAACAAATAATAAGTCATATAGCAATATGGCTATGACTCAGTATTTGTTTTTCGCTTCGTCTCTAAGAAGTATAAACTTCTCCACTAAGAACGGAGTTTCATCACATCAGGTTATTTGTGCCCATACTGCTATATACGGAATAAGCGAGAAGCTAAGGGGCTTAGCTTGTCATATACTTATGCGTATGCGTGAAATTATGAAAACAATTTTTTATCGATTTATTTCTATATTCGTGTTAATACTATGACCTCGTTATCTCATTTGGTTTTTTTGTTGATTATATTATAATTAATAATGACGCTATAAAATAAACGTACGTTATATTAGTACAATAAGGATGGCAGTTGGAGAATGTTTATAAACATATTTTTTATAATGTGAATAATTAACATCAATCACCTTAATGCGTTTAAAACAAAAGTTCTTTGCATATAAAAAAGAAGAAGAAAGAATAGAATGCAGCATCACAGTTTTAATGGAAAAATTAGAACAATTGAACATTGACATTTTAGTGTCTATCTGGGGAGTATATTTAATAGCAGTAGTAGTAGTAGTAGACGGAAGATATAAAATGGATGTGGAAAAGGTAATTGCTGCCGGTAACAAAATCAGTTACATTGATGTGATGGACGTAAACATAGCTGCACGTATTTGGCCGTACACAAAGCAGCGTTGCTACCGCCGATGTTATACATGAGTGGAAATTACAAACGAAGAATCAATGAAAGGTTAATGATGTTAAAATGAGATCTCTTCATAGGACATACGGAGTCATTTTAGCAGGTGGAATCTCCAATCCGCCGCGTTTCGCGGAAGACTCTTGTCCCCGCGTCTCGCGGCCAGTGGCGGTCGAGGAGGAGCACCGTGAGGTTTTAGTGGGTATTCGGACGGCCTAACATCTGCCATTCCGCGAGCCCCACATAACCGAGCTCGAGTCCCCACTCGGGCCGGTATCCGTAACAGGATTTCCTCACGAAAAAGAAAAGGTGGAATCTCCAATGACAATTTTTAAAAATATTTATGAAGCAAAAGAGTGGCAGGAGAAGGACCTCAGTTAACCTTGGTGAATTTATTAGTAATTAACAGGTTGATGACAGTGGATGAGGCAAAAAGGGATATGCGGAGACGATAACTGACGATAAAATTTGAAGTTCCCTAAACAACGGCTGATGTCATTGTTTAAAGAACCACAAACCTTTCAAACAATTTGAAAAATTTCTAAGATTTTCTCGTTGGCCGGTGGATTATAAAATGGACGGAACTAAAAACTATTTTATATAGGTATATTCTTTCAATGTACTATTCTTACCTTGTAGTAGGGGTTTCGTAACAATCCAAACAGAGTATTTAATTTTATGTTGCATCAGAATTTATTAAAATATACGATTATTTCATCTAAACGTAAAAGATTATTAAAAAAACCCATTTGAGAATATTTTAACAACACTCGACCCATAGATAGTTAGGTTAGGTAAATAATGTTATTTCTATAGACGATTTATTATAAAGTCTCGTCTTTATCACAATAAACTCATTAAGATATTTTAAGCGCACGAACAGTGTAGTTTTGAAGAATTTAAGTATTTGTTGTAATAATAACTATAGGAGATCTAAAGGTAATTATTGTTATGCTGTAAACTAATAATAATGTTATCTATGACCTAGTGTCAAGACACTCTGTTCTTCCTTTTGTGACCTGACTGGCCTCCCATTTTTTTTAATACAAACCAAATATCGTTTTGTGTTTAAATTATAAGTTTTATATTTTGTTTAAAAATTTTTACCACTGCCGGTCAATATATCTGTATAAAAATTATTTTTACAGATCTACAAAAATGTTGAAAGCTTTCATATTTTTTTCAATTTTTATCCTCGCGCTTGTGGTGGAATCAAGACCGTCAAGGTATTTTTATTTACTTTTAAGCTACAACGCATGACTATTATTAAATTTTTAATGTATTACCTAAAGTTTCTACTGCCTTACTACTTAAAAATGATTACAAAAATGCCTTTTTCACACAATCACATTGAGGCCAGGGGAACAAGTGTGTGATTCTAAACGCGATAGTTTGTTAGTTCGATTCCCATTCGAGGAATTGAAGTATTTATTATTTTCATTTCTTCGCTCTAATGTCAAGGCGAAGCTATAAATAAAACAATAATAACAACACAATAATAATAATAATATTATAATAACACAGACGTCTTTTCTTTTAGCAACGTAGACATCGATTGTGTTGGCTGTAATAATAAAGAGGTACGTATTATTATATTATGTTTACTTTTAAGTTTAAATGCATATGTAGAATCTAGTGATAAATCTTCATTAAAAATAAATTGATTTAATCTAAATCAATCAAGAGTGTACTTGGATTGGAGAAACCAGAAAATAAATATATTTTTACATATAAAAAATTTCGTCAGGTGAAAGGGTTCTTTGATCATGAAATGAAATGGTGTATCGCTATTTTACATTAAAACCATAAAATCACATTAAAAATAATTCACTAGAAGCTAGTGAAGCTTTTGCATTTGCCTTTGCATTCACAATAATAGAGTAAACTTTACCAGCGTAAAAATCAATAAGTCCTAAAACATTTACTTTGGTTTTATTTTTTATTTAAAATTAGAAAGATTATTCAAGAAAAAAAACCAGTTAAGTGCGAGTGGGACTTACGCACCGAAAGAAAAGGAAGTGCAACTTAACAAACTTAAATATGCGGACATATGTATTCATTTTGTATGGAATGAATTACAAATATAAATTTGTAATGATATTCTTAACTATTTACAATTTTTTCATTATCTGTGTTATAAGGCCAAATTTCAAGGTGAGTTCATGAAAAATACTCTGTAGATATTGATTTCCTTGCAAGTTTCGGAAATTTGCAGCATAACCGGCCGTATCTTTTGTTTGCATTGGCTTAGAAGTTTAATTTTTTCACAGCTAAGATAAAAAGAGTATCGACAGACGGACGGATGGACGAACCCTAAAAAGAAAAGATTGTTTGGAAAAAGAAAAAGAAAATTAAAAGTTTGATTTACGATTCAATGACAAAAATCCATTAATTTATAAACAAAATTTTCAAATGTAAAATTATTACCGTAAAGGAGACTGAAACTATTACATACATTTTTGGGCCCAGAATGTAAAGAGATGAAAATGGTATGATTTAATAGATTTAGGTACAGAAGCAAAAATGCAAAAAAATCATTAGACAAGGTATCATATTAATCAGCTGTCACATCTTTGATTTAAAATATGATTGATTTTAATCGATTATGGATCTAAATCTTATTTTTTTAATTTTTCTCCACTTCCAGATTGTCAATTAATTTATTATTTGATATTCTAAAAATAAAAAAAATAGTAGTTTTTTAGATCACATCTCAATTCTTTACGTTTAGACCCAAAAGTTTCAGTCTCCTTTACATATTATGTAGTTTATTTGATAAATAAAAACTACCTTTTGTTTCAGATTGTTTCTAGAACAAGACGGGATGCTGAAGGTGTCCTTAATTCTGTCTCGGGTCTAGTTGGTAATATTTTGGTAAGCATTATTTGGAATAACAAATTTAAATATTAATAGTTATTCTTTGGGGCCAGTTGTGGCACGAGGGCATAAGTTTGTGGCGGTAAACGCTGGGTGGAGGTTCGATCTTGACTGTGTCGAATTTGGGCGAAATGCAAAGTATGTAATGTGTTAACACCAGACTATCCTTGCTATATGCGAAATACAGCGTAAAGCTAAGAAAATATCATTTTAATTACTTGATCAGTAATACTGCACCCTGGAGCACCATGATGATTTACATTATGGTCCTCCTGTATGAACGAACTCAGGAGAATATATTAAATTATTTTTATTTTACTTTTATTTAATTTATTTTCGGGGCATAGTTGAGTTTATACGCAAAATGTCTCCAGTCCATCATCATGTCTCAGGAATATAGTGGAGAAAGAAGTGTTTTGACACTAGGTCCTTTTAGTCTACTGCAGTGCAGGTTCAGCATTAAGTAAAAAAAAATCATGTTTTAAATTTCTTTAACTTTGTATAATTATGTATACATATAAGATATGTTTTTTTTATTCACAGCAAAAAAACTGGGTGGGTATCGAACGTGTCGAAAAAGCAAAAAGTAAAAGACCAGTCAAGAATATATACATTGGAAATGGACGAAACAATAAGAACAAAGTGTACATAAACCGTCGTCGCGACGAATACGACGAATATTGACAACATTGAATGTTTAGTATTAAATATTAAGAAAATGTTGAATCTGATAATGTGTGTTTCAGTTAATAGTTTTTTTTTCTCAGTAATACAATATTTGAATTTATATATTCACTACTTAATGAATATTTTGAAATTTTATTTTATATTTTCATAATATACCTACCTATATGTACTGATAAAATTATAATAACATTATTTGATGTAAGTGTTGTGTGATGAGGGAAAGGGGCGAATACCCAGATATTGACTACCATCTATCTTTCAGGATTGAATTAGGCCACGTAGATGTATTTAGCAAAGACTTTGTTTCAAAATGCTCGAGGCTCGAGGAAGAATGCCACGAGTCGCTTTTTTTTTCGAATGGACTTAATGCTGTTGACCTAGGCTAGGTCTTGACAGCGTCACCGGGCTGGTCCACGAGCCGCCTTGTGCTTGCTATTTTACGCACTTGTTGAAAACTTATTAAAATAAAATTAGGGTAGTAATTATTGATTAGAATTTAGTCTCGTGTTTTTACACTAGATATTTATAGTATACGGATACGTTCCGACATGTATAATAAAAAGAACAATAATATAAAATAAACTTACACAAAATATGTTTAATAAAAAATGAAATCTGGAAGCTAATGTTAAGATACTCTGTTCCCCACTTTCTGCCGAATTCTGGAGGCATTGCGTGTTGAGTGGCAGAACTCAACGCCGCGTTTATCCTCGACACCACAGCGAAGAAATGGAAATATAATTTTAAGTAAATATTTCATCTCCTCGAGTGGGGATCGAACCCACAACCAGTCGATTTTTTACCCCTGCGCCACGACTGGCCTATGTTTAATGTTTATGCACAGAGACAGAGACTAGGCTTACAGGCGTACGTGATACAAAATTAACTCCAAATGCGAGACACATCTAATTTATGTAGTTTTCTCTACCCTCGGGGCAATTAAACGTCAATGTCAGCATTGGATGGCTCGTCTATTTAGCGGGAATAACTGGTTTGGCTGGTGTGGCTTTAGCATATATGGCTTGGCGCCTTGCCTTACAATCGGCCATCCTGTAACAATTGCTCCCGCAATGGGAACACAATAACATGGTTAACTTTCAAGTAAATCGATTAGATCTACTGTGTCTAATTGGTCATCAGAACTGCTGTCACTGTGTTATTGAATCGGCGGATACTAAATCATCGCAATCAAATGATACGAGGGTTTATGCTTCGTTTTTTGTCTCATTTTGTTTTGACACTGTTGATCTTCAATTGCGAAATTTAATAAGAAGTTAAAACTTACGGTACGTATAACGGAAAATTTCAAATTTTTTTTCCAAAAATTCATAATTTATTGTTTTTGTGTCACAGAAAAAACCATTAGGTACAAATTATTATCTGTACTTAATTTCATACAAAATGTCAATTTTAATCAGTTAGTAAAGTATTCATAAAACTGGTACAGAACTCTCGGTTCACGAGTACGACTCGAGCTTGACCGAATATGTTCATTATTTTATAGATTATATAAAAATGCCTAAGTAAATGCTTTCTACGTGTACTCTGTAATAACTACATATTATACATTTAGCTTTATATTATTTACATATTATACATTTAGCATATATACATACCAATTGTACATTTAGCGAATAATATATGTAACTAATTTAAAACTGTATAGGATCTAATATGCAATTATTACAGTTATTTTACAAAGGATATTGTGAATACTTATCCGAATCAACGAATTATTAGTAAAGGCTGGTTTAGTAGGCGGGTTTTAGTTTTTATATTTTCTTTTTATAGTTGGCCGGTCGTGGCGCAGCGGCACGAGGTGTGACTGTAAAACCGACTGGTTGTGGGTTCGATCCCCACTCGAGGAGATGAAATATTTACTTAAATTTATATTTCCATTTCTTCGCTCTGGTATCGAGGTTAAGCGCGGCGTTGAGTTCTGCCACTCAACACGCAATGCCTCCAGAATTCGGCAGAAAGTGGGGAACGGAGTGTCTTAACACTAGGTTCCCTCTGCCTACCCTGCTGTGTGCGGGATACAGCGTGAAGCTAATTTTTAATTTTTTAATTTTTTATAGTTACCATTATGGCTAAATAAATATCGTAATAATCTTTAAAACGAAGCCGGGGTCAATAAGGTAGAGCGAGAATCAGTGTCCGTATAGAATAGCCAAGTAAGGAGAGAAGCAGCACTATCAAAGTCCGGATAACACACAGGGTCAGAAAAAATAAATTAACTGATAAAAGAGCATACACTACCGGAGCACATACAATCAAAAAACAAATGTGTTACTTTTAAACATTTTTAAAGTGTTATTCCACACTTAGGAAAGAAAAATACTTATTTAGAAAACGTATAAAATTTGAACGCAGCGGGATTCGAACCCGCGCCTCCTGGTCGGTTTCCAGGACGACACCGCCAGTACCAGGATGATCCTATTCTAGGCCGGGATCACACGGCGTATTAATGAAATTATTTATATGTGTACCAACATAAAATTATAGCAAATTTAAACTTTGAAAGCCTCTCCTGTAAAGTTGTGATTTCGCGCTTTGGCCCTTATACTTAGGAGCCATCGATATGAAGCAAGCAATTATATATATAAACAATTACGATGCAAACATAGAAATGATAAGAAAAAGAGAAAACTAAAAATATAAATAAAATATTAATGAAATTATTTTAATAAAACTTTAATGATTACCTTCTAGCGCGAATAGAAATAGATATTTAAAACTAAATTAATTTCTTGTGCGATATAATGTTAGCTAAGTTTAGTACAAATTTTAGTACTTTTCAAATAATCTAAAGCTAAATAAAAGCCTTTTTAAAATCATTTAAAAAGGCTTTTATTAATGTATACTTTTGAAGTAATTATTTTCAAAGTAGAGATTTATGGGCAAATTATACAATTTTTATAAATTACTTTTTAAATTTTATATACATATATACACATTCATATTAGTAATACTTGTGTATATATGTATATATTAATATGTGCTGACGTTTAATCGCTCTGGTCACCAAAGTATAGCAGTATGGCTATCACCTCATCTCTAAGTAGGATAAATGTGAAAGTTATCCATTTTTCCCACTAAGAACGGAATTTCTTGACACCAGGTTCTCTCTTCAAGGGTGCCCTTGATGTATGTATATTATTATTTATAACTCATTCTCGTTACTTATAATTCAATCTCACTAGGTTTTTACGTTCATTACATTATAATTAATAATGACGTTTTAATTTTTCACAAGAAAACGTTATTTAAGTAAAATAAGGATGTCATTTGATGAATGGTCACATTTTTTTTTTTTTTATTAAATTATTTTAAAAATTAAATTAGCTTCACGCTGTATCCCGCACACAGCAGGGTAGGCAGAGGGAACCTAGTGTAAAGACACTCCGTTCCCCACTTTCTGCCGGATTCTGGAGGCATTGCGTGTTGAGTGGCAGAACTCAACGCCGCGCTTAACCTCGACACCAGAGCGAAGAAATGGAAATATAAATTTAAGTAAATATTTCATCTCCTAGAGTGGAGATCGAACCCACAACCAGTCGGTTTTGCAGTCACACCTCGTGCCGCTGCGCCACGATCGGGCTTTTTTTTAGGATGCAAATAATTAACATCACTTAAATTCGAGTAAAATAAAAGTTCCGATGTTTGAAAGAAAAGAAGAAAGGTAGTATCAGTGTAAATGGGAATCAAAGAACAATTTCAAAAATAGTATGTCTGGAAAGTATATTTAGTAAAGACCGGAACATATGAAATGAATGTAGAAAGGCTAATTGGGGCAGTATCGGTCGGTTAATGAGACGATAGAACGTCAGCATAGCTGCACGTTTGGTGTATGATTGTAGTGTTGGTACCGATGATATTATATGGCAGTGAAACGTGGACACAGAAGACGAACAAAAGAAGAAGAGTAAAAGAAAGATTAATGTTCTGCAAGGGCAATATCTTAGTAGGATATGCGGAATCAGTTAATCAGAGGACGTTACCAATGACACTCTGAATGGCAATGGGTGTCACAATGAGAATAGAGAAAATCTTACTCAGGTGGCTTGGGTATGGCAAGAGAGTAAGTAACGAAAAAATGGCAAATACATTTGTGGAGCAAGAGTGAATTGTAAGAGAGGCAGAAGGAGAACCTCATTATCGATGTACACAGTACTGTGGGAAATACATTGATAGCAGTGGACAAAGCAGAATGTACTATCGTCTATTCTGCTTCGTCCACTGCTATCAAACGTATGAAGTTCAGTTACGCCATTATTTAGGATTTTAAAGATTTTTAAGAAATTTTAAACATCGATGGACTCTGGATTATAAGGTGGATTTTCAAATGCCGACACAATAAAAAACATTATTTATTTAGAAAACGTACAAAAATATTAAAGTAGCGGGACTCGAACCCGCGCCTCCTGGAAACCGACCTACGTTAAATTTTTTATACGATTTCTAATTTAGTGTTTTGCTTTCCTAAGTGTAGCATAACACTGTAGAAATGAAAAAAAATATTTTTGTATATTTAACTTAAAACTGTTTAACTTCTTTAACGCGCTATAATAAATAGTAGTAGTTAGTATTAAGTCAAATAGAGTATTTATTTTTATATCACATGTAAATGTATGAAAATATATAATTATAACATCAAAATGTAAAAGATTGCTAAAGAAAAACCATTACAAAATATTTTAACAGCCCTCGATCCACAGAGATATCAATCCATATATATAGTCAGAGTAGGCTTATAAAATTTATTTCTGAAAACGACAATAAAGTCTTGTCTTTATCACAATAAACTTATAGTAGTGTGTTGCTTTAAAACGTCTGGACTTTTGTCACAATATTAATTATAGGAGGTCGAAAGGTAATTATTATTATATATATATGTAAGCTAATAATGTGAATGGAGTGTTTAAGACACTCCACTCACTAGGTTCCATCTGCCTACCCTGCTGTGTGCAGGAGGCATAACAGGGTCGACAGACCTATTGTTAAGGCACTCTTTTCTCACTCTTCGGCAGATTTCTGGATACATTGCGTGTATGTGAATTGCGGAACTCAACGCTGCGCTTTACCTCGACATCAGAGCGAAGAAACGAAAATATAAAATATTTCATTTCCTCGATACGGAATCGAACACACACCTGTCGCGATTAAGCTAATATATGTTTTTAATTTACAACAAACTTACAAATTAAGTATCCCCTCGTTCTTCAATGGTAAATTTTGTTTTTGGCAAAATTTTTACGACTGTCGATCAATATATATGTACAAAAAATGTTGTTGTGTAATAAAAATGTTGAATGTTGTTTTTACAGATCTATTAGGATGTCGAAAGCTCTTATATTGTTTTCCATTTTATTCTTCGCTCTTCTGGTGGAATCGAGACCGTCAAGGTATTTTTAAACAGTTTTAAGTTCCAATATACGACTAACAATTTATTTATTTTCAAGTATATATACAATAGAAATGTGGAGACTAATATATGTAGTTGCAAATTTAAAATAAAATAATAGATACTAAATATTCATAATTAATTTAAAGTCAACATTCAATTCGTCAATCAAAAGTCAATATTTTTCTATTTGAAACAAACCACTCTTATTGTAATTTCTGATTATATTTTGCCACTGGTTTGGCCTTTGTAATTTATTCATTAACACTAAGCTTTGTTAAAAGAAAATCAAGACATTATGTAGTAAATATTATGTATATTGTAGCTAACAAATATAAGTTGACTTATTTAACACTTTGATGGATAGTTCGAAACAATCTGTTTTCGAAACAATCTTTTTTCAAAGTCATTTTCAGATTTGACAACTTTACTTATTTATTCTCACATAATTAATTATAATTTTATTCTCATTTTACGCTTCATGGAACCTTTATTTTAAATACAAAATCAATTCTATGAAAATACAAAGAAAATAACCCTAGTCTATCCTTACTGCCCTACTATTCGAAAATGCTCACAAAAATCTAAATTTTAAACATTTACAATGAGGCCAGTCGTGGCTCTCAGGGACACAAGCGTGTGAATGTAAACGCAACAGTTTGTGGGTTCGATTCCCACTCGAATAATATTTTAATTTCTTTACTCTGGTGTCAAGGCGAAGCTGAAAAAAAAATCACAATAATAATTTTATAATAACATAGACGTATTTTCTTTCAGCAACGTAGATGTCGCTTGTCCTGGCTGTGATACTAAAGAGGTACATTTTAATATATTATGTTTAAATATAAATTAATATAAAAAAAAAAAATTAAATTAGCTTCACGCTATATCCCGCACACAGCAGGGTAGGCAGAGGGAACCTAGTGTTAAGACACTCCGTTCCCCACTTTCTGCCGAATTTTGGAGGCATTGCGTGTTGAGTGGCAGAACTCAACGCCGCGCTTAACCTCGACACCAGAGCGAAGAAATGGAAATATAAATTTAAGTAAATATTTCATCTCCTCGAGTGGGAATCGAACCCAGAACCAGTCGGTTTTGCAGTCACACCTCGTGCCGCTGCGCCACGACCGGCCTCAATTAATATACATATTATAATATTAAGAATAATAATAAAAATAGAAATTACAACGCTAATAACAATTTAGCTGTTACCAATTTTTTTTTCAGATACTGTGTGTTGAAAGAAACATAGTATTTAAGTAGGCATTTATTTAAATCCTCCATGCATATAACTTCATTACAATTCGATAATAGACGATTAAAAATATTTTAAAAGTCGGTAAAGTAGTTAGTTTTGACATTTTTACTATAAAGTACACCAAGAAGAATTTTGTTATCGTGCACTACCACTTCTAGAAAGAGATGCACAAGCGAGCCGGCATTCAACGCTTGTGAGGATAAAACTTGGCAAGGATTGCGCTTTTTCTTCGCAGACCTACTCTGCCACCACCTTTACAAGTCATTACGAAAAAGGTGATAACCTGGGAGGGAACAGCTAGTAGATGGTAATGAAGGTTTAAACCAAGTTTCAGTAGCAAGTATATAATCAAGGACGCTGGCGATAGTTTACCTGACAAAAGCACAATATCACCTAGTGAAGTGTTGTTAGTTTGCACTTAAATTTATTCATCAAAAGATAAAGATAAATTTTCATTATCATAATACATTATTAATTATATTATATATATAGCTTGCATTAGTATTGGGTCTGTTCCAATAGGTTTTATTATCATATCTTTGCGTATATTGCTTATCTATAAAAAACAAAATTTATTATACAAGTTGACATTAACAATACAATTTAACGTGAATATATAATATTAATTAACGTGAATATATAGGTAATTTAATAAATAAACTACCTTTTGTTTCAGATCATTTCTAGACCAAAACGGCATTTAGATTTATTTCTCGATTCTATTTCGAATCTAATGTGCAATGTTGTAAGTATCTTATTTAAATTTAAATGTAATATAAATATATAATCCGGTTAAAAGTTATTATTTTAATATAAATATTCATATCTATTAGGCTCTACAAAAAAGTAAATAACAAAGCATTTCCTTAGTAGTGGTACAGTAGGACAGCGTTGGACTGTAAATACTATGGCTGTGACTTTTATCACTACTACTAAATTAAATAAAAAATATTATTTTCATTTAATCTTTCTGGTGAGTCAAAGTGCGGCGTTAAGTACCGTCACTCCACACGCAGTGTACCAAATTTAGGCGGAAAGCAAAGTATTGAGTGTGTTGTTACCAGCCTGTCCTTGTCTACCTTGCTAAATGTGAAATACAGAGTTAAAATAAGAAAATATACCTTTAATTACTTAAAAAAAACAGCTTCACGCTGTACCCCGCACCCAGCAGGGTAGGCGGAGGAAACCTATTGTTAAGACACTCCGTTCCCCACTTTCTGCCGAATTCTGGAGGCATTGCGTGTTTAGTGGCAGAACTCAACGCCGCGCATAGCCCCGACCAGAGCGAAGAAATGGAAATATAAATTAAAGTAAATATTTCATTTCCTCGAGTGGGCAAACCCACAACCAGTCGGTTTTACAGTCACACTTCGTGCCGCTGTGCCACGCTGTGGCTTGTAGGTATATATATATATGATTTGAATATTTTTATTCACAGCGCCAAAACAGGGGAGGCGTCGGTCGTGGCTGTGCCTCACGTAGAGGACCAACCAATATATATTATATTGGAAACGGACAAGGCAATCGTAACATCATAAACATAAACCGTCGTCGCGGCTAATAAGACGTATATTTATAACTTTAGATATTTAATATTAAATATTAAGCAAATGTTGACGAATTGTGTTTCGGTTAATAATTATTTCCTAACCAATAAATAGTGTACAAAAATATTGAAATTTTTATTATTTACTACCAAATAATATTTATAAATTTTATTTATCATTATTATATTATAACCTATATGTTATGATAAAATCATGCTTATATTATTGAATTATACAGGTGGAAGTGTCAGCACCATTTTAAATGAAACCATAATTTTAACTACTCCATAAAAAAGCCTAATACAATTATTTTTTTTTCCCGAAAAAGTTATTTTTTCAAACAAAATAATAAAGTGGTCGTTTTATACATCATAGTAGGTTTCTGTTTTCCATTGATTTAGAGATATTGTGCGTTGAGTTATTATATAGCTTTAAGGGTAACATTTTTCAATTTCCAAGAAAATATTTAATAAAAAATATAATGAAAAAAAAGTGTATGAACTGTAATAACAAATAAAAAAAAACATTTCCAAAAAAATGATTAATTAGTTCATAATGCTTATCTAACAAAAATCAAGATAACGTTTTGGTACTTGTCGTAATCTAAACTTATTAGGCTGGCAAAATTAAGTTGACTTTATTGCTCAGTTAAGAATAATATACTTTTATTATGTTTTTCTTTCAAAACAAAAATGCTCTTTTTATATAAAGGGGACATTCTTACAAATGTTTATTTTTTGTATTGTATAAATTCAAAGTTTATTGATAACTAGCGACCCGCAATATAATTTTTAATTTGCTAATATGTATTAGTTTTGTTTCCTAATCATAATATAATTTTAAAATCGACATCTATGTTTATACCGAAACTTTATATATTATATCAACAATATATTTATTGAACAGCATTCTTTAAAATGACATTAATATTTTATTTATAAATCGATTGAAATAAAACAAACATTAAAAGTTAGAAAGTTAGAAAGGAAAAATTGCCAAAATCCAAAAGCGAAAACTGCAACCATATCTGAGACTAGCGCCCCATTCGCGCCTTCGCTCGCATACCACTTATAATTGTTTTATTATCCTGCATTTTCCATAAGATAATCAATATAAATAATATAATTTATACATTCAATAATTTTGAGAAACTCCAAGCACTAACATGGTTGCTTGCGAGGATGAAATCGGCGGCAAGGGCGCCCCCCGCTGGATTCATGCCTATACTTGCGGCCGTAAACGGAGCGTTGAATTTTTTAAAATTTATATTTTCTCAAAAAGTATACGTTCAAATTACATGCAATAAAAGACAAAGCATTTCTTCTTCTTCATAAAAAATCCTTGATGATGGAATAACTTTCGCTCGTAAGTTTCGATATCTTTATCAAATAAAAAACGTTCATATCACCTTGCAACTTTCAATTATTTTTTATCACAAAATATCTTGTGACTTATTTATAAGAGATAGATATACCGTATCACGGTCTTTTTTTTAGAACTAATAAAATAGAACATTTCTTCCATACAATATACTGACATATATTTTACTATATTTGCAGAGCACGCGCTTAAAGCAATTCAATGGCGATCATTACTATAGTTATTTCGTTATTTAAGGCTAACTAATACGTACACCATAAGCATAGCCTATAGCACTTCTGAAAAACGTAGCTTTCAAATAAAACCAAAAATAAGTAAATCGGACCAGTAGATACAGAGATCTTAGCGTTTAAAGAAACAAACAAACAAACTCTTCCACCGATAAAACCGATAAAAGCCGAAAATTATTTTTATTAAATTTCCTTGATGATAAGTTTTCAATATGAATGTGTCTTCAATAGTATAGATAAACATTAAATAAAAAGTAGCGGGCATGTCGCGCAGGACCAAAGTTTACACCACACCAAGAAAAAAAGAAGAGAACCAAAGTGTAGTTTAAATTAGCATTACTTACATGTTCTCAAATAATATTTTAACGAAGGCATATCTCATTTAGTCTTACAGCTCCTAACTGTACGTTTGTAATAAAAAATATTTTTTTAATTTCTTACAGTTTAAAAACTTCTGGAGACAATTACTACGATAGTTTTATTAGATTTGTGTTAGTTTGATTAATTTAATCAAGTTTCATCTTTCTTCTATCTAAAGATATTATTCTTTTCTTATTCTTTAAGCGTCACACTTCACCTTTAAACAACAATGAGAGTAGGCAGACAGATGGTAATGTCATGTAAAGACATTCAATTCTATATTTTCCGTCTAAAGTCAAGACTTTAAGCATGATCCCTGGAAAATGTATATAATTTATGTCCCCGATTAGGAGGAAGTGATGAGGCCAGTCGTGGCGCAGGGGCACAAAGCGTCACTGTAAAACCCACTGGTTGTGGGTTCAATCCCCACTCGAGGAGATGAAATATTTACTTAAAGTTATATTTTCATTTCTTCGCTCTGGTGTCGAGGCAAAGCGCCACGTTAAGTTCTGCCACTCAACACGCAATGCCTCCAGAATTCGGCAGAAAATGGGGAACTTCTCTCTGAACTACCCCGCTAGGGATAAAGCGTGAACCTAAGTTAAGTTTAAGTGAGTAGAGATCAGGTGTAGAGTCGGACAATTTTTCAACTCAACGTCGCACCTCGTTACCAGAACTAAGTAAGGAAAATATTGTATTAATCTAAGTGGGTGTATACAAAACTGTTGCGCTCACAGTTACACGCTTGGGCTCGTGGGAAATAATATACTCTTATATTTTACTAAAAAGTAATTGATTTCACAATGAATAAATATTGAAGTGACTGTAAAATCGACTGGTTGTGGATTCGATCCCCACTCGAGGAAGTAAAATATTTATTTATATTTTCATTTCTTCGCTCTGGTGTCGAGGCAAAGCGCGGCGCTGAGTTCTGCCACTCAACACGCAATGTCTCCAGAACTCGGCGGAAAGTAGGGAACGGATTGTCTTAACACTAGGTTCCCTCTGCCTACCCTGCTGTGTGCGGGATACAGCGTGAAGCTGATTTAATTTTTAATTTAAAATTTAAGTAAATGTTAAACACAAATAAAGAGCAAGCAGTGTATTTAAAGATTGCTATATAAGAAATAGCTGTGGTTCGTGACTGCTCGTTTAAATAAAAATTTATTAGTTTCTGTCTCGCAGTGCAAACTCGATGCATATTAAACTATGATATCTATTCACTTTAAGCTGTTCACATGTTCAACTGATAAGTAGGTGTAAATTTTTATATTATAATAAAACGTGCTGGAAAGTTTCATTTATTATTATTTTTTTTTAGCTTCACGCTGTATCCCGCATATCCCAAAGGTATACCTAGTGTTGAGACACTCCGTTGCCTTTAACTGCTATTTCTTACGTATTTGCGTTCTACGGAATTCGGGAAGCATTGCGTGTTGAGTGGTGGGTCTGGATTTTTTTTTTATTTTTTTGTTACGAAGCATACCTATAACGTTCATTAATACTATACATTACATTAGAGAGATAGAGAGAAATTTGTGCTTAATGTCAATTAAATTGTACTTCAATAAAAAATTGGAATAAAAAGTAATAGATATGTTTCCAAAGTATTTCATATAATTAGTAAGCCTCTTTAGAAAATCGCTCAGTAACAGGTTTCAGGACAATCTCGAGAGGTATTTAGATTCTTTCCGTAACATCAAACACATTACTTTTGTAAACAAATTGATGTTTATTTACTTTGTGTATTTTTATAAGAAATGTGTACCAACAAATAGAAATATTTATTATTTGTTAGGGATTTTCTGAATGTAATAGTTCTTTCATCTTATAAATAATATTAAGTTTATTTAATATCCGCTTGCGAGTAAATTGTGGCGTAATAGGACAGTTTGTGATTAAAACGTGGTGGTCGTTGGTTTGATTTCCTCTTGAGCTTATGCGATTCTTCCAATTCCTTATGTGGTTTTCTTTCAAATGATGTGGGATTCACATAAAAACAACATAAGAGTGCAATTTTCTCCAAAAACACATTACGAAAAAGGAGAATGAAACTTTTGGGCCGTCACGTAAAGAATTGAGATGTGATCTAAAAAATTACAATTTTTTTTATTTTTAGAATAGCAAATAATAAATTAATTGACATTCTGAAAGTGGAGAAAAATGAAAAAAAAAAATAAGATTTAGATCCTTAATCGATTAAAATCAATCATATTTTAAGTCAGAGATGTGACAGCTGATTGACAATCACACCTTGTCTAATGATTTTTTGCATTTTTGCTTCTGTTTGTCATCGCAAAATCAGGCCATTAAATAAAAAACATAAAAAAAACATTTGCTTCTGTCATTACGTTGGTGTCATAACGCATCGACATTTTGAATGTTTTCCCGTTTGTTTGATATTTTCAACGACTACTGTTTTGTTTTTCTCGGATTTTGACTCTGCCTACTTTGTACGACCCTCGCTTCTCCACTGGACTCTGAAATCTTTTGGATCTTACGACCGCCACGCTATGGATATGAATCGCTGTGTGAATTGTGGGATAGCCAATGGACACTGCAATACCCTAGTCCGACGACCTTTAGACGATGAAAACCACCACAACCTGGTTACTTAGAGGTGTGATATAATCCCGACATATAAGCAGGAAAATATATTTCTGTTACATTTTAGTTGACAGCTTTCGTAGAGGAAGGGAAGCTATTGCTATGAAATACTGCAATTGTATTGTAGGAAGACGAATGGTAGGCTGCTGTGCTCATGTTATGAGTATTATATATATAAGGTACCATACCTTAGTTGGCTAGATACCAAAATAATTTAGTTCCACCTGCACTCTTCTTAGATGACATTTTAATAATAGATAATAGAAGAAGAATAAAATATTCATTAAAATGTGTTTTATTTATAAATAATAAACATTCATGCTTAAACTACTCAGTAATCACATATTTTATAGAAGTTGATATTCAAGAAATTGGTCTGCGAACTTAACCTCACTTTTATCAAATCTCTAATAATTCAGCTCTCAGATTGCCAAAATTTATATAGTTTTCAGGGAGGGAATGATGTACCTAAATCTATTAAATCATACCATTTTCATATCTTTACATTCTGGGCCCAAAAATGTATGGAATAGTTTCAGTTTCCTTTTATTAAAGGCGATTGCGGCAGGATTCTTCTAGGCAATCCTAGTGTAATCTATTCTACTATCATGTATCATTCTTAAATATAAGTTTCATTAGAAAAACAGATCCCTACAGATTTAAGTAATGGGATGTTAAGCCATATATTATTTTAAACTTCACGTGTCTATCACATATAGCAGGGTGGAAGAGAGCTCCTGGAGTTAAGATACATTCTCTCTCATTTATATGAGACAAAACTATCCTTTGTAACCTATTCTGGTTTCGAAATGATATTAATTTAAATTGCTCAGTGGAAATTATTGCCATCGATCGAACCCAAAACTAAAGCACGAACTGTTAGACAATGTTCTACTGCACTACAATGACGTTATGTATTTATTTTTCCATCCTATCGTATACATATATTAGACCTGTCATTTCACAAATAAAAGCAGCTTCACACTGTATCCCGCACACAGCAGGGTAGGCAGAGGGAACCTAGTGTTAAGACGTTCCTCACTTTCTGCCTTATTCTAGAGGCATTGCATGTTGAGTGGCAGAATTCAACGCTGAGCTTAACCTCGACACCAGAGCGAAGAAATGGAGATATAAATTTAAGTAAATATTTAACTCCTCGAGTGGGGATCGAACCCACAACCAGTCGGTTTTACAGTCACATCTCGTGCCGCTACGCCACGACTGGCCTTATAGATGATGAGTTATATAGTAGTTATGAATTTACGCAGCTCTCTACAATAATTGAATAGCAATCAGTCGCTGTCTCACGTATTGGCATTAGACCCGCCCACAGATTTGAAGTAATTAAACTTTATTGATGAAACTTTTTTTACATTGTTTAATTTCGCATCCGTTTAATTTTTATTTGGTAAAATTATTAAAGTATATAAATATTTTTCCTGTAAAAAAAGTATGCTGAAAATTTTAATGTCGAACATACGCCATTTTTAAAGGTGTTTTTTATTTTTGGCACAGTGTCCACGTTTTATCAGAAATATTCATATAAAAATCAGCTTCCCGCTGGATCCCGGATATAGAATTTCTTGTCTGTCTGTCTGTCGATATGTATGGTCACATTTTTCTCTGAAAGTACTGAACTGATTTAGTTAAAAATTTCACCAATTGATTTGTTTATCTCAACTTAACAATTAAAGTTTGTTTCATCAAAATCGGTTCATTAAAAAAAAGTTATCGTCATTTGAACGAACTCAAGGCATTAGTTTGCCTGCGAATGTTATCGCAATCGCGCTGGTAAGATTCTTGGCCAAAGAATGACAAACGAAACGTCTTGGTTATATGACTGTTGATAAAAATTTTTGAAGCACTATTATGAATATTTTATACAATAAAGTAGACAAAATTGAATTGTTAGTGGAGATTACCTTCATAAATCATAACAGTTAAGTTTAAGTCGTAATTAATTCAACACACAAATAAAGACCGATTTGATCTTCAAAGAAATATTAAGGAAATACATAGATTCTTCGGTTCGTTTGTTCGTTTGATATTAATCTATATAAAAATGCAGCCTTTCTACGTGTACTCTGTAATTACTACATATTTACCATACTTATTTAGAAAACGTATAAAAATTTGAACGTAGCAGGACTCGAACCCGCTCCCGCTACGTTCAAATTTTTTTACGTTTTCTAAATAAGTATTTCCCTTTCGTAAGTGTGGAATAACACTTTAAAATGTTTAAAAATACATATTTACCAATTGTACATTTAGCTAATAAATAATATATGAAACTAATTTTAAAACTGTACAGGAATTAATATGCAAAAATTACAATTATTTTACAAAGAATATTATGAATCCTTCAAATCAATAATTTAACATTTAAGGCTGTTTCTGAAAGAGTAAATTAAATTATTCACTGACATCAGCACTTTTAACAGAGTTTTAAAATTATGATGAGACGTACATTACATAAGTAAAAAGAACATAATGTTACAAAAATATATACGTATAATAAACAATTAACTTTATGTATATTTTATAAATATCCAATATCCACAATGGTCGTATTTTTTAATTCAAAACAATCAAAAATACTTGTAGAAATTACGATAATGCAGTAAAAATCATAATTGTCAATCAATTCTGTTTATTAAATCAATAATCATGTAGTTAAAGCGGGCGAAGCCACAGGCGGGCCGCCAGTTTTGAATAAAATAAAAAAAAAATTAAATTAGCTTCACGCTGTATCCCGCACACAGCAGGGTAGGCAGAGGGAACCTAGTGTTAAGACACTCCGTTCCCCACTTTCTGCCGAATTCTGGAGGCATTGCGTGTTGAGTGGCAGAACTCAACGCCGCGCTTAACCTCGACACCAGAGCGAAGAAATGGAAATATAAATTTAAGTAAATATTTCATCTCCTCGAGTGGAATTCGAACCCACAACCAGTTGGTTTTGCAGTCACACCTCGTGCCACTGCGCCACGACCGGCCTTGAATAAAATTGCTTGTTGATTTTGACTTTAACTTTGACTTTACAGTCACCTCTGCGCCACAACCGACCGACTCGTAACTTAGAACTTGAATGTATTTATGTATTTAACATATATATTTTAATCTCTAGAGGCATTTTGTTCCAGATGAAAACCAACAGCCAACTTTCAGACTCTACACCGCTGTAGCTACGGCGTACTATAAATTTTAATAAGCTTACCCAGCGTTATGAAGTTAAAAATATCTTAATAAAGATAAATGGTACTATTAATTAATTTAACAAATTAATTGTCTGGAGCACCTATCTTTTTAAATTTTAATTAAACATGGTCCAACGTCTGAACTTAGTAGTTGCTTGAGTAGAGTTTATTCATCTGGCTATTAAAAACTAATTTGCAAGCAAAGTAATATTATCTGAGCTAAAAGACTATCTAGCAGATTTTTTTTATTATATATAAGTTTTTTTTTCAGATTCACGCTATATCCCTCATATAGCAGGGTAGCCTAGCATAGCCTCATATACAGAGGTAGCCTAGCATTAAGAACTCTCCTCTCTACTTTCCGTCGAATTCTGGAGGCATTGCATATTGAGTGACCCCTTTGCCTCGACCAAGTCCAGAGTTCCTCGAGTGGGAATCCAATCTATCTCCAAATAAGTTTTTGAGATTATAAAATAATATTTTAGTTTAAAAAAAAAAACAAAATCTATAATATATTAATATATTATGTAATTAGCTTCACACTGTATATCATAATAGGCTGAATGAACACTGTTGGCATTCCGTGGTAAGGGGCGGAACTCAACAAGCACTTTGCATCAGATTTTGACATTAGAGTGAAGAAATTAAAATATTAAATATTTCATTATTTTGCTCACATGGGGATCGAACCTACAACCTGTCACGTTTACAAGCGTACGCTTGTGCCCCTGCGCCATGGCTGGCCTTAAGTAATTATTTCGTGACATTTTATATTTTATGTGTAGCTTTTCTAAAAGCTTTATATTATGATTGCTTTCTGATTAGATACTTTTAAATTATAATGCTTAAAATAAAGCATAGTTATATACAAATTTAAAAATTCACTTTTTCAGAAAGGTAGGATAATGTAGCCTCTAAAGGAGTTCAAAGGTTGGAATTTTGTATGAAAATGAATTTAAATTTCATTTATGTTGCTCAGAAATGAAATTTATCTTTAATGCACATATAAAGCTAAATTCCAATGAAGTTTTTGCGAAATTTCAGTCATAAAAGCGTAATAAGGGAACTTAAAAGTGTGAAGTGAAACTTATATTATTATCTTTATTTGTAGCTCTTTATTTGATGACAGTGAACGAGGCGAAAGAGGTATATAGAGACAGTAGCGTTTAGCACTCCGTTCTCTCTGGCTACCCCGCTAGGGATACAGCGTGCTTAAATTACCAATACTATTAATTAAAATCACACACGTATCTTAATTTTAGTACAAAAAAAATTGACTTTGATTTTCGTACCGGTAACTGGTACATATATAAGGAAGACGACTACGAAAGCAATTAATCACGCGTCAAGTTTTTGGGTAAAAGATGTATGGAGATAAAAATGTTGTTAGAAAACGCGTTCTGCTTGACAACTTTTTGTGTAATATCTTACTTATCTACTTTTAATTTTACTCTCGATAAGTAAAAGTAGTTTAAAGATATTATACCTTTAAAAATCTTTTTATGGAATAAATCCACGAAATCCCCGGTAGTAAGACGAATAAAACATACATACATCATTGTAGGTTCCCGTTTTCCATCAATTTGGAGATAGATATTGGGCGCTGAGTAAATTGCCTTTATACGTAAAAAATGATAGTAAATATAGTGTAAAAAGTGTTAGTATATAGGTGTAAATTTTAATATTGTAATAAAATGTGATGGAAAGTTTTTTTTTAATGTTTTTGTTAGCTTCACGCTGTATCCCGCATATTGCAAGGTAGGCAGAGGTACCTAGTGTTCAGACACTCCGTTGCCATTACGACACTTACTTTTATTACTCACGTTCCGCCGAATTCGGGAAGCATTGTGTGGATCTGGTATCGACCAGAGCGAGGCAATGAAGTTACAGTTTTAGATTAAACTTTTTTATACTTTTCTGTTGTCAAGCACATCTATAAAGTTCATTAATATTATACATTATATTAAAAAGATAGAGTTAAATTTGTTAAAAAATATAAATTACATTCTATTTGAACAAAAATAAAGTAGAAATATTAAATAATAGATATGTTATAAAAATATATGTGGCCTGTCGTAGTGCAGGGGCTCAAAGTGTGACTGTAAAAACGACTGGTTGTGGTTTCGATCCCCACTCGAGGAGATAAAATATTTACTTTAATTTATATTTCAATTTCTTCGCTCTGGTGTCGAGGCAAAGCGCTGCGTTGAGTTCCGCCACTTAACACGCAATGCCTCCAGTACTCGGCAGAAAGTGGGGAGCGGAGTGTCTTAACACTAGGTTCCCTCTGCCTATCCTGCTGTGTGCGCGTGAAGCCGATTTTTAGATATATTACAAAAATATTTCGTATAATTAATAGGCCACTTCAAAAAATCGCTCAGTAACAGGTTTCAGGACAATCTCGAGAGGTATTTAGATTCTTTCCGCAACATCAAACACATTACTTTTGTAAACAAGTTGATATTTATTTACTTTGTGTACTTTTTATAAGAAATATGAAACAAATAGACATATTTTTTGTTCGTTGGAGATTTTCTCAACGATTACACAGGGCAGTTGTGACTGAAACGTGGTGGTCGTGGGTTTGATTTCCTTGAGAATAAGTAAAAAAAAAACTGAAAATAAAATCGTTCTGACAGTTGAAATTATGAATTAATTATTAATTTATTACACTTATTTTTAAACGAAACTTATTTGTAAAATATTCTTAATGGTTTTTAAAATATTTTACAGAGGTGGAAGAAAGTTATAATAATAATAATAATAATTAAGCCCTTTATTTCACACCCACATATTTACATTTTAATTCACGTTAATCTTATATTAATGTTAGTATGAAATATTTGATATAAAGCTAGTGTTAGTACTGTTAGTTATATAATTCTTGGATGTGAATCCCTGTTTGGGTGAAGGCCTCCTCCATCCTCTTCCATTCTTCTCTATTTTTTGCTATCGTCGTCCAATTTATTCCCGCAATATCTATTATGTCATCAGTCCACCGTCTTGTTGGCTTGCCTACCTTTCTCTTTCCTATAGGACCTTTCCACTTTGTAGCTTGTATGGTCCAGCGTTTATCAGAGTAGCGTGATATATGACCTGCCCATTGCCATTTAAGCTTCAGGGCTTGAGATAACGCGTCCGTTAGTCTAGCCCTACTTCTAATGACTTCGTTTCTTATTTTGTGTATTTTTCTTACTTTTAAAATGCTTCTTTCCATAGCTCGTTGTGTTATCTGAATTTTTTGTTTAAGTTTTCTCGTAAAAATCCACGTTTGGCTACCGTACAATAAGCAAGGTAGAAGAGAAATATCAAATACAGTTTTTTTCAGATGAATGGAATAATCTCCTTTCAAAATTTCTTTGAGAGACCAAAACTTCTTCCATGTTATATTTATTCTCCTTTCAATTTCTTCTCCATTATTTACTTTATTAAATGATACTTGTTTCCCTAAATATATATAGTTTTCCACATATTCTATGATGCAATCTTTGCTTTTAATAGGTATTTTAGCGCTATTCGTCATAATTTTTGTTTTAGTTACATTCATTTCCAATCCTACTTTATTACTTTCTTTATCTAATGTATTTAACATAATTTCTAATTGTTTTGGTCTTTCGGCTAGCAGAACAATGTCATCTGCGAATCTGAGATGAGTTAGAAAATGACCATTAACGTAGATCCCTTGAAATTCCCAATGTATATTTTTGAACACGTTCTCCAATACAGCAATAAACAGCTTTGATGACAGTGGATCGCCTTGTCTCACTCCTCTTTCTATGTTTATCCGTTTTCCTCTCGTTTCAAGTTTTATTGTACTTGTACAATTATTGTATATACTTTTTATGATATTTATATAGGGGGAGAGGTGGCATGAAAGAGCCAGTTTACTAAACGAAGCAAAAAAATATACTTTTAATTACAGAAATTAAGTTTTTTTTCTCTCAAATTATTATTCATTTATTAAACTACATAATTTCATACGAAATAAGCCTTAAATACAATAAAAAAGCAATAAAATATTCATTTTAAAAAAATGTGTCATTTGGCTCTTTCATAACATTTCGGTATTGAAAAAGCCAACAAAAGTTATGAAAATAAGTCTTACAATCTCATATTATTTAAACCAATTATATTATATTATTTTTTTTATATTTTATATTCAAATTTTTTTTATGTTCTATTTTTTTTTATATTCTATTTTTTTATATATTAGAGGCGGGTAGTTCTTTTATTAATAAAAATCTCGAAAATTAAACTAAATAATAAATTAATAATATCTTCTCAAAAACAACATACTTAAATTATGAGATCTTTTTAAAAAGAATATTGCTCGCATTCCATACAATCATCACTATTTTTATTTGTATTGGAATTTTTTATGCTTTAATCTACCTTTTCTTTACTTCAGCCAATACGATAGAATCAGACGTTAAGGCAAGTGCATTTTGTTTATGGACTGACCTTTCTCTAAAACTTCATTAACTGCTTCTTCAATTAAAAAATTTCGGGCATTTTTCGTTTTTTGGGATCGGACTTCTCCGTAATGAAATATCAGTAGCAAACTATTTAATAATGCTTATTAAGAATGTATCTTTATTATAATTATAATTAATTTAAAAAAATCTAATTAGGGGTCATGAAAGAGCCGGTTATGAAAGAGCCATCTCTTTCAAGGCCCATCCACCCGGTTCTTTTATAACTTATTCTTTAAAAAAATATAACCTTCAAAATGAAAACGATATCAAAACTTTTGAAACTCAGTTTTAATCCAATTACAAGGCCAAATGTATACATAAACTCGATCTACAATCCACGTAGCTATATTTGTTTACAATGAAATACTAAAAAACAATTCAAATGAGGTACAAAACTTACTTTTGAGTACCAAAAACTTCAACTCGACATATCGGCGTCCGTTGGTTCCGATAATGTGTAAATTTTTTGTGGGTGATGGGAAATCAGTGTTTCCATTTAAAAATAAAATATTCTAACAAGTCCGTTCCTAAACTACTATAATATTGCAGGTGGCTCTTTCAAAACCTGGCTCTTTCATGCCACTTCTCCCCTACTTCGGATGTATCTCACACATATTTAAGGCATTCTAAATGGACTGGTGGCTTATAGTATCAAAAGCTTTGCTATAATCGATAAATGCTAAGTATAGTGGTTGATCGTATTCCCTATATTTTTCGATAACTTGGTCCAGTGTTTGTATATGGTCTGTTGTGCTAAAGCCAGACCGAAAGCCTGCTTGTTCGATTGGTTGTTTGCTGTCTATATTGTCTCTAATACGAGCTAATATTATTGATGCAAACAGTTTGTATATGTTAGACATTAAGCTAATTGGTCTATAATTTTTTATGTCCAACGGGTTGCCCTTTTTGTACAGGAGGATTATATCCGATGTACACCATTGTTTTGGAACAATTCCTATGTCAAGTACCATATTAAAAAACCGTGTGAAATGACTCGTTAGTATGGGAGCTCCTAGTTTTATCGCTTCGTTAGTTATACCATCAGAACCTGGGCTTTTATCTGTTTTAAGTTGTTTTATTTGACTATATACTTCTTGTTCTTCTATCTTTTTTATTGTTTGAATGTTATTTGCGTTATTTGTGTGCTCATTGCGTTTGTCTTCTTTATCTCTTCTTCTATATAAGTCTTGGTAAAATTTTGTTGCTAATTCTATGATGTCAATTCTTGACTTAGTTTCTTTACTATCGTATTGTAATTTCTGAATCCAATCTTTGCTTAAGTTTAACTTTTTAAATGCTTTCTTTGTGCTCCTATATTTCTTTAAATTTTTGGTAATGACATTTTTTCTGTATTGTTTGTAGTCTGTTTTGATTGATTTACTAACTTCTTTATATATATTGCTTATTTTTTTCTTTATAACATTATCCTTATTTTTGATATTCACTAGTTCAGATCGTCTTTTAATTAATGCTACTGTTTTATCACTGAAAACTCGGTGTTGTTTTTTCTTAACCAGTTTATTCTTGCTTGAGAGGCTGAAAGTTATAGCTTCTTCTAGCATGTCATAACAGGATTGGATATTTGTAGCCTCTATTGGAATTTTTGTGATACGATGTTGAAGAGCAAATAAAAAACAGTTTATGTCTTCTTTTGATACAGGACCTGTTGGTAGACTCCTAAAGTTCTTTCTGCTCTTTTTTTGGCGATTCAAAACCAACGTTGCCCTAAGTAGTCTATGGTCCGTTGCGAATTTAATGTTACTAATGACTTCATAGTTGGAAACTAATTTTGGGCAGTTTGTCATTATAAAATCGATTTCATTTCTGGTTTTGTGGTCTGGAGACATCCATGTCCACCTTCTACTTAGTCTTTTTTTAAAGAAGGTATTGATAAAAGATAGTTTATTTTCGTAGGCATAACTTATTAATTGTTCTCCCCTTTCGTTTCGTGAACCATATCCATAACTTCCCATTATAAGATTTTCTTCCTTTCTGGGTTGTCCAATTTTTGCATTAAAATCTCCGAGGACCAGTACTTTGTCATCGGATAATTCATGAGCTGTTCTTAGATCTTTATAAAACCTTTGTATTTCAGAGTCACTGGATCGATCTACGGGAGCATATGCTTGAATTATTGAAATTTTCACTTTATTAATTTCCAATTGTAGTAATGCTACTCTTTCCGATATACCAATAAAATTTACTATTGTATTTTTCATGTATTTTTTAATAAGAAAGCCTACTCCGTGTAAACCTTTGGTTTGTCCTATGTAACAAAAAATGTAATTTTCATCTTCCTCTATTTTGCATCCTAGTCTCCTTATTTCGCAAAGACCGATAATATCACATTTTATATATTCTAGTGCGTAAGTTAGTTCTAAATATCTCTCTGTTGTCGATAAAGATCTTACGTTATATGTGCAAATTTTAAATGTATCTTTTTGTTTCTGGCTTACACTAGTTAGCTGATTTATGGATGAAGGGTGGTGGTCTAATTTCCCACGAAGACCACTCGGCTTGGGAAATATATGGGTAGTGTCAGTTTCAGTGTTTGGTAGTTGTGGCTTTTTCAAATTGTTTCGGCGGCTGATGACTGTATCCTATTTATTTCTCTCTGATGTAGAAGCTCCAGACGACAGTGAATTACTCCTAACCCTCATAACATCGAATGCGTTAATTCTATTGGCTTTTGACGTAGCGTATTGTTTACGAGGTTGGATTGAGATTTCTGGAGAAGTAGACTCAGCTCTTTTTCGTTTTTCCAAAAAGGAATTGCCTTCTTTGATAACGAGTCAGTCCTGTTTTAAAATTGCGAAATTGCCTTTACTACGTTCTTCTTGGAGCTTCGGCAATAACTGTCTTCGTTTTATCATCACCTCTTTTGTATATTCCTCCGAAACGTATATGTCTTTAAATTTCTTCTTATTCCTTAATATTTCATTTTTTTTCCAGTTATTTACAAGTTTCATTAATATTGGTCTTGTTTTGTTGCTTTCGTTACTTTTCTTACCAATTCTGTAAATGTTATTAATGTCCCTTTCTTCAATTTCTATATTCAAACAAGTTTTAATCTTTTTTATTATTAATATAAGTAGATCCGACGGCGATTTTTCATCTTCTTTCAACTTATAGATAACAAGGTTATTATTGATTTTGTCATTTTCTAAATTTGATATCTTATTCTTTAAAGTTTGATTTTCTTGTTTCAAATCCGCGATTTCTTTGGTTAAAGGCATCAACTTTTCATCTATTTGCGACAATATATCATTTGTTTGTTTCGCCATTTCAATCCTCATTCGTCCAAAAATACTTGAAGATTTTCCATTTTTAATATTTGAAAATATAATTTCACGTGTATTGCGGCGAGTTGTCACTATTTGGAATTTGTTTTCTGATAGTAGGTAATAATAATAATAATCTTCACAGTTTTTCTTCTTTTTTTTTTCTTATTTATTAAAGTTTTTGTAACTAATGGGTCGACTATTCTATTATGCCTTATGCTATATGTTACGTTCCTGTTTAACAACTGAGCCGGCACCTCGGTTATTTTGTAAATAAACAGTAATTATTTATAATTCTTGTCGTAAATAATATTTAAAATAATTGGTCATTTTTAAAATTTAAAATTAAATAAATGAAATGAAAAAGTTTCGGTTGTCGCGACGTAGGATTGAACTCGGGTCAACTCGATTTGCTTGTCCTTAAATCACCATTAGACCAACTTAAACGTTAACACTGTATTCGAATTATTGGTACATATTGTAAAAGAGTTTGTCAGTAAGATTATATTACAAAAGAAAGTTGAAACCCGAAATTTAAAATAATACTAGTCACTATTTTCTCACACAACACTTTTGTTTTCACTGCTGATTGGTGCGTAGTATAATATAATACTTATAATAGTTGGATTTATAGTACACTGCCGCTGCCACAGTACAAAGTTCACACGAAAGTTTTTGTCACTTTGGAAGATTAGAACAAGGAGATAACATTTTCACTTAATTATTAGTGTATGTAATTAGTGCTGATTCAATAATTAGACCAGAAGGGACACTATTTACTTTTTTAAAACAATTATACACACGGAGCAAATTATTTATTACTTGCCACTTCTACCCACATCCCAACAATATGCCGACAACATTATAAAATACAATTCCAAACAGAATAACATTAATTTCGTTGTCTCCCTAGATTTAAATACGTTTAAAGTATTCAAAATATTCAAAATTTATGTAAGAGATAATTACAAAACCGGAAGAAAGTTAGTTTCTCTTTATATCCATACCTATATTATAAATTCGAAAGTAACTCTGTCTGTCTGTCTGTCTGTCTGTCCGTCTGTCTGTCTGTGCCGCAATCAGGGCGAAACCGCTAATTCAATTGTAATAAAATACTCATACAGAGATACTTGAGGATCTTCGGATGAACATAGGTTACTTTTTTTTCTCATATTTGTAATATTGTCGATATATAATAATATATTAAAGTACTTTTTCACTTGACAGGCAATTTATTCCGCCATGTTAATAACAACCGACCGTTGCTAAGCAACGGTTTGCAAAGTTTATGTGTGTATAAGAAAACGTCACCCAAAATGAGCTTGCTTAACGCATACATGGCGTGCGCCGACTCCTTATGAGATACATAAAAATAATGTTTTACAAAAATATTGTTCTTTAAATAATGTTTAAAAAAGTCCGCGATACACATACCATGTTTATCTCTGAAGGTTGAGCAAAATAATACAGTAACAACAAGTAACCATTTTAATTATTTTACTTTATATTTATCGAGTTTTTATTGTATATATTTTCTATAATTTGATATTGATCCTTATGAAAATGAATATAATAGTTTATTGAAATTTTAGTTTACTGTATAACATTCTAATAAATAATTAAGGAGATGTCACTGATTCGAAATGACCTAGCCTACGAGCGGCATAGTATGACCGACGCGAACGGGCACATGACTTTGACGGTTTTATAAATTTTCATACATTTTCGAACTACTGTTAATTTTTATGTAATTATTTGCTGTTTATAATTAATTTATACTTTTCCTTGGTTCTTCGCGTATTCGAGTATTAGTTAGATTTTCATAATTTTTTTGGTGTGGTGTAAGTTGCGGCCCTGCGCGGCATCGGCATAATATTATTTAAGTATTAAGGAGAGAATTGTTGGTTATTTCATCTCGGTTGGATGGTTATCTATATCGTTGTTATACACTTAATAAATTGTGGTTTTAGTTTTTTGGGATTTTATTTGATATTGCTTGCAAAACTTATCATATTTAATGTAGAAAGGACTTTAGTTATTTCATATAGTATCTATGTACGCGCGCAAGGAAAACGAGTAAAAAGATTTTTCCCGGGTAAATCAGTAAAATCGATCACTGAAAGTCCAATAAAAATTAGTTCAGTTATTCTGGACATTAGCTCGGGGAAATAGAAAGACAGACAGAGACAAAAAATATAATATGTTTTTATTGTATTTAAGTATTATGTAAATAACCACATGCACTTGCAAAAACATAGTAACACATTTATTTTAATTCTTTTAAATATTTATTTTACTTTGATGATATTAATATGTAGCTGAGTTTGTTTAGTTTTTTTTTATTAATATTTTAATATGATTACGTTTACCTATATTTTTTTTCATTTCAATTAGATATTTTCAAAAACAATTTCATAAATATATCTAATAAGCATTCGTATAGTTCAAACGGGCGAAGCCGCGTCCGGGTCCGCTAGTTTTTTTTATATAAACACCCTGTTGTTGTTAAAAGCAAGAGAAAGAAAACAATGCTATTTATTGTAACACTTCTATATTATTTTTAGTTTCATGCGTCTATCACATATAGCAGATGACGGAGAGCTCCTGGAGTTAAGACAATATATTCTTAAATTTTTCAGTCCAAACTATCTTTTCAAACCAGAAATGAAAATTTAAATATAATATATTTTAAAAAATAATTTAAATATAATAATTTCCACCGATAGAACTCACAACTATCGTATGTACTATTAAGCTTAATAGCTGCTATTTGTGCCGTGTGATCCCGGCCTAGAATAGGATCATCCTGGTACTGGTGGTGTCGTAAGAGGCGACTAAAGTACGTGTGGTAGAGTCACGTCGCCAGCAATGACAACACGCATGGGCAGACTCGACCAGATCATTACCACCCCCGGCATTTAAAACCGGCATTAAGTAGTGGCTTTATGCCACTGCGTTTCGTATCAGGTAATGCCGGGCTCCGGAGCCCAACCCACCTTACAGGCAGGCAACGCACCTGCAGCTCCTCTAGTGTTGCACGGGGTCGTGGGCGGCGGTAGTCATTTACCATCAGGTGATCCGAACGCTCGTTTGCCTTGTCTTTTCCATAAAAAAAAGCTTTGTTTATTTTCCTCCTAATTATAATGTTTATGAACAGAACCTGTAGAGCTGTCATTCAACAAAATGAGTTATATAGTAATTATAAACTAATTAGCGCAGTTCTCTGCATTGATTGCATATCTAATAGTCACTGTCACACGTATTGGCATTAGATCCGCCCACAGACTTAAAGCGATTAAACCACTTTTTATATATTTTTTAATATTTTATTGGGAATCAATTTTATGTAAATTTGGTAAAATAGGGAGGGATATAGGATATGAGAGCCAATGGTCTAACCACCCAGGACGCTAAAGACCGTGCAAAGTGGAGTAGATTGAGCAGGAAGGCAGACCCTGGCAAATAGCCGGGACTAATGCCAGGAAGAAGAAAAGGCAACGTATACAATTTTTTTTATGTAAAATAAAAAATATATTGATAATTAGAATCTCGAAAAGGTCTAATTTTTGAATGGTGTTCTTTTATTTTTAGCACAATGTCTAAGTTTTATTAGAAACATTAATATAAAAATCATCAGAAAAAAGTTGATTATTTATGTTAATAGAAGAAATGAAAATATCACATTTCCTCGAGTGGGAATCAAACCCACAACCCGTCGCGTTTACAGTCCCCTCTGTGCTACGACTGACCTCTTACTAGTAACTTAGAATTTAAATGTAATGTAAAGTGTTTTAAGCTATAGCGTAATTTGGTTCCAGATGAAAATCAACAACCGACTTTCAGAGTCTACACCGCTGTAGCTACGGCGTACTATAAATTTTAATAAGCTTACCCAGCGTTATGAAGTTAAAAATATCTTAATAAAGATAAATGGTACTATTAATTAATTTAACAAATTAATTGTCTGGAGCACCTCTCTTTTTTTATTTTAATTAAACATAGTCTAACGTCTGAACTTAGTGGTTGTTTGCGTAGAGTTTATTCATCCGGCTATTAATAGCATTTTTTTTCAAGCAAGCTATGTATAATCTAAGTTATATATAAATCAGCTTCACGCTGTATCCTGCACACAGCAGGGTAGGCAGAGGGAACCCAGTGTTGAGACACTCCGTTCCCCACTTTCTGCCGAAATCTGCATTGCGTGTTAAGTTGAGTTATATATAATTTTTTATTTAGCTTCACGTTGTAACTGCGTGTAACAGACAGAGGGAGCCTAGTGTTAAGACACTCCACTGTCCGGTTTCCGCCGAATTCTGAAAGCATTGCGTACTGAGTGACGGAACACAACGCCACGCTTTTAACAAACCAAAGCGAAGAAATAAAAATATTAAATATTTTATTTGCTTGAGTGGGAACCGAACCCACAACCTGTCGCATTTTGAATCACACGTTTGTGGCACTGTGCCAGGACTGAACTGCAAATAAGTTTTTAAGATTATAAAATGATATTTTAGTAAAAAGAAAAAACAATTTTTTGGATGATACTCGTGGGCGCGCGCAGCTTCGCCCGCTGATTTGCACCCTTAGGGTAAATTGTAAAACAACACAAAACACTTGTTCAATAAAATATTTTTAACAGTTTGAATTTAAAATTTTATAAAAATCGGTAGCGATTTAAAGACTTTTCCATATAAACTTTCAACCCCTTATTTGAACAATTAGGGGGTGAATTCTAAAAAACCATGAAACACGTGTTCAATGAAATATTTTTAAAAGCCTGAACTTCAAATTTTAAAAAATCGGAGCCGATTTAAAAAATATCCATACAAACTTTCAACCTCTATTCCATCCCTTTAGGGTTAAAATTTTTCAAAATCCCTTCTTAGTGGATGTCCAGATTATGAAAATAAACATCTGTCAAAATTTCACGTTTCTACGCACAGCGGTTACGGCTGTGCGTGCGTCCTACCTCAGTCAGTCAAGTACATGTCCTTTTATATATATAGACTAGAGGGCGCGCGCGGCTTCGCCTGCTTATTAGGAGTGAATTCTAAAAAAACCACGAAACACGTGTTTAATAAAATTCTTTTAACAGTCTGAATTAAATTTTTTATAAAAATCGGTGGCAATTTAAAGATTTTTCCATATAAACTTTCAACCCCTTATTTGAACCCTTAGGGGGTGAATTCTTAAAACCCATGAAACACGTGTTCAATGAAATATTTTTAAGAGTCTGAATTTCAAATTTTATAAAAATCGGTACAGATTTAATTTTTTTTCCATACAAACTTTCAACCCCTATTTCATCCCTTTAGGGTTAAAATTTTTCAAATTCCCTTCTTAGTGGATGTCCAGAATATGAAAATAAACATCTGCCCAAATTTCACGTTTCTACCATCAGCGGTTACGGCTCTGCGTGCGTCTTACCTCAGTCAGTCAGCACAAGTCCTTTTATATATATAGATAATTAGCTTCATGCTGCAGCAGGATAGGCAGAACACAGTGTTACAGCATTTAGAATTCGTGTTGAGAAACCATTCAATACTGCATTATGTATTGTCACAGTGAGAAACTGAAAGTCATTCACTCCCCGCAAGTGGGAATCGAACCCATTACATTGTTTTCATATATTCTCTTTTAATATTGTATAGCAGGCCAGTCGCGGCGCAGCGGCACGAGGTGTGACTGTAAAACCGACGGTTGTGGGTTCGATCTCCACTCGAGGAGATGAAATATTTACTTAAATGAATATTTCCATTTCTTCGCTCTGGTGTCGAGGTTAAGCGGCGGTTACGGCATTGAGTTCTGCCACTCAACACGCAATGCCTCCAGAATTCGGCAGAAGGTGGGGAACGGAGGGTCTTAACACTAGGTTCCCTCTGCCTACCCTACTGTGTGCGGGATACAGCGTGAAGCTGATTTTTTTTTAATATTGTATTCAAATCGTAGTAATAATATTATTATAATAAACGCTTATGTTAAACATTCTTAGAACAATGTAGATATTATAATCAACCCGACACCTTAAACAATAGACCTTACAATATATAGGTATTTACTAGCTTAAGCTAGTTTGTATAGGGTTTAATTGAATTTAACAATTATCAATACCTTCCTAACACAATATGTTTAATATAGAATTTGACAATCATCTAAACCTACATATACGTGTAATTATATCTATACCAGGCCAGTCGTGGCGTAGGGGCACAAAGTGGACTGCGACGATGGGTTGTGGGTTCGATCCAAACTCGAGGAAATGAAATATTTATTTAAATTTATATATCCGATTCTTCGCTCTGGTGTCAAGGCAAAGCGCGGCGTTGAGTTCCGCTATTCAACATGCATTGCCTCCAGAATTCGGCTAAAAGTAGGGCACAGAGTCTCTTAACACTAGGTTCCCTCTGCCTACTCTGCTGTGTGCGGGATATAACGTGAAGCTGATTAATTAATAAATTAATATCTATAAATCTATACATAAAAATAAAATTAAAACGTCTGTTTGTTATTCAAAGTTAATGTTTTTGCAAGTGCTTATAGTTCTTGATACAATATTAAAACACAAACTGAATTAATTTTAATTTTGTTTACTTATGTCTTTCTTTTCCGACTTAATCTCCAAAACAACTAAAAAAAATCAATTTTCATGAGACTTTAATTTGAAGAATGAGAAGATTGTGGAGCAACATACAGGTTACTTTTTATCCCGAAATTTCCACTGGATCGATATTTAAGCGGCAGGAACCTTTATCTATAGGAATGGAACAATAATAACAAAAATAAATAAAATCTCAAAAGGTTTAAATTATAATTGGTTTTGTATATAACATTTTTTTCCTACGGACGCCTAGTCTATAATATATCTGGAATGATAAAGGTCACGGGTTCATTACCTGCCGAAAGTTCTGAGATAGAAACGTAGGTTAGAATGGTATCCGTAATCGATAGGAATTTATCAATGTCACACAATGTAAGTATCGAAATCACACCCTTAGATGAAGATTACGAGATAAGACCTTACACGAAATTGATGTTTGAACAGTTATTAATATGCTTGTTCGAGTCCTACTAAAGCGAATATAGGAGTAAGTTTCGAGAACAGTAGTTACACGTTGGGTTCTTGTAGGGAAGTTATATTCCCATTTTTTTTTATTTTCACGCTTTTTGTCGTAGAAAGTAAGATATTTTGAGAGAACCTAGTGTTCAGCGTCACTTTCTGTCTAATTTTTAAATAAAAATATTAATAAATCACACGTGTACACATGTGACTATTACGTGAAGTAATCACATAGTACGTTTACGTGTAATTGAACTATTACGATGGACGTGCCCCGTGGCAAGGACTATACTTAGGGGTATATAATTGTTTAAAATTGTTATTTTTTAATATGTAATGCGGAAATTGCATACAAATGATTAAAAGCGAGATTGATTTTTGGTAAAAAACCAGTTCATTCTACAAAAATTCTACAAAAAACCAGTTATTTTTTTTTAAACTTCATTTTATATATAAATTATGATTTTGCGATGATTGAAAGTAAAAATAAAATTTATCAATATCCGAAAAATCGTGATTTGTTTTCTTTTTAACGACAGTGTTGACAATCATCTAAGTCGGGGGTTCCCAACCTTTTCTTGATCAAGGACCACTTTCATGTCATTCTTGGTAGCAGGGACCACTATGCATGTAGGTATAATAAAAATTTACTGTGATAATTAAACAGAAACTTCGCCTCACCATCCCCAGTAATAAAATTAAAATCGTTCGCGGACCATATTTAGGCTTGCGCGGACCACTGGTTGGGAACCACTGATCTAAGTAATACTAATAGGAAAGTGGCTTAAAAATTACTAACTTCGTAGCTTGGTAGTTGTGGAATTCGATTCCTGAGAAATTATCATACGTGATACGGAGGACGTGAAAATAAGAAAAATCTATCCTAATTGTACAAAAAAAAGAATATTTTAAATAGTGGGTATGGGTAATAGTAGATTCGATCTCCACTCGAGATTTATTATTTCAATTTATATTTTAATTTATTCGCTCTGGTGTTGAGGCAGAGCGCGGCGTTGAGTTCCGCAATTCTACACACAGTGTCTTCTGAATTCGGCAGAAAGTGAAGAACACTGTTTTAACACTAGGGTCCCTCAGCCTACCCTGCTGAGTGCGGGATACAGCGTGAAGCTGTTTATTTTTATTCGAGTTTAGGCTCATACAATTTGAAACTCCGAGCATGTCATTTGTAGAAAAATATCAGTTTTTTTTAAACAGTATATTATTTTAGACATTTTTAAGGTCAAGCTAAAATAAAACAACACTCTAATCGCCAATTTGGCGTTACACATTTTATTTCTTCGTTTCCACAATATCGAAAGAAAAACTACTACATATAATATTATTAATAATTCATTACAATATTAGATATATTATATAGATTATGATATAATAATATTTTTAAATATATTTTTTTACTTATCACGGTATTATATAATGTTATATTATATTTGTAAATAGCATTAAATATTTGATTATTTTTTTGATATTGGTGTTATATCACAATAGTAATATCTAAATAAGTTAACATAAGTAAAGTAAAGAATTAATATTTTGAAACAATATGAATAAATGAATAAATTTTAAGTAATTCTGACAAATGGAAAGCATTAAATTTTTCTTACTAACTACAAAAGACATTATGCATATACCTCCTAACATACAAAAATACTGGAATTTCGATATAATTATAGATTATTTGAGTTATAAATGCAATAGTTTATAATAATATAAGTTTAATATAAATTTTCTATAATATAATAGTTATTTTTTTTTTAATGTTAAACAGTATGGCGTAACAGTAAAATATTATAGGCTATTTAATATAGTGTTCATAAAATACAAATCATGTCAGAGATGTGGATGTATGTACATATTTTAAAGAAATCATATTTTAAGCAAATTCATGTTTTTTTTCTTCTAAATAACAGGTAAATGGAGAATAGCACTAAGAAACTCGTTCCCTGGTCTATATTAATAAGACTATGAATCGAATAGTTTACAGTTTACAGTCAGTCAATTAGTGATAAATCACACTGTCATTTAGGTTTCTTATGTATTTCTATTATTATATTTTATTATTTTTTCAGCTTTTCACTGTATTCCGCACGCAATAGCGGGAAGGAACAGGCAAGGCAGAGGGAACCTAGTGTTAAAGCACTCCGTTTCCCACTTTCCACCGAGTTCTGGAGGCATTGCATGTCAAGTGCCGGAACTCAACGCCACGCTTTGCCTCGACACCAGAGCGAAGAAATGAAAATAAATATTTTTTTTGATTCCTCGTGTGGGGATCGATCCCACAACCAGTCGATTTTACAGTAACACTTTGTGCCCCTGCGCCACGACTGGCTTCAATTATTTTCTCATTCTACTAAATCTCACCATTTGGGTATTAGTAACAGTTTTAATTATGTTCTCTTAAATATTTAAATATTTTTTCAATTAACATTTTAAGTGTAAAATCGAGTACCAATTTCCCAAAGGAAATCATTTAATTTATATCCCACTTTATTCCGTTATATAGAAGCTAATTTAAAAATAATATTCTTGAAGGACCGCTTGGAATTGCCCTAGCAATTTTATGATAATATTTTAAGAATACACATCCAATCAAAAGAACGATTTTTTTCATAAAAGCTATCAAGGAGGAGAACTGAGTGTTTTAATACTAGGTTCTCCTATACCTATAATATAATAATAGAAAACGTGAAGCTGCACGGAATATAATGATATAACTATTTAATAAAAGATTTTAAATTGTATAATTTATTTCATATTTAATTTTAATTTGGCCAGTCGTGGCGCAGAAGCACAAAGTGTGTGTTGTGGGTTCGATCCCCACTCGAGGACGTGAAATATATATTTAAATTTATATTTTCATTTCTTATGCTCTGGTGCCGAGGCAAAGCGCGGCGTTGAGTTCCGCCACTCAGCACGCAGTGCCTCCAGATTACGGCGGAAAGTATGAAATGGAGTGTCTTAACACTGCCTACCCTGCTGTGTGCGGGATACAGCGTGACTCTTCTTTCTTTATTTTTAATTTGTGTATGTTTATAATAATTACAGAAATTCAAAATAAACAAATAAATTGAAAGAACTCTTTAAAGAATCATAAAATATTTGATTCGCAGTTTCCAATTCCTTGAACAGTCAAGTGAGCCATTTGTATGTATGAAACTGTGTGTAGTAATTTCGTAGCTGTTCGTAGAACTTTAAGCTGTCATATGAAATTAAATGAGATGCACGTACATGTATGATAATATAAGATTTCTATCTATACCATTTTACGCTTTACGCTTCATTATGGTAAGTAAAAACTAAATAAAACGTTAGAGGCCAGTCGTGGCGAAGGGGCACAAAATGTGACTGTAAACGCGACTGGTTGTGGGTTCGATCTCCACTTGAGGATATATTAGGTATAGGTAATGAGGCAAAGCACTTGTTGAGTTGAGTTTTACTACTCAATACGTGACTTTTTATAGTGTTAAAGAATATACTCGCATTCGATTCTCACTCGGGTGAATGAATTGAGTTCCGGCACTCAACTCGTAACGCCCCGAAATTCAGCGGAAAGTGGGGAACGGAATGTCCTAACACTGGGTCCCACTGCTTATTATTTGCGGAATACTGCGTGAAGAAGAAAAAAAAAAAAGAATAAACTCAGTTTTCAAATATTAATAACTACATATATGATCAACGTATTTGTTGAATTAGTTCGTATATATGTACATATAGATCTTCAATTTATTCGAGTAAGTGATCTAGTCAGCCTGTTAAGAGCCATTAAAAGGCCTACAAGAGTCTTTTATGAGGCATTCTAAAATAGATTGTTATCGATTTTCTTGTGAGAAAGGTTTAACGTAGAATATAGAAACTACGATGTTGTACTATAATATTATACATATTGAGACATCGAAATAATAAAAAAATAATTAATTAATAACCATAAAAATAACTAACTTCTAACTAACTAATATATTATAACTAATATATAAAGTTCTAACTAACTAATATATTCTTTTCAGCAAATTAAAATCTCTTTTATAAAAATATTAAACTGATACATCATTCATTAATTGATGAAATTTAATAAGGACCCGGCGTCTAACAAGGAAATATAAATTATATTACTTATCTTTATCTAATAATAAATATAATATAAATTAACAATAAACAGACCAACATATCAAAAAATCTAAATATATATATTTTTATTTTAAAATATGTACCATACATCCATAATATATTATGTGCGTTATTATCCGTATTCGTGCGAAATTTAATTTGTGAGTGGGTGCCATTGCTGGACCTGTTCCATAGGGTTCGATATAGCGGAGTTCCAATGCTGAAGCGCACGACCTCGGGTGAACATGTACGATCCTAGTACGAACTTACCTAGTAGACGATCTGAAATGAAAAAGAATATTAATGATAAAAACGTATTTAATAATTATATATCTATGCTAAATCTTATAAATTACATATCGATCGAAATGTAGTGTCTTAGCAATAGGTTGAGACTGTGAGCGCGACAGATTGTGGGTTCGATTCTCCCTCGGGGAAATTAAATATTAAATATTTTTGCTCTGGTAACGTGGCATAACGCAGTGTTGAGTGTCGCTGCTCAACACGTAATGCCTTCAGAATTCGGCGGAAATTGAGAAATTTTTTAACACAAGGTTCCCAGGTTCCCTTTGTCTACACTGATATGTGCGGATGCGGCGTGCGGCGTAAAGCTAGCAATAGATTTCTTCTTTCATGTACATAATATATTATGATACACAGCCGCACTTGAAAGGTATAAAATATTATTTCTATATTCTTCCGTTTATGGTTTAATGACATACTATACGCCTATCTAAGACAAATATAAGCATTATATATTATTAGAATAATGTATTGTATATTAATAAAAAAATCTATTTTAATAAAAGGTTTCAGTTATTATAAATTAAAAAATTAAATTAAATTAGCTTCACGCTATATCCCGCACATAGCAGGGTAGGCAGAGGGAACCTAGTGTTAAGACACTCCGTTCCCCACTTTCTGGCGAATTCTGGAGGCATTGCGTGTTGAGTGGCAGAACTCAACGCCGCGCTTAGCCTCGATACCAGAGCGAAGAAATGGAAATATAAATTTAAGTAAATATTTCATCTCCTCGAGTGGGGATCGAACCCACAACCAGTCGGTTTTGCAGTCACACCTCGTGCCGCTGCGCCACGACCGGCCTCTATATTATAAATTATAAATAATATAACATTTGATTATAAATATTCATAACTTGAGGCCGGTCGTGGCGCAGTGGCACAAAGTGTGGCTGTAAAACCGACTGGTTGTGGGTTCGATCCCCGCTCGAGGAGATGAATAGTTTACTTAAATTTATATTTCCATTTCTTCGCTCTGGTGTCGAGGTTAAGCACCGCGTTGAGTTCTGCCACTCAACACGCAATACCTCCAGAATTCGGCAGAAAGTGGGGAACGGAGTGTCTTAACACTAAGTTCCCTCTGCCTACCCTGCTGTTTGTGGGATACAGCGTGAAACTGATTATATTCGTATCTTAGTTCGGTTTTTCGGCATACAATAATTTAAATTTCATTATAAGTTGCTATTTAAAAATAAATAAGTAGGTATTCGAGCGTAGAGGTAAGTACGTTAGGTCGCCGCAATAAGTGGTTCTCGAGGGATACTTAAATAACTGATATTAGATTATTTCCTTAAGTTTGCTCTTACAAGTAATTGCAATTCATATTTAAGCTTTAAAATGTTGCAAATAAATATAAATTAGTACTATTTTTACGTATTAATATATTATTTTTCTGTACTTTTTACAACATACAGGTAAATAAAGTCCGCAAGGTCTAAGCTGAGCTTTGCATTTGTGCAAGTGTTCGTTTCGTTTTATTAATCTTATATTCTAACCCCGACTGGAACACAATGCACAGCGGAAGCTACGCGGCGTAAAAGGATGAAATTTAGGGTGTAGGTTCCTTGATGGTTGGGCTCAGGGGCACAAGTGTGTGGCTGTAACGCACGGGTTGTGGGTTTGCTTCCCACTCGAGGGTATGAGTTCATATAAAGTGTAGGTATAACGTCACTTGCTTGACCTAAACCTGCTAACTGCTTTTTAAACACTGGCCTACACGTCTTGTACCGATTATGCGTCACATATTTAATCCTTAACATTTTTGTATTCGATTTATTAAGAGCGTTAGATAAAGATAAATGAGCGTTAAATAAAAAAAAGATGTGAACGCTACTCTCGATGATATACAAACAGAAGATGGATTCAGAAAATATAGTACAATACATCATTGCATTTCTGAAGACTTCTTTGAAAAACATCACAATTTTTAGCAATGGTTCATTTGTTTAAAGAAACTGAGAAGAATTCTTCTTTAAATTATTACTCTTTAATACTGACACAACATTTAAGCTTATTAACATTGAAAGTAAAGTAGGAGAAGGAGTATCTTTTATTTAATCTATGGTAAACAGGCGTGAAACGTTAAAACGCTTTTAATTAAGCGGCGAATTTCATACAATATGCGACAAAAACTGAGCATATACGTTCGTGTCTTTTGATTTACTCAGAAGCTAAATTTTTTCTGTGTTCCAAGAGACTGTAGATTTCCACGCGTTCTTGACGAAGCAAAGAAATTCAATAAGGATTTCATTTTTTTTTCTCTTGGAATACAGAACTATAAAGCGAACAGAAAGTGGCGATTTGCTTTTGTTGAGACAAGGTTCCTCCCTAATTACTTTACTAAGCAGGAAAAAGCGTGAAGTTTATATTATTTTATACAATTTCTTGTATATTTTATGATATTTTGTTAAATGAAAAATAGTCTACGTCTTAACATGGACGATGTTCAATATATTAACATCAAAAATAATGGATTCTTCAGGACGATAATATTTCAGTTCCCCAAAATGAAGCACCTATTAAAGATACAACATTTTCTTCAAGTATAACTAAGTGCATAATTATTCTGGGTAAGTTGTAATTTATTTCTTTGATTAGTAGGCATACTTAAATAAAAGAAAAAGCATCTCATTTCTATTAAATGCTGTAGATATGTAATGATTAACATAAATACAAACTAAATATACATAAAATCTGCATGTTAAAATTTATAGTTTTATGAGAGTTATGGGAGCTACCTTTTGTTTACACGCTGTATCCCGTAAACAGCAGGCTAGGCGGAGGGAACCTCGTGTTAAGACTCTCCGTGTGTTGAGTGGCGGAACTTAACGCCGCGCTTTGCCTCGACACCAGAGCGAAAAAATGAAAATATAAATTTCGAATCGAGCCTACCACCAGTCGTGTTTACAGTCACACTTTGTGCCCCGGCACCACGACTGGCCTCGTACGTTTTGTTAAAATTTCTATTATAAATACATATACTAAATACCCGTCCGCGGCTTTGCACCCTTAAATTTATTATTATACCTACCATATAGGCCAATTATACAAAATCTTTACATAAATTAAATTAGAATATTATTTTAAGTTTCATCTAAAACCGTTCAGTACTTGAATGAAGGAACAAATATCCATTCATCCATATAAACTTTGACATTTATAATATTAGTAAGATATTTATTAGACAAAAATTTGATATAGGAGCAGTATTGTAATTTTGGCACCCTTTTAGAAAGCAATGCCTTTTAATAAAATAAATGAAGTCTTTTGTTGAAGATCTTAGCTGAGGAGAAAATAATTTTCAATTAGAAATGCTGAATGTGAGAAAATCTCGTTATAAAATGAAATCTATCTAGGAATCTACACTTTAGAAAACTGTTAAGAAGGAAAAGATACGTCTCACAAACTTTTCACATTAAATATTTTTTCCACTTTATGTATCCACTTGTGTTGTTAATATTTATGAACGCGCATTTATCAGTAAAAAAATTGATACAATATTTTTTTCAGCTTCACTCTGTTGCCCGCATATAGCAAGATATGCAGGGGGAACCTAGTATTAAGCCACTCCGTTCCGCAATTTCTGCCGAATTCGGAAATATAAATTAAGGTAAATATTTCATCTCCTCGAGTGGGGATCGAACCCACAACCAGTCGGTTTTACAATCACACTTTGTGCCGCTGCGCAACAACTGGCCTGGCCTGGTAATAAAACTTTTCATATATATTATACAATCTAGTCCAAGCATAACAAATGAATACACTTCCTGTTTCTAACAGCAACCAGTGACACAATTTCTTAGACCATGTTATTTATTTATAGACGCATTTCCGGAGAGGACTAGAAGGTTAAAAGCCATAGGCTCGTAGCCACATGGGACCTACTTGAGTTAGTAAAGTGAGTGAGTTATTCATCGTGTTACGTGACACGCATGGTTAAAAATAAAATATCAGAAGCATAGTGATTTCAATTTTGTTTTATATGAACTATATAATATTATTATTATAAGTTAAAGTAAAGGTTGAGGTCAGTCGTGGCCCAGAGGTACAACGCGATAGGTTGTGAGTTTGATTCCCACTAGAAGAAAAAAAATATTTAATATTTTCATTTCTTTGCTTGATTGTCGAAGCAAAAGCGCGGCGTTGAGTTGCGCTAACACATAGTGCCTCCAGAATTCTGCAGAAAATAGGGAGTGGAATGCCTTAATACTACGTTCTCTTTGCCTACCCTGTTACAAGCGGGATACAACGTAAAGGAAGTCTGTTAGAAAAAAGTTAAAATGCCATGCCATGCCTTTTGATTAAGTAAATAAGTATTTTATGAAAACCTTAAATAATATTTTTAATTAGAAATCGTTAATTATCAGAAATTCTCGTTATAAGAATTAAATATCTAGAATCTTTACTTAAGAAAAATGTTCTACAAGAAAGAGATACGTCTCATAAACTTTTCCACCTTATGTATTAACTTGTGTTGTTAATCTTCATGAAGCTGGCACGCTCTTTTATCAGTAGTTTAAAAACTATATTTTATATAGTTATTCAGGAAAGTAGTGATGCAGCGGCACAAAGTGGGACTATAAATCGACTTGTTGTTGGTTCGATTCCCACTCGAGGAAATGAAATATTAATTTACATTTATATTTTCATTTCTTCGCTCTGGTGTTGAGGTTAAGGGCGGCGTTGAATTCTGCCACTCATCACGCAATTACTCCAGAATTCGGCAGAAAGGCTGGAACGGAGTTTCTTAACACTAGGTTCCCTCTGCCTACCCTGATGTGTGCGGGATACAGCGTGAAGCTGATTTGATTTTTTTGTTTTTTTTTTATTATTCATTTCTTGCTAGTACTTATGTACCATAACGGGTCTAATATATTAAAGAAATATGGCATAGAGGATTTTTTGTTTGTATGAAAGTTAAAGTTTGATTATTTCATTTTCGTTACTTCTAACTTATATTACTTATTGAAACACAGTAAGCAGAGAGTCTAGTGTCAAAATATTACGTTCTCCGCCGTTACTGAGTGTATTAAATTTATTTTTATCAATAAAATATAAATATATTTTTAAGTCAAAATACATATATGCCATTTAAATAAAAAAAAACAAGATCTGAAAATATTTCACCTGTTCAATATTGTATTCTTTTATGAATAATGTATCTCTGAAGCGTTATATTGTATACTAATTTGCTATTCTCGACGGTGAAGATTGAATAAAAGCGAAGACACAATCGACATCTCAATATTGTTCTCATAACGTAGAGACAAGAGGAAGATGTAAGAAAAGAGGATATTCGAGTAAAATATTATCAAATTTCTGCTCAAAGAGAGAAATCGTTCGTTGAAACTTTAGGCCGTTGCGGCTCAGGGGCACAGGTGTGTGATTGTAACGCGACGGTTGTGGGTTCTATCCCACTCGAGGTAATGAATTATTATTTATTCATATTTTCATTTCTTTGATCTGGTACCAAGGCAAAAGCTCATCGTTGAGTTGCGCCATCTAACATACTATACCTCGAAAAAATCAGCAGAAAATTCGGATCGGAGTGTCTTAACAATAGATTTTTTATGCCTACCCGGCTGTGTGCGGGATACAGCGTGAAACTGATTTATTTTATTTGATTTTAAAGTGACAAATATTAAAAATCGTTACTGGCAATCTATTGGAAGGTATTCAAACGTCAATAATTCCAATTGACGTGTTTAATACAAATATATAGGAAACAAACGACAAACATAGCAAGATAGTGACAATGTTCTTGAAATAGCAGTTTGACACAGTATTCATATCTAAAACAATTGATTGTTCGACTAACAACTGTGTTTCGGCACCAAATTTGATTCAATATTCTGATATAAACGTGTTGACAGTATAATATATTGAATATATAGTGATAGTATTCAAATTTCACGTGTTTACATTAAATTTATAGTAAACTGATGTTTTGAATTAATAGAACGTCATATACAAACAATATTGTGTAATTAATATTGGATGATGTTTATTATAATATAGTATGTTAAATCAGCTTCACGCTGTATTTCGCATACAGCAGGGTATGCAGGAGGAACCTACTGTTCAGATGCTCCGTTTCCCACTTTTCGTCGAATTCTGGAGGCTTTGCGTGTTGGGTAACGGGACTCAACGCCGCGCTTTGCATCGACACCAGCGCGAAGAAATGAAAAAATAAATAAATAATTGTTTAATTTCGTCGAATGGGGATCGAACCCACAATTAGACGCGTTTACAGTCACACTTTGTGCCCATGTGCCTAGACTGTCTTCAATAGTAATAGTAATAGCTTTATAATTTTACTATAATTGCGATGACTTGTCTATTTATTATCGGATCATAAGTATAAAAAAATTTAAATAATCTTTCTTTACAAAAACATGCTATAAGTTCATCAATGTGTCAATCACTAAAAATAGGTTATTTTTATTTTTTTTATATAATACTACCGACTAAAACGCGGTTTCGTCTGCTTAAAATTATTATTTTATTATACAAAATTATACAAAGTCTTTAGATAAATTATATTGTACGTCTTTTTCTGATCTAATAATCTTTTACCGTAAAGTTTCATCTGAATCCGTTCAGTAGTTTTCGCGTAAAAGTGAAACATACATCCATCCTCTCAAACATTCAGCTTTATAATATTAGTAGTATAAGATAGATTATACCTTATAATTTTGCATAATTTTATTAACTTAAGTACTATAATTATGGAAATTGGATACTATAATATGAAACTCTATAAGCCCTTTGACAAACGTGTCTAATCAACGATGAAAGAAGGTTCATATTGAAATGTAGTTTAACCTGTCTTGAAATAATTTAGTCCATAGTTGGGTTTCACTTCACTACACATTTACAAGGGATGAATTCTATATATTTGTTGGATTACCACATATATCGCATACATGACTACACAGTGGGTGTACCTTAAATCTATTTATTAATTACTAATTTTGAAATTGTGAGAAATTTTTCTCTTTTTATGTATTTAATATTTTAATTATATTTTGTTAAGTTGGTGTTATATTAGAAGAAAACGATCCTAGATCAAAAATACATGTATACGAAATTAACAAGATATTTTTTTTTATTTACACAACCCCAGATAAAGTTGAAATTTAGTCCTGCTTAAAATGAGTCCAAACAAGACTTTTTGCAAAGCAAAATTTTTTAGAAGAAGAAGAAGGTTGCTGTATATTCAAGATATGTACTTTTGCTGATGATCCTGGGTGTACGATCAGGTTAGGATTTCCATATTATTGTTTGATTTTCGAGCTAATACATGTATACCAAATTTAAAGAACGTTCGACCACGGAATACTAAACAAATGACAACTTATATTGCAATATAACTTGACATGAGTCAGGAAGACAGCTGGTGAGGTTCAATGGCTGGACGGATTTTGACCAGACAAGGCTAACATCCACTGTGCTTAAATTATCTTTCGAATACAAAATAAGCATCAGACACCAGACACACATACACACACACACACGCGCACGCACGCGCACGCATGCACACACGCACACACACACATATATATTCCAAAAAAAAATCAAATAAAACCTATTTTGTACAAATAGTTTTGTTACAAATGTCATAATATGTTTCATGTACATAATAATGTTAGTCTCAATAAAGATGAAAAGCGGAGACGAATCTGAGGAATGGAATTGAATTATTTCAATCGGCTTTGACATTTGATTTTTTTTATATTGCCGATAAAAACGTTTCATCGATTTATATTTTCAATGTTCCCAAGATAAATAGCTACAGCGTGTCTGGTGGAATGATTTTTTAAGAGTATTTATAAGGCAAACTTGTCTAAGGAAATTATATTTAATTTTACCTATATAGAAAACGTATAAAAATTTTAACATAGCGGGATTTGATCCCGCGTCTCTTGTACGGCGTCCAAGCGTTCTGACCGCTAAGTCATACGACGGATTCCAAGACGGTTTACGGTTTCGGTCGAGGCAAAGCGCGGCGTTGAGTTTTGCCACTCAAGACGCAATGCCTCCAGAATTCGGCAGAAAGTGGAGAACGGTGTCTTTTACTTAACACTACATTTCCTCTGCCTATCCTGCTGTGTGCGGGATACAGCGTGAAGCTTGATTTAATGAGGGCTGGGCTGGAATCAACAGATTGTCAGGCTTACAGACGAAAGTCCCAATGTGACGCTCAAAGCAACAAAGTGTGGCGTAAAGATTCCTTTTTTTTATGGAAAAGGACATGGCAAACGAGCCGCCCACGACCCCGTGCAACACCAGTGGAGCCCGGTATTGCGAAACGCAGTGGCATAAAGCCACTACTTAACGCCGCTTTTAAATGCCGGGGGTGGTAAGGATCCGGTCGAGTCTGCCCATGCGTGTTGCCATTGCTGGCGACGTGACTCTACCACACGTACTTTAGTCGCCTCTTACGACACCACCAGAACCAGGATGAACCTATTCTAGGCCGGGATCACACGGCACAAACTCTGACTATGTAGGTATAAGTTCTTCTTGCATAATCATAAAAAAACAAAATATTTAGTATATATACCTTATAAAACACTTATAAGTTTCCCAACATACCAAAAGTTAGATACATATATTACTATATACATAGATAAGAGTTATATTGAAATTGATTAATATTATAACAGATTTTTTTTTCTTAGTTTCACGATGTATCCCAAATGTAACAGGCTAGGCAGAGAAACGCTGCGAAAATATTAAATATTTAATTTCCTCAAGTGGGAATCACACATAAAACCCGTCGCATTTACAGTCGTACGCTTGTGCCCTTGCGCTATGACTTAATAATTAACTAATATTTATAATCTTTTTAACACATTAAGGGTAATATTTTTAATTTTTAAAATTTATAGCTATCCCAAAAAAAAAACAGCAACAATACCTTTGGCATACACGGAGTGTGGTTGCAGTACTTGCACAGTGACGCTGGTTGTGTGCAGCTCATCAGCTCGCAGTCTAAAGTGGAAGCATTCGGAGACCAGCGCCGCCCCTTCTTCTGTGACGTCGACGGCGGCGGTGCGGCGCGCGCGCACGCCTCGGCAAGCGCGCTCTTGGGTCACGCGGGCTACCACTTCGCGGCGTGCTGATGATGGATCCAGCTAAGGAAATATGTATGTTTTATGGTTTTGTTTTGGTATGATAACCGATAAAATATGAAGTATCTATGTTGAAGATAATATCATAAATCTTGGGTCTAATATTTGGTTCTAATATCTATTAAGTAACACGTTTACTGACACCATCTCCTTCGGAAGCAGTATTAATACTAAAAAACTATGTAAATAATTGTAGACAATATTTTTTGCTTAAGAAAGTATCACCAAATGAAATTGTCAAAACTTTCAAAAGCCTTAATTTGAAGAAAACTTTTGACTTATGGGACATGTCTGTTAAAGTGCTTGCTTACCTAATATTGCTACTTATATTGCTTTAATTTTTAAGAATTGTTTAGGATTCCGGAACGTTTCCTGACTTAACGAAATACATAGCATAATAGTGCATGCCGCTTTACAAAAGTGGAGATAGATTTGACCCTGGAAACTACAGACTGATCTTTGTTTTTTAGAAAACGTATAAAAATTGATTAAACGTAGCGGGATTTGAACCCACGTCTCTTGGAAACCGTCCAAGCACTCTGACCACTAAGCCATACGTTCTCATCAAGCTACATCGAAATTCTTATTCGCTTTTAAAACCTATTTATGTCAAAAAGAGCCGTGAGATCTATTTATAACCTAAGAGCTCGAGTTTCTCTGCGAAATGTTTTTAAAGATGCATTACAGTTGCTTCACAATTTGTATACTATAATATTCTGTTTGTCCAACAACATATACAATGTCATAGTAAAAGTAGGAGAGACATACGATAGGACCGAGAAATAAAGCTTGTTACGAAAAGTTTTCACCTTCAAAAAGTTAATAAATCTTTGGGTCTGAGTATACGTGTATATAATAAAATTATGCAATGTTTTCTAAGTTTACCGCTACATGACTACAACAATTTAAAGTAACTTTAAAAAGAATACTAACAAGTAAAACTTTTTACACTGTTCAAGAATATTCACAGGATAAATATGTATGGAATTGAATGTCATGCGGGATAGCCAGTTTATGTAATAATAAAATTATACCGTTGATATTGAAAAGAGCAACTGTTGAGTTTCTTCCCGACTCTTCTCAGCAGAACTGCCTTCCGAGCCGGTGGTAGATTTTTTTTATATGTTCATTTGAAGAAAGTATTTACAATTACAATGTAATGTATTGAGTAATTACAATGATCTATTTGAATAAATCATATTTTGAATTTGAATTTATACTGTACATAAATGTTTTAATTTTTGAAGTATCTACAATTATTAACATATAAATCCATAATTCCTGACATATATATAATTATGATTTTTATAACAATCCATTGTAATCAATTGTCATGATTTTATGTAGAGAGAATTTCAAATAAAATATTATACTTAAATATGGCTCTTATAGCTCATAAACCGTTTGATGAATGATAAGCCCGTTCACATTACGGTGACATTATCATGTAAAATTACGTTAGCAGATTGCACAAAAATTATTGGAACAAAACAATATTTAATGTTACAATATTAAACAAATTATAAGCCTTATATCAATAAATTTAACTTTACAAATTTACGTAAAATCTTTACATTAAAGTCACTAAAAGTTTGTAAAATAATAATTATTATTATTCGTAAGTAAATTCTAATGTATCAGTATAAGTATTAGTCAGTAATTTGAAAAATTATGACCCTATTACGTCTTTTATATATGTTTCCTTTAAAAAATTAAGATTAAAAAAAATCTAAAATTACAAATTTATAAAATAAAAGATTTTTTTAACATTTACAAAAAAAAGTGGCAGAAAAATATAATACCTTTAATCCTCGCGCTTCAATCACTGTCACAGTGAGTCGATGCAAATTTTCATTATATAGCAGCGAAACCTGAATTTCACCCAAATCTGATGTCGGATCCTGTACTTCCTGTCATAAATATTTAACAGTCAGTTATATATGATTTATTACATGCAATGGACGACTTCATAACAGATATAGAAGAAAATAGTAATTGTTTTTTTAGCGTCATACCAAGTTAGGCAGAGGGAACCTAGTGCCACATAGACATTGTGTGTTGAGTGGCGGAACTCAACGCCGTGTTTTACTTCGACGTCAGAGCGAACAAATGAAAAATTACATTTAAATAAAAAAAACATTTCCTCGTATGGGGATCGAACCCGCAACCAGTCGGGATCACAGTCACACTTTGTGCTCCTGTGCTACGACTGGCTTCACGTTATAGTGTTCAATTTGCATCCTACTTGGGGAATTTTAAAATAGAATAATTATGTTACAAAGTACTGAGTTGGAATCAATCAGTTAACATTTTAAGTTGATTCGAAAATTCTTACAAGCTTTTTACTATTTTATTTATATTTATTAATATATCATACGTTTTCTAAGACATTTTTCTATCCTTCGCCTGAAATAACACTTAAAAAAAATCAATCAGCATCACGCTGTATCCCGCACACAGCAGGGTAGGCAGAGAGAACCTAGTCCTAAAACACTCCGTTCCCCACTTTCTACCGGATTCTGTAGGCATTGAGTATTGAGTGGCAGAACTCAACGCCGCACTTTGCCTAGCCACCAGAGCGAAGAAATGGAATTATAAATTTAAGTAAATATTTCATCTCCTCGAGTGGGGATCGAACCCATAACCAGTCGGTTTTACAGTCACACTTCACGTCTTTATAACATTTAAAATATGTTAAAAGACAATGATTAATAACTCAATTCGTACAGCCTATCGTAAATATTGGTAAAATTCAAGGAACAAAAAAAAACAACAACAAAAAAAAATACAAAGAGACAAAGTTAAGCTTTGAACCAACCCTAAGTAATTTATATCAATTTATTACAAATATATTTGTTGTTGATAAATAGCAAGCATTCAAATATAAATAAGGGACGGTTTCCAACATTCGGGTAAACATCCCCCGGGAACAGTGAGGTCAGTGGCCGTAACACGAAAACTGAAGTAAAATCAAATATTAGTTTCACGCATCGAATGAGTTTCGTTTCGAGTCTTCCATATTGAAAACAAGGACAATTGCCTATAATCCAAGTTTGTAGCCAATATTTAATCAAGTACTTAGTGGAATTGAGGCCAGTCGTGGCGCAGCGGCACAAAGTGTGACTGTAAAATCGACTGGTTGTAGGTTCGACTCCCACTCGAGGAGATAAAATATTTACTTAAATTTATTCATTTTTTTTGCTCTGGTGTCGAGGCAAAGCGCGGCGTTGAGTTCTGCCACTCAACACGCAATGCCTTCAGAATCCGGCAGAAAGTGGGGAACAGAGTGTCTTAACATTAGGTTCCCTCTGCCTCCCCTGCTGCGTGCCAGATACAGCATGAAGCTGATTTTTTTTTAATTACTGGAATCATGGAGGTTATATTGGCATTGTAAAGTTTGATGGAAAGTACGAACATTAGAGAAAGTAAGTACTTAAATACTGTAAAGAGTAATAAATTTGCAAATCGTAGAGTGTTAAATGACTATAAAGAAAAGATAATTGAGTCATGATTTTTTTAAGATGTCATTATAAGTTATTTAAATTGTAATAATATAATAAAAATATAAAGAGATATAAAGTAAAGTACGATAGTTTATGGCGCAATTGGTGATGGCGTTCGTCTGGCTGAAAAATATGGTTTTAGGTTCGATATTTACTTTGAAGAATATAATATTTGTTTCATGGGTTAATGAGTCATACAAATGATATTTTTTGGAAATAAAGGAATGGATAAATATTATTACTATATCTATTATTATCTTACGTTTACTTTAACACCAAAAATATATATAAAATCTCAATTTTTTATCATTTAAAAATATAAAATATGTTTTATTTTACCTTTTCAATATCCAATTTGTAGAGTTGTGGCTCCTCATCGGGGGCCACTCCCTCCAACTCGCTAAGCGGCAGAATTATGTGGCCGATAAGCTGTTTGTTTTTGCCAACCCTACCCGTGTCGAGGACAGATAACTTCAAAGTGAGATGCTCCAACTTTCCGGGGGGAATCTGTTAATAAAAGTCAATAAATACTGTTACAAAAATATGCTTTGATATTGGGCCCTTTTTAAGGCATTCATTAAATTGAGTTTTTAGTAGATTTATATGTATAAAATAAACATAATTTAAGGCCGATCGTGGCGCAGAGGCACAAAGTGTGATTGTAAAATCGACTGGTTGTGGGTTCGATCCCCACTCGAGGAAGTGAAATATTTATTTACATTTATATTTTCATTTCTTCGCTCTGGTGTCGAGGCAAAGCGTGGCGTTGAGTTCCGGGACACAGCCCGCAATGCCTTCAGAATTCGGCGGAAAGACGGGAACGGAGTGTCTTAACACTAGGTCCTTCTGCCTACCCTGCTGTGTGCGGAATACAGCGTGAAACTGATTTAAACATAATAGATTAAAGTAGAGTTATTTAAAAGGATATAAAAAGACTAACTGTTCAGAGTGACTCGAATTACTAGACTCATTTGATATTTATTGTATACGACCAACTGATGATATAAAATGATATTTTATAATTTTTCAAAAGAAAAAATGACAAAAGTTACAGTTCAACAATAATATCGGTTCAACAATAACATACTAAAATTGGCAATATTTTCTCGTTCTTAAACAAAATATTGCCAATTTTCGTAAAGTACTTGCTCCTTTTTATAATTAAGAAAATAGTAAAGTAAAATTTATAGAGGCACTTTTCTAATTTAATTTTATTTTTGTTAATTTAATTGCATAAAATTTGGTATTTGCAGACAATTTGAATTTCTCTTTAATTAAGCTAAGCTTTCCAAGCTGATTTGCCATTATAATATCTTTTAGCATTTAGAAATTAGACATTTCGTTTTCATTTATTATAGTAAAATTTTCGTTGATTATGTAGAAAAGTAATAAATATATCTGAATATAATTAATATATTTTTAATTTCTACACAATTATGCATACAATTATGTAATATAAAAGTTTTTGCTAAAATTAAATTTATTTATTTATTTATTAATTATTTTATTTACAAAGCCAATAAAGTGTTACATTAAGACATTCAACCAGAGGAGACTAAAAAATTACAAACAGAGTTTTTTTTTTTACAAACAGTGTTATTCTTTTTTTTTTTTTTTTTTACAAGAAAATCGCTTGAATGTCGGGAATTTGAACCTTGGATATCTCACTAGGATGCCCTGTGCGGAGATAACCAATGATTGCTGTACGGATCTTATTATTGGATTTGAGAATTAAAAAAATGAGCTTTAAATGAATGTAAATTGTGAGTGAAATATATATGAAATATATAAGAAATACATATATAAATTATAAGAATATATAAATACACCTAATATATAACATATAAGTAAATAAAGTACAAAAGTAAATAGGAGGGATAAGTTCATAATGCAAAATGTATGTACATATAATAATTATATATTTTTTATTTTTATTTATTTATATTTTACTGTGGTACCTTCATAATATCTTCTATTTCATCATAGTCTAGCGAATGTAACCATTCATTTAGTGCTTTTTTTGTTTTATAATAGTTAAGTTTGTGGAGATTTAGTTTTTTATTGATTTTATTTGCAACGTATGGGCCTAAAAATGCAGAAAATCTTTGAGTAATTCTTTTCTTAGTTATAGGTACTATGCCAAAAAGGTTAGTCCGTTTTTGGTTAGTGTTATAATTATGTTGCTTACCTAATTTGTATTGATTTAATAAGAGTTGGAGCAGGAAAATTTTGCGAACCGAGTGAACTTTACTATATTTATATAACTCTGTCGTAGGAAATTGATAATTTTTAAAATGAATAATTTTTAAAATCATGCGTTGAGCTTTTTCCACCATAAGTACTACTGACTTTGATGCACCACCCCAAGAGGTGATACAATATCTAATTAACGATTCACAAAGAGCTTTATATATCATAGTTATAAAATCAAAAGAACCCAAGTGCCGCAGAGTTTTAAAAATCCGTGCTAGTGCTCTAATTCGAGATGCTAAGAGGCTTGCATAAGCCTCCCACCTTAGATGCTGATCGACAATCACACCAAGATATTTAATTTGATATACTTTTTCAATTTTTAAACACTCACAGCCATTATAACTGGGTAGATTAAAGTTTTGACAAGAGTGCGATTGGATCTGGAAAGAGGAGGTAGGTTGGGAGGATAAATTGGCGCTAAATATAATGTATCTTGTTTTATTCAGGTTCAGCGTTAGTAGGTTATTATCAAGCCAATTCATTATTCTACTCAGACCGCGTTCAGTAATATCTTTAAGACTCTCCCAGTCGTCACCTTCAAATATGAGCACGGTATCATCTGCGTAAGATATTATTTTACAGTTTTGGATTTGCAAAGAACAAAGGTCATTTATATATATACTAAAAAGAGTTGGGCCCAGGATACTCCCCTGTGGTATACCAAAATGGAGATTTCTCTCACAGCTACTCTCAGAGCCTATTTTTACACGTTGTGATCTATTAGTAAGGTAGTCAGCAAATAACTTATGACAGTTACCTCTTATTCCCAGCTTGAATAGCTTGTTGAGAAGGATGGAAGCAGAAACAGTATCAAATGCCTTAGCTAAGTCAAGAAACACTCCGATACACTTTTTACGTTTGTCTAAGGCACCTGACACCGTATTAATTAAGTCGTTTAAAGCGTTTTCGGTGGACCTATTTGATCTAAAACCGTATTGATTCGACGAAAGCAGTTTGTTAGTTTCCAAATAACTTTTTAAGCGATTGTTAAGAATATGTTCAAGTATCTTTGACACCACCGGTAGCACCGATATTGGCCGATAATTACTAACCCTATCTCTGTCACCATCCTTGTAAATTGGACGCACCACGGCACATTTGAAATGACTAGGATACATTCCTTGCTCAATTGACAAGTTACAAATATAAGTGATTGGTTTTACGAGAATTTGAATATTTTGCTTAAGAACAATAGGTGTAATATTGTCATGACCTGGGGCACTGTTCGACTTAAGTCCTAATATTATACGCCTTATCTCATCCTCGTCTGTAGGCAGTAAAACAAAAGAGTTTAAGGAGTTGAAGTTAAGAGTAGAATTACGAGTAAGTTCATCCACGGAGCAGTTAAGCCTATTTAAAATTTTAGCTGCAAGATCCTGCCCTAAATTTGAGAAGTAATCGTTTACAGAATCGATGGGATTGTGTAAAGATATTTTATTTATTAATTTATTCATATATTTTAAAAAAATATAAAAGAGTGAGATCAGTGACGATTCGTGACGCCGTCGTGGCGCAAGAGCACAACCGTGCGACTGTAAACGCGACGGCAGTGGGTTAGAAATGTTTAATATTTTCATATCCTCGATCTGGTCGAGTCAAAGAGCGGCGTTGAGTTACGCCACATAACACGGAATGCCTCGAGAACTTCGGGAATGGCCTTTCTTAGCACTAGGTTCCCAGGTTATCTCTGTCTGAATATCTCTTATACAATGTAACGTGAAAAATATATAAAACTCAGTGGTTTTTTATTCTTGTTGAATTTTGTAGCTTTAAATCAACAAGAAACTTGACGGAAATATAACTTAATTAGAACGTCTTGAGTTGAAAATTCCTTGTGAAACAATAAACACTTTGAAAAGAGGCTAAAGTAGCTTCAGTTTTCTTTGAAAGTTATTGCAGGATTTTCCAGAGTCACGCATCGTTAGAAACGGCTTTAGAATATTAAAATTCTTTAGTAAAGGTGATAAAATTGTGATTTTATTACATAGTTTTATAAATAATTTGGATTGTAGTTATTCTCATTTAAAAATAGTTTAAAGAGCGTTATCTTTCGAAAGCTTGGGAAATGATAAGGGTAACTTATTTATATTCTTTGTTTTTTATTATACAAAAATGAGGAAATATTTAATTTAAATATTTTTAATTGTATTTCGTTTTTAAAAAAAATTTAAAAAGTTCAAAACTCCAATTTAATAATATATTTCAGAACACTTCACAAGTAGGTCAAACTATGAAGCTATTGTACATCAATTTTAATTAAAACATGCTTCACCGATCACGATAATAGTTTTATACAATGTTAAAATGGCCACTACGTACTATTTATTACTTTGTTTTACGCCTACTGTACGTTGCCTTGAAAAGATGAAGACGAAAAAAATAATAATAAAAAAATATTTGTAAAACCAAAAACCCCGACTGCATAAAACTAAAAAGAAAATAAACAAGCTCAATAGTTTATTAGGATTAACAGTCGGGACCTATAAGTAATTCTTCAATCAATAAAATCTTTACCAGGAACCTCGCATAATTTAAAGAGGTCCCGACTGTTAATCCTAATAAACTATTGAGCTTGTTTATTTTCTTTTTAGTTTTATGCAGTCGGGGTTTTTGTTTTTACAAATATTTTTTTATTTTTCAATTTTTTTTAGGATTCATTATGGTAATAATAATCATGATATACTTTTTTGAAATCCTGAAATTGAGTTCTTGAATTTGATACCCATATTGTAGTATTCGAAACGAAAAAAATTTTTTTTACTAAGTCCAATGGCGTCCCACAGCCTCCGTGATTGTTTTTATTTAACGTCACCTATCTAAGAACACTTGGGCTGCTAATACGAATCTAATGATACCTCAATTATGTAAATCCGTTCAGCGGTTTTGGAGATATGAGGTAATAAAGAATATTACATACATACAAGATACGCGCGAAAAACATAACCCTTCCTTAGCAGTCGGGAAAAATTTAATAAATAATAAATAAATATTCTTTATTGCACATTTAAAAAAAAAGCAACTTACAAACTTAAAAATAACAATAAAAAAAGTACAACAAGCGATCTCTTCCTTTGGATCTTGGAGTTGTTGTGAAAACAAGTTATGTGGGCTTTTGGCACATCTGATGTCGATAGCTAAAGAATTCTATAGACAAGCAGCTTTAATAGTAAAAGAAAAAGGTTGAAGAGTGAAGAGGAATTTGCATCAGAAACATATTTAGATTTAGCACGGTTCTTTTTTTATTTGAACTTTTTTAATATCTGCAGTAAGACAAGGTGCAGGGAAATATTTCTTCCTGATTTGACTAGAGAATGGGTATCGTAGAGCATTATTAGAAGTGAGTTAAAAATATCTCTTGTTCATCAACTGTATGTGCATCATCTATTACAGACCAGTCGAATTTACTGGCATCTTCGCATAAGCGCTCCAAATCCATACCTCCAAAGTTACGCTGGAGAAGAATCCTTGATTTTGCTTTGGTTGGCTTAACTTTGTACGATATATAAAGAAGCTCATGATAGGAGAACGATAGCGCAGGACTCTGGCCATGCCTCATAACATGATCTTTGGAAGATACAATTAAATTAAGAATAGATTTACTATGTGGAAAGTGATGAGTTGGGGCTGATAGTAAAATATTTAATTTAGCATCACTTATTAAACATTGCAACCGACACACTTTCTAGTCGTTTTAAGAATACAGGTATTAAAATCTCCCATTATCAAAGTAGGCTCATAAGAGGGCATAAATTGATCCACCATGACTTCAAGTGACGAGAAATAATCGACTGTAAGATTTGGATTGTAAAAAGCCCCAAGTAGAAGTTTTGTATGTTTTAAAATTACTCCAATAAATAGGTGTTCAGCATGTGCGATGCCCATTGTTTGTGATGCATTCAAAATTAAATGAGGTATATGAGTACGCGGGTAAATTGCTACACCTACACCAATTCGTCCAATAGGATAATCTAATCAAATGAAATCCAGGCAGTGAGTAGGATGTGGACTATAAGCATGGTTTTAGCCATCAGATACTAAAATTGCATGTTTGTTTTTACTTGTGAATGATGATAAAACATCAGGATAATGTGCTGGAATACTTTGAGCGTTAATATGAATTACGTTAAAATTTTTAGGGACATCTGAGAAATATGAATTAACAATTTCATAAAGTGGTGGGATGCTATGGAAACTTTCGTTGGTGTCAGTGCCTTTGAAAATTGAAGATTGGGAAAGAAAGGAATTATTACTAGTATCGTGAGAAGTTAATAGAACAAACCCGCTAGTTGCAAGAAAGAAATGTACAATAAAAAAAACACTTTTAAAACAAAAATAAACTACAAAACTTAATTAACAATAAAAATATATAAATAAAAAATCGTTTAATAATAATAATAGTATATCTGTAATATTACAAAAAACCTTAAATAGTTTTAAATGAGTATTAAAAACAACAATGTCGTAAAACATGATACATTTAGACATCATGAGAATTAAACAAAAACAAAAGTAACCTGTAACCCAAATATAATGAACAAAAGAAGTATATAATTCCACTTACTTAAAAAAAAATATAATAATAATAAAACCAAAACATTATTAGCAATAAAATAAAGAACCAATATTCTATGTTATAAGAATCCGAACTACATATTTGTCATAATTTATCTGTGCTATATAATCCGGTAATAGTTTTTGACAAATAAGCAATTAGGTGGGAAAAGTAACCATTACTTTAAAGTAAACAAAGACTTTATTTAATATTAAGTAATTTTCTTGTAATAAAAATAATACAGAGATATTAGTTAACATTCTTTAAAATCGAGACAACGAAAAACAATAAAACGGTATTAGTTAATAACAGAAGAAGGCAAGCTGACATCAAATTTAAATGAAATACACAAAAAGCTAACTGCAAGATATTATTATTTTAATTAAAAGTATAAAATAGATCAAACGAGTTCTTAGAATCTCTCTTCAATAGTTTCTCCGCTACTTAGCACATGATATCTCGAATTCGGGCGGAAAATGAGGAAGGGAGTGCCTTGGCACCTCACCCTATATTGAAAAAATCGAAGTCTATATGAGCCCGTCGTGGCCCTGGGGCACAAGGGTGTGACTGTAATGCGACGTTTGTGGGTTCGATTTCCGCTCCAGGAAATTTAATATTTATTTAAATTTATATTTCTGTTTCTTCGCTCTGGTGTCGAGACAAAGAGCGGTGTTGATATCCGCAACTCAGCACGCAATGCTTTCAAAATTCAGCGTAAAATGGGGAGTGTTTTAACACTAGATTATCTCAGCGTACCCTGTTTATTTTTTTTAATTTTTGATTTAATTTCTATAAAATGTTTTGTGTAAACATTTATTATTGTTTTTATACTTTAATATAGGTACGTTGAAAATATGCAACCACTTTCTTATGAAATTTTCTCATTAAAATTTAAAGTAAGCCGATAATAGCTGCACATATGTATTTGCAATAATATTTTTTATCAAACAGAAAGTTAAACTAATGCTATCTAAAAACTGTAGGCATAAAAAATCAGCTTCACGCTGTATCCCGCACACAGCAGGATAGGCAGAGGGAATCTTGTATTAAGACAATCCGATCCCCATTTTCCGCCGAATTCTGGAGGCATTGCGTAATAATTGATGGAACTCGACATTTAAGTAAATATTCCATTTCCTTGATTGGAGATAGAACCCACAACCAGCCGCGTTACAGTCACACTATGTGCCCTTGTTCCACGACTGGCCTCAGTAGAAATTATAAAACTTCAGTATTAATATTTACATTTCGTACTAACGAACTAAAACTTAGAAATTCAACATTTGAAAATGCTAAAAAGAATTTATAAAAAGGAATAAATATTAGCACATTTTATTATTAAACATAATTAAGCAGTTTACGAACACTCACTTGGTAAACAAAAGTCTCGTCGTAGAAAGGGTTGCACGTTTTCTTCTTTTGTTTGGTTTGGAGCACTCGCCTTTCATCGGGCATCAGTTGGATTCTGTTACATAAATTCAAAGGTAAATATAGCAAAGACCCGCTGTACATGGAACAGACGCCGATAAAACACAATATTCCACTGTGGCCGGGGAACAAAGCTGAAAAATTGATTTTCAGGATTCTTTGTGTACTGAACGGTGCTGCTATTGGGGTGTATGGTTTTTATTTACTTTGTAAAACAAGTCTATAATATATAGAACTATACAAATAGATTGAGGCCAATCGTGGCGCAAAGTGTAACTGTAAAATCAACTGGTAGGCGGTTCGATTTCCATTCGAGGAAATTAAATATTTAATTACATTTATATTTTCATTTCTTCGCTCTGATGTCGAGGCAAAGCGTAGCGTTGAGTTCCGCCACTCAACACGAAATGCCTCCAGAACTCGGCGGAAAGTGGGGAACGGAGTGTCTTAACACTAAGTTCTTTCTTCTTACACTGCTGTGTGCGGGATACAGCGTGAAGCTGATTTATTTTATTTACAAATAGATTATTTTCTTTGACATTTAAAAAATTATTTACTGGCAAAATTAATTACATCAACTTGCAAGTTTATATTGGCAATTATATTGTCGTAGACGAGGCATCAATTTTATAGTTCTTTTGTAGGTGCACATTTTATAACCTGTTTTATTATTTAAATTTGAATTTCTCCGTTTGAACGATAAAGCTTGTGAGTACTTGAGTCCTGAGGGATTAGTAAGGAAGAAAAATATTTTAAAATGGCTACTGCTTTTATATTCTGTGGTTCTTTGTGTTGCCGGTGACGTTATGATGAAGAGGCTTAACGTGTTTTTCCATGATGTGCAATTTTTATTCTCATTTCTTGTATATTGTAGTGTTATTTTTAATATAATAAATAAATTTGTTCTGGTTAGTTTTTACTTTAATTATTTTTTTTTTTATGTATAATTCACTTGTAAAATTACCGATTATACTAATGTGGGACAAACTCAGTTGTCCATGGTATTAAAAATCTTGCTGGGATTGCGGAGGTCGCTAAAATAATACTTTAATAAAAAAAGTTTTTAGTAAATAAATTATATTAAATTATCGCTTAATAAAACATACTAGTTAATAAAGAAATTAAAGTCTTGTCCTGTCTTAATTAAATCTCACATAAAATTCAAAATATTAAACAAGGAAAGATATTTTTTTATTTTGGTTATTTTATTACTGCCTTTGAGTTAAATCATAATAACAATAGTAAATATTTCAAGGAGGTGTTAAATGATTTACAGCGTTAGTATGTTTTTTTTAAATGATTTTTTTCCCTCCATCCACAAAAAAACTAGCTTCACGCTGTATTCCGCACACAGAAGGGTAGGGTAGAGGGAACCTAGTGTTAAAACATTCCGTTCCACATTTTCCGCTGAAATCTGGAGGCATTACGTGTTGAGTGGCGGAACTCAACGCCGCGCTTTGCCTCAAGTGATTACTTTAAAGATAATATATACACTATATATTGGTTGGTTATTCGAATCGAGCCCACATCCAATGCATGTCAGTACAATTTTCATCTGCACCACGATGTAGCGTTACTATCGTTGGTATCGTATTTATATATATCATTTGTATCAGTACTTAGGTGGAAAGGTTATTCTAAATCCAAATTCTCTTTTCTTCAGCTCTACGCTATATCCAGCATGTAGCACCGCTCCCTACTTTCCGCCGAATTCTGCAGGCATTGCCTCGACACCAGAAGGAAAAAATGAAAGTATTAAATATTTGTTTTCCTCGAGTCGGAATCGAACCCACAACCTGTCGCGTTTATAGCCACATGTTGTGCTACTGCATCTCACTTTTATTAAAATATCACTTTGATATAAGACCGTCTGTTTGCATTCCATTACAGAAATTTAAGTGATTAAAGCCTCAGTCTATTTGTAGAAAATGGATTCGAAATTACCTACATACGTAATACTATCACGTTTCTGTGCACGAATTAAATAACAATTCCACTCACCAGTTCGTGTTGAAATATAAATGAAGTAGAGAAATGATTTCAGTAAGTTTAAGTAGTTATTTAGAAAACGTATAAAAATTTGAACGAACGGACTCGAACCCACGCCTCCTGTTTTGTTTGATTCTAAATATTTCTTTCCTAAGTGTGGATTAACACTTTAAAAATGTTAAAAAAGTTTAAGAAGTGTTTTAAATTGAAAAATGATTGCAATTTGTAGAACTGACTTATTCTATACATATTTGTTAACTCTGAATAGATATAACTTCATTAGAATTGTTGGTAGGTGTGAAACTTTTGCTGTTTGTTATAACAATTGTATAGAAGTTTTGTTGTATTGTTAGAATAACTATACTTGGCATCTAATTTAACACGCCTTTGTTTATGTTTATACGGATAGTTTATTGATTAATACGAATAGTGAACTTAAATATCTGACTGACTACAGTATATTAGACTATATATTCGGTATATAATTTAAATTGTATTATATTTCGGTATATAATTTAAGTTGTAATTTTTATGTACCTACATAATATTTATTATTTAAGTATTGTTTTGGCGCAGGGATACAAGTGTGACTGTAAACGCGACTGGTTGTATGTTCAATCCCCACTCGAGGAAATGAAATATTTATTTAAATGTATATTTTCGTTTCTTTGCTTTTATGTCGAGGCAAAGCGTGGCGTAGAGTTCCGCCACCCAACACACAATGCCTTACGAATTCGTCGGAAAATGAGGAACGGAGTGTCTTAACACTAAGTTCTCTCTGCGTACCCTGCTGTGTGCGGGATACAGCGTGAAGCTAAAAAAAATCAATACAAATACAAATAGTTATCTTAAATAAATAACTAACTATAGTAAGAATTATAATATTACAAATTTCAATAGATATATATTTTTTTATTGTAACTTAGATGTACATATTTATTTTGTAAAATTTATTCCTAAAACTTTTTGTAAAATTTATTTCTTTTGACTATTTCTTTTACTTACTTGATATATGGATCACATGCATTAGCCTGGGCGGGCGTGCGTGATGGCAAATGCTTCACCTTTATTATATGCACTTGCAGCCTTTCAGTCCCTGACTCATACTTCAATGTAAACCAGACCCGACCCTAGGGAAATAGGAATAAAATTTTATATTTCTGTTTTAAAATATATTTTACAGTGACCAATAGGGTTGAAAATAAACTTATGAATATAAATGAATAATAAATAAAATTAAAAAATAAATAAATTAGCTTCACGCTGTATCCCGCACACAGCAGGGTAGGCGGAGAGAACCTAGTGTTAAGACACTCCGTTCCCCACTTTCTGCCGAATTCTGGAGACATTGCGTGTTGAGTGGCAGAACTCAACGCCGCGCTTAACATCAACACCAGAGCGAAGAAAATGGAAATATAAATTTAAGTAAATATTTCATCTCCTCGAGTGGGGATCGAACCCACGACCAGTCGGTTTTGCAGTCACACCTCGTGACGCTGCGCCACGACCGGCCTCGTGAATGGATAAATGAATAATAGATAAGGAAAAATTGTGGATACACAATTTTCTTCACTTTTCGTCTATTTTTAAAGATATTACGTACATAAAAACGTGAGCGACAACGTAACGTAAAATGTTAAAACACCGAGAAATTGAAAAGAATTTAGAACAAGCATTAGTGGAGTCGAACCCACGCCCATCGCATATACAGACAGAAGCTGGCATTACAACGCCGTCAATTAAAATGCATGTTTGTAATTGACTTTCTTATCACGTAACGAATGTACTCCTTGGAAGCTTCGCGATTTATTGTCTTCAAGTTCTTATTATATTTTTTTCGATGTTTTACGGTGTATGCGCACGTATTATAGAATATTTATTATATAAAATTATAGATGAAAGGGAAATATTAAATATTTCCACCAGCGTGAATCGAATCCAAACTCTTATATTTCTTTTATAAATTGACATAATGAATATATTTGTAAAAGACTAAAATTATATATGAAATGAATAAATAAAAAGTGTAATAGACCAAAAGTTCTTTGAATAAATCCATTATTTTATATACAAATGTATTTCATTTTTGTGTTTCTAAAAGTTAAATAACACCTTTATAACGCTAATAGAATCGTATTTCAAAAAGATATTCCTCAGGAGCAAAACACAGGATAATTTAACTCTGTTTTGTGTTTTAATTTTTTTCTGGGTTTAATATTTTTTGACGGTTTAGCTACAAATATCTTCCTTCCTTAGATTTTTTTTATTAGATTAACGCTGTATCCCGCACATATCCGGGGGTAGGCAGGGGGAACCTAGTGTTAAGACATTTCATTCCGCATTTTCCATCGATTTTTTCCAGGCATTGCGTGTTGAGTGGCGGGACGAACTTCATACATAAAATATCTTAAACAAACAGTAAAAAATTCAAAATATTCATTTAGAAACAGCAAAAAAATTCGCAATATTCTTTATTCAAATATACTACTGCAAGCAATCAATAACACTGAACCACAGTTACTCTAAGTAAAACAATATTAAAAATTTTATAATAAACAAGAATTCTTGAATTTCTATAATTCACCCCGAATTTTAGCTATAAATATTCATAGAAATTTTGCTTAATGGCGCTGAAATATACAAGATTAAAGCAGTCTCTTTCGCCTAATTAATTATAATGATTGATATATGTACGTGGAAATTCATATAATAGTTTCAATTTTCGTGTAGGTAATTTATATTGTCATAAAATATGATAACATACTAATATTATGGAATACAATGAGGAACGGAGTACTTAATACTAGGTTCCCTCAGCCTACCCTCGTGTGTTTGGGATACAGCGTGAAGCTGATTAATAATAAAATATAATGAAAAAAATAATATGTGAAGAAGTATTGCTTTCTTTCCATTGTGTACTTGGAGTGAACTTGGTATCAAACAATATTATTGCATTTTACTCCTTACATTTACAGACCTTGAGAGCCTTTGACGTTACTTTATCGTATTCCAATATAAGCCATAAAATTATTTTAATAGATTAAGAATACTCTCTTTTGCATTTATTATAAATAATGTTTGTCAAATTAATAGTTTTCACGTCAAATTAGAAACACATTTTAGTACTATGCTTGTATTGCAATATCTTATTCTACTAATTACAAGTTTTTAATTAAATGTTATAAGACTTGGCTTAACTCAGTTTATAACTGTAAGTATTTATTAGTATTTAACATTATAGTAACGAGGCTAAGCGCCACGTTGAATTTCGGCACTCATCACATAACGCGTCCAGAAAACGGCGGAAAGTGGGGAACAGAAGTGTCTTAATGGGAACGCAGTATCTTAACACTAAGTTCCTAGGTTCCCTCCGCTTATCCTGCTGCGTGCTTGCCCGCATGTGGGGGATACAGCGTGAAGCTAATAAATATATATATATATATATATATATATATATAGGATAAGTAGGTAGGTAGGTATTTTGGTTCACGTTAGATGATATATGATTATCATCAAATCCAGGAAATGTAAGCTAATATGCTATACCTTATATTAATATAGTGATTTTCATACAAATAAATAAGAGTGGAATTTAAATGACAAATCGCATTTCCTTTCAGATATTTAAAAGTTTAAATTTGTATAAAAATATATTACCACATGTCCCTCGGGCCATAGCTGATCTTCAACTAAACAATCTGCTTTATACAGTGAAGGGTCGAGGACACCCAAATCAGTAGTGTTGGCTGAAAATAAAAAAATAAATTAACTTCCGCATTTTCGTTACAACAGAAACGTTTTATAGTGCTATTTCCTAAGGGGGAGACACAAGGACAATTCATTCTTATTATGTTCGCCCATCTGTAAATACTTCCATATAGACGTCGTTGTTTAGACCTTAATCTTATATACATACATACTAGTGACAAAAACGCTGCTTCGCCCGCTTAATTGTATTGTTATATTAAATTATATAAAATATTTATATAAATTGTAGCTCATGTGTTATTCTGATATGTAAGCTATATTATCGCAAAGTTTCATCTCAACCCGTTCAGTAGTTTTTGAGTTAAAGTGGAACAAACATCCATCTTCACGAACTTTCACCTTTATAAAATTAAGTAGGATAAATTGAAAAAGTTATTTAATTAACGCGTTAACACGTGTAGACCGAAGGAATATAGTGTCAAAACGAGATGTATGTATGTGTGATGATGTATGAGAAATAAACGTTGTGCTGTCTGAGAGAGCGGCCATGTAAAAACATTTTATCTGTGAAACCGTCCAAGCAAAAAGGCCCAGGTTCAAATACCGCTACGTTCAAATTTTTATACGTTTTCTTAAAGAGGATTTTTCTTTCCTAAGTGTGGAATAACATTTGTAAAATGTCAAAAATATTTTGGATTTTGTGCATTTATGCCTGCCAAAACTGTCGTATTACATATATAGAAAAATATTTTGTTATTTTACATCTGTCATGGCGGTAGGTACTCGCGCGGGGAATCTTGCAGTGAAAGTCCCGTAACAATAAGATCAGTAATTACCCTCGGACGAACAGAAAGACAAATGGACAAGAACATGTTCGTTTGCAATGTAGTATCGTATAAATAAATATATCAAATCAGCTTCATGCTGTATTCCGCACACCAGGGTAGGCAGAGGGAACCTAGGTTAAAACACTCCGTTCCCCACTTTCTGTCGAACTCTGGAGACATTGCGTGTTGAGTGGCAGAACTCAACGCCGCGCTTAACACCAGAGTGAAGAAATGGATATATGAATTTAAGTAAATGTTTCATCTCCTCGAGTGGGGATCGAACCCACAAGCAGTCGGTTTTTACAGTCACACTTCGTGCCGCTGCGCCACGACTGGCCTCACTTTTTTTTATACATAAATATATGCACTTAAAAAAACAAAGTTATTTTGAAATTACAGACAGACACTTTAATTTTATTTATATGTACATATATATAGATATTACGTTGGCTAAGCGATATATTATTTTAAAAACAACCTACGCCCGCGAACATAACTACCTAGTAATAATATGAATGTCATGCATTATTCTTATGCAAATTTCTTAGTTACGGCTTACGTAAGTTATATTACCATTAATATTAAATTACTTTAAAGAAATGAAATATAAAAGTCACGAATAAAAGAATTTCTAACTTATAAAATATTTTGAAATATTCAAAAACTTAGAAATTCTATATAAGTAATCTACAAGAAAGGTGGATATATGTATGAATTTCATTTGAGAATAATATAATATTTTATTTTACACTAGAGACTTACAACACTAACTTTTAATACAAGAGCTTGTAGATTTTGAGTTTTTGTTAGTTTACTCGAGGGAATGAGTTATTACTTATTAATATTTTCATTTCTTCGCCCCGGTACTACGGCGACAGCACGGCGTTGAGTTCCGCCTCTCAACACACAATACCTCGATAAATTCCGTTGCAAACGGAGTGCCTTAACATTATGTTCCCTCTGCTGACCCTGCTGTGTGCGGGATACTTTTATTATTCAATTATGCTTTAATTTTACTCAATCAGGTTTCTCCGTAAAGTAAGGAAACTAACAGTTAATTTAAATATAAATATAAAGTTGCAACTAGCTCATTTTTCATCAACAATTTCGTGTTATTTTGATGTTTGTTGCGTTACATTTTACGCTAGGATAGATTAAATTAAAAGTGTGAAAAGTCATGTTATTTTTAATTTTGAATAGGTACATATTGACATAATATATTAGTTTTTAGAACTGCATTGCGGCTTGCCCGGTAAAAATTATTACAATTAAATATTATTTTAAATCACGATGTATTCCGCACATAGCAGGATAGGCAAAGGATGGATAGTGTTAAGACACTCTGTTCCCCACTTCCCGCCGAATTTTTCAGTTTTCAATTTTTCGACGAACTTTAATCATATTCATATTTATTCATAGATTAATTTCTTCGCTGTAGTACGAAGGCAAAAGCCCAGTGTTAAATTCCACTCAACACAACAACAAAAATTTAATATTTAATTTCTTCCAGTGGGAATCAAACCCACAACCTGTCGCGCTTACAGTCATTTCCTCGCTCTGGTGACGAGGGTTTAGTGAGGCGTTGAGTTCCACCACTAAAACATGCAATGCATCTAGAATTCGGCGGAAAGAGGTAGGTGGATTCTCTTAACGCTAGGCTCCTCCTGCCTATCCTACTTCATGTGGGATACAGCATCAATCAAAATAGAGAAGGGAAGGGAGTGTCTTAGCACTAGGTATCCTCTGCCGTACCTGTTATATGCGGGATACAGTGTGAAGCTAAACAAAAAGCTTGCTTCCATAAAATATGTTATAAAGACTGTACCTAAAACATAATATAGTACTGAAACAATAAGATTTTATTACGGTACAAATATTGAATAAATTAGGCATGTAATACAGAACGAAATTGAAGCTAACCTTTCCATGTTTAATCTTTTGATTCTAAAAAGGTAATACAAAAACGTAGTAGCGTTTTAAATAAAAAAAAAATCTACTTTGTTTTAATGCTATTCGATTCTTTGTAGGCCGTCGTGTCGCAGTGGCACAAGCGTGTAAACGCAACACTTGTTCGATTCCCACTAGAGAAAATGAACTGCCAAATATTTTCATTTTTTATAATATTGAGTAAATTGGAAAATAATATATATATTTGTATTTATTCATGTTATCTCTTATTTCAATAGATGAGTAGAATCAAATTTTAAATAGAATTTTTGGATCGCTTATTATTTTATAGCGTTTTGCACTATGTCAAAATGTGTATGTGTTAAAATTTAACGACGAACTTTGTATTCTTACCAGAGCGAGGAAATGAAAATAAATCATTTCCTCAAGTGGAAATCGAACCCACATCTGTCGCGTTTACAGTCAGACTCTAGACCTATCTTGTTACTGTAAAATAATATAATTCTAGCCGCATGCAGTGAAACCAAATATTTAAAATCAAAACAAGATTACAACAGTATACAGTATAAAACACCCACAAGTAGCAATGAATATATATCAAATTTACCTGTTTCTAAGTTGTAATTATTGTATTACAAAATTATATTAACCTTTATCTAAGCACAAATCTCGAGGGACAAAGTAAGTAATAAATGTTAAAATCCCGACTGCTGAAACTAAGCTAACGGACTAACTAACCGGTTGATGGCTATAAAATGAAATTAACAATGTCATCTAGAATGCAATCAACACTATCTCAGTTTCATTAGTATGAACGTGACTTAATTATTCGATATACATGTGTATACGAACTTATGTGACTAACTCTATATTATTTTAACATATTATAGAACATAATTGTGATTATAAAGTTATAATAAAACTAGAGAGACTCCCTTAAACTTATTTTCATATTATAGCCCAAGAGTAATATATATTTTTTAAATGCATATTTTTTATTGAACGGTATCCTATATCCTTTCTAATACATCTAAGAATATGTGTACAAAGTTTCATGATAATCGGTTGAGTGGTTTTGGCGTGAAAGCGTAATAAACAAACTTACATTTAAATGTATAATGTTATTAAGTATGATTTATTACAAAACTATAATTATAAAAAGTTAATTGCATTTTATCTTAGGTAAACCAAAACTGAAAACCTCACCAACTTACTTCATACAACTAGTTCTGTAAAGGCGTGTCCGTCTTTATACACTACCTGTGGCACTCTAAGGTAGGGGTTCCCAATCTTTTCTTGATCAGGGATCACTTTTATAGAATTCTTAGAAGTGTAATGATTTTATATTAATTAGTTTTAATATTCTTATTTTTTTATATTAACTTATATTTCATATGTTTTAATATGAAATATAAGTTCTGTAAAAGCCTCGAGGTGTTTGATTTCTTTACAGAAGTTAAAAAAAAATCTGATATTTTGTATGATGGGGTGTGTGAATTTTTAAATAAATATTAAAAATCAATGTCTTTCAAAATATATTAAATTTAAATTTCAAAATATTTTATCTTTTACTGAGGAAACAACTTAACTGTATGCAGACTTTGCTCAAACACTAAAAATTTAAATCATTCGCGGACCATATTTTAGCTGCTGCGGATCACTACTGGTCCACGAACCACTGGTTGGGAACCGACGCTCTAAGCAATTCAAGTCACGAGTATGGACAACTCTTAAGTATCTTAACTAAAGTTAACTTACTTTAAAGTGCAAAGCATACAACGTATTTACTTATACGTGCTCTAATAACAATTGATTGTTAATTATATGTAAAAGTAAGAGGAATAAGTTTCGTGGTATAGTACATCAGCGTTTATATGCGTTCGATATCCATTTGGGGATAAGTTAATATTTCAATTATTTTCATAAATCATCCATAGGCCAGTCGTGCCGCAGGGGTACAGAGTGTGACTGTAAACATGACAGGTTGTGGGTTCGATCCTCACTCGAAGAAATTAAATATTTATTTAAATTCATATTTTCATTTCAATACTCTGGTAATGAGGCAAAGTGTGGCGTTGAGATCCGCCATTCAAAAAAATGCGTCAAGAATTCAGTGGAAAGTGAGGAAGTTACTTAATGAAGAACAGAGTGTGTTAACGGACAAATCGTAAAGCTGAAATAAATAATTTCCTCATACTGGTAAAACAAAAAGCGGCGTTGAGTTTCACAATTCAAAATGCAATATTTCGAATTCAAGCAGGAAGCGGCATTCCCTTTCAAACACTGACGGAACATTTCTAGTCCGTTCGAAATAAAATAAACAACATATAAATCTACAAACGTACATCATAACAGCGCAAGTTACAATATTTTAACAGAAGACCAGTCGTGGCGCAGTGGCGGAAGTGTGAACTCGAAGAAATTAAATATACATTTAAATTTATATTTTCTCTGGTGTCGTAGCAAAGCGCGGCGTTAAATTCCACTACTCAGCACGCAATGACTTCAGAGTTCGACGGAAAATGGAGGACGGAGTGGCCAAGCTCTAGGTTCCCTCTGCCTACCTTGCTGTGTGCAGGACACAGCATGAAGCTGAATAAAAGTTCAAAACTATTAAAATTCGTATAATAAAATTTGTTTTAATCGTTTTAATTTAATTTAAGATTAAGTTAGAAAAAACATTCTGAGATCAAGTAACACTGTCTAGTCTAGCTGATGAATATATTAATGTTTAAAGTTTGGTTCAAAATTCAAAGAATCAGCTATCTTAGTCTTTTATGTAGTATTATTTTAAATTCTAAAGAGCTTTCTGTCAGACAAAACCTATTCTTATTCTTGGTTAATAGGATGTCACAGGATTTAAAATATATAACGATTCTTTATATTCCATTTCTATTTTCTATTAAAATTTGTCTGTGAATTGTCTTTTTTAATATTTTATTTCTTAATATTTTATTATACGATGTTATCTGATACATATATGTATAAAAAGTCGTAAAAAGTATAATACGAAAAAATCATCAAGGAGCGTAAATTAGCGAGCGAAGCGAAAAGTTCCTTATTTTTTATATTATTAAATTTTAAAATCATATTGTGATATTTGTAAAACGTATAAATTCAAAAATGTTTATCATAATGACAAACTTTATATGAGTAATAGCACAAGCTAAGCAACTTTTAAAGTTTTATGATAAAGTAATAGAAAATATATAAATACTTTTATATCAATTCAGCCGTCTCTCAGCCAATTTGCTACAAAATGACTTAACTTACTTATTTAGATCTGACCACTAAGTCATACGTTCTACTAAGTCATAGCGCCTGGTCGGTTTCCAGGAGGCGCGAGTTCGAGTCCCGCTACGTTCAAATTTTTATACGTTTTCTAAATAAATATTTTTCTTTCCTAAGTGTGGAATAACACTAAAAAAATATTTAAAAATGATTTAACTGAATTAATTGTAGTTAAGTACGCATATGCTTTTCGGTGACTCAAGGTAATGGTATAATTTAGACATGTTAATTTTGGAAGCTTTTGTATAAATAACTCGAAAATGTCACACACGTACAACTTTTGAAGTCCCAGCATCATATATTGTAGTTGACTCCCCCACTCTACTTAATAAAATATTTAAATAAAATTATTTAAGTCTGTCCGTTTCAATCTCTCGTGATATTTCTTGAGAATATCGTAGACGTCCTATCCTGCTCTCTGTTATACCTAGTCATACTGATACTGATGGTTATAACTAAGGGGGGATAGTGAGTGGCCCCGCACCCGCCACTTACCGTGGATTCCGGCCGTTCGGCTCTGAACCCTCAGGGACAGATCGGAATAGTTAGTATTTATAATTCTTATAATGCTTTTTCGAAATATCAATTAATAAATAACTGATTCAAAGACCGAAGTCTAATATATATACTTGCAATGGAGTTGAGATTATTTTATGTAGGCCGTAGCCATAGTTACATAACATATAACTCTCTGCTTCACATTGAACATCGAACTCCCTACCGCTAGACGGCCGATTATGTGAATCCACTTCAGTTTCTTTAGAGGGCATTACATATACCCATTTAACGATCGTGTATCTTTCTTATAACTATTATTATTTCCGTATGAATTCGTTAATATAGTATAATTCGTATAATAATTATTACCTTCGTGCTGTTATTATATGCCTTAGTTTCAATATTAATATAATATAAATTATATATTATATTAATATATTCACTGTTATTGTAACGCCTCTTTTAAACAGAGCCGTCGGAGAATAACACGCACAGCACACACCCTGCAGCTGTTTGTCTGAACTGACACTAGACTCAGAGTTGTGGGAATGTAATATAGAAATCATTAGTTGAAAATATTCAGTTATCGCTAGAACACCAGCACAACCAGCGATTCCAAGTAGGCACGATTTTAATACCAGTTCAGTAAAGAACTAAAACTAAGTAAATGCTGAGAAGAACTGGCGGAAGAAACTCAGCAGCAGAATCCAACACTACTAAAGCAATTCGCTTATATCAAATATGTCAGCACCAGTAACGCCCGGCTATATATTATATGTATGTCATCAGTCGATTGACGCATTATGTTTTCTACAATAAAACCAAGCGTTGGAAAAATAAGCGGACACTACTATATATGTACTCCAGTGCTGGGATATACAATAGCACCACACACTCATATGAGACGGGCGGACACTACTACATACACCAGTCCTAAGACATAAAATAGCATCACACACCTATCCATCACATACTAGATGTTAATGTTGACGCACCGCAAGGCACCGCGAAACTATCTTAATATAATATATATAAAATAAATGCCATAGCAATTTACTTAGTCAAGCACATCAGTACCAGCGCAGTCAAGCAGCAGTCGGTTGTGACTATGTTAGTTAATAGTAAAACATAGGGTCAATGAACTCTAACAGTCGTATAATCGTAAATCGTAAATACTAATACTAATACTTCATATCATACTATAAATGATATTATTATAGTTATATATATATATATATATGTATCACATTTATAAGTAATTATAATTCACCAAACCTATTTAACTCTTAATTCACAATTTACATACATCTAACAAAGATGGCGGCAGGCATTCTGCGTACATTAATATAATTGTAATTTTACATATCCCATAGATAAAACATTTTCAAGTATTTATTTCCATTTACTAAATAAATAATATTTATCTCTGGATATCGATAGCATTATATGCATTAATATCACTCTTCTTTGTTTTAATAATAATCTATTAAAAACTTACCGACGAAGTAATCCAAAACAAACAATCGTAAATAGTGAAAGCACTTATAACTTATCTTAGTAGCCTCGAATACTTATATCACAATTGAAGACATAATCTCACATGCTTTTTACATATAAAACGTAACTAAATATCTATTAATTATAAATTAAAACTTCTTCAAACATTTAAACATCCATCCTTCTTCAGACGCGTCCGCCATCTCCCCTCTCTTTCTTTCCTTTTTCTTGACTTTGACGTTGACAGTCGCTTATTCAGCCAACATGATATTTTACAATAATTAAAATATTATTTATGTTATTATTTATTTTAAATTATAATACACAATGATTAAATATAATTATTAAATATATTTAATATATGCGTGTTTTACCTACGGTGTAATACGTCACTTTAATATTACTTGTGAACGGAACGTGTAATTAAAGAACTGAACTAAACTATTATTTATAAGATTGTATTTATCGTAAGCTTTAAATTAAATAATATTATAGATTATATTTATAATATTTTTTCATAAATTATTATTATTTTGAATTAATTATATTATTTACCTGCACATTTTAGTTCTGGTATGGATCGTTACAATAAGATCTTACAGATGTAACAATAATAAATTTTAAATGAAACTATTGTAACCGGATTAATCGCGTATATTTTGTCACTCATAAAATCATTGAAGTCTCAAACCCACCATACCAGAGGGCAAGATACTATGCTCATTCTGCAGGAATCCAGGGCAGTACGCGAGGCAATTAAGAAATCGTTGGCGGTAGTTTGATATAATAATTATGTCAACTGACAGACGAATGCCACCTCAGTCTACCCGTGACCACGGACTACTGCAAAGTGTTCGAAATGTCGGGTTTCCAAAAATGTATAAAGTTACAAAATATACGCGATTAATCCGGTTACAATAATTTAATTTAAAATGTGTAATAATCGTGAAAATCAAAGAACTTATAATAATAAATTTTATTGTAAGAATATGACAGCAAATATGTTGTAGGTATCATCTTGCTAATTAAATTGTCAAATTGATTAGACTGTGTACGTTATTAATATATGTATAATAAATACATAATTTCGACAAGATAAATTAGATTGAAAGATATAAACACGTGTATGATTTACATAGA
>JAJHJA010000313.1:0-106890 GCA_021202915.1 Heliconius himera
GTTCGATCATTGGCTTATGCACGCTAAAATTGTAGATTTACCTACAATTACTGAGTCTTTGAAAACAATAGATAACAAGAGTTTTTATAAAACAGCAGATGTATGTCAAATGATGATATGTAAGGAAGAACCAGATCAAACTCCAACAGAAGAAGAGTCACCTGCTAAAAATAAGAAAAAAGATCCATACAAAGTTGACAAAAAATTTCTTTATCCTCATGGAGTGACACCACCTACTAAAAATGTAAGAAAAAGAAGATTTAGAAAAACTTTGAAAAAGAAATATGTGGAAGCACCCGAAATAGAAAAGGAAGTGAAAAGATTATTAAGGGCTGATAATGAGGCCGAGAGCTCCACTTATGAGGTGATTAAAGAGGAAGATGAGCAATATAGCAAGCCTGAGCTAGCTCCACCAGAAACCAGGAAACCAGAGAAGAAAACAAAAGCTGAGCGTAATGCTGAAAAGAAAAAGGAAAAAGAAGCAATTGCTTTAGCAAATGCCAATGCTGCTAACCAGGGACCATCAAATGTAGTAGATATATTTGGTGGTGCAGTTAGTGACAGCGATATTGAGGATGATAATGACAATCTAAAAGGGGATTTGGAAGACAGCCGTTTATCCGCATATGATAGTCGTTTATCTGACAATAGTTCCATGCTTGGTATTGGAGAGATGCAGAGACGGGAGACTTCTTACCCAATCGAATTTGAATCACAAATGTTCCATACTCAAAGTACTCATTTGAAAAAATCCAGCAGAAGTCGTGCAACAACACCAGCTACTTCAACTGTGACCAGAAGTGGCATGTCATCTGAAGAGGATACTGACTACTCCCGAGATATGTCTAAGGATAACATGACATTAAGAATAGAGCAGTTGCGGACAGAATTGGAAGAACTGAAGCAAAGGAGGCAGAGAACGCAAAATGAAATTGCTGGAATGGAAAATCAAGCACTGCGTCAACGTTTCCAAGATATCCTGCACACTTTGAATCAAGATGTCATGTACAAGGAGATGGAATACCAGGGACTTATAACATTGCAGAATTCTGAGGACATATGAGGAACGTATTTTGTTAACTACTAAACCATAGGAGCTAAATTATTTGGACTCCAGTGAAAAGTGACACTTAGTTAATATTGTGTTCTTTAAGTTTTATATTACACACTTTATTTTTGTTGTTTAATTCTAAGATTTAAATGTATAGCTACATTGCTAACCTGCTATACATATATTGCATTGTATATCTTATTTACAAAGTTAATTGTTATTTTTGTTTTTTTTTTTATATTTCAAAATGTTGACTACAGAAAATTTTAAAAATAATTTATTCAAATTTATATTTCTCAACTTGTCTATAATATTGGTTGGGATCATGGGCATATCTATATGTATATTTATAAAGTGGAATATGGCCTCCAGTGGTCACTTAAAAGCAACAATCATCTCATTGACCTTGAACTAATTTTTACCTGTTGAGGTAAAACATATCTTGAATTCATAAGATTCCTCTTAATACGAAAATTCAGGAAACATTTGCCAGTATATATTAAAAGTGATTCAACATATATTGGAAATGGAATAAGTATTGATAAGATAATAACTGCTGTTTGAATTAAAAGAGAAGAATTCACATTTCTTGATAGCTTGAGAACTTTTATCAAACTATAAGATTATAAATATAAAATTTCATTCCATTATCTAGAAAGATAGTTATTTTCTGAATTTTTATTTAAAAAATATCTCTAATAGTATATAAACAGCTAGGTTAACTACTTGCAGGTAAGTGTAAGTGTTTTTAAGAAAGTAATGTATGTAAGCAAAGAAAATCAAGTTAATTTCTTTTCTCTTTATATTTTTTATGTTATAATCACCTGGATACATACCTGGTGTAAACATTCTTAAAATATAAATATATAAAATATAATATAAATATATATATATATATATATATATATATATATATATATATATATATATATATATATATATATATATATATATATATATATATATTTAATAGGCATACTAAGTAGAATTCAAATATTGTTTTACCAATTCAGTAATACCAATTATATATAATCAGAATGAGACTAAAGCTTATTAAACTTCATATAACAATATTTCGAAAAGATGATGTAGTTTAAGGTATCACCTTCAACTAAATGTATTCTTTACTTTGTACTTAAAATTTTTTGTAGATGTTCTTGGTGCACTTTTATTCTATAGAATTTGCAAATTCAATTCTACTTGAAGCAGCTTTAATGCTGAAATATCGAACATTTTAAATTATTCTACTTTAATAGTATGCTTATTTTAGTAGACTTTGTCAATTTATAAAATATTTTTGAGAGTTATACCTAATTCTATTTTTCGAGTAATATTATTGTATTACCATTTTATTTGTAATGTCAATAAACATAGATTACCTTAGATTTAATATTACCAAGTTGTTTATAGTATAGTATCTTAAACATAATATAAAATGTATGTTTTAAACATAGACATATTTGATTAAAACAGACTGGTTTATATACAAGGCAATGAGTACAATTTTCTATATATACTTCTCTATGTAAGTTTGAAAGCTATTGGTACTCAGCATGTTTCTGCGCTTATTCAGCATTCAATATTGAGGTGTCTAGTAGTATTTATATCCAAATATTTCTGTTAGTTTCTTTTATATTTAATTTGGAACGTTTTATGGGTCTTATTCATATTTTGGGCCATTAAAAGATAATTAATTCATTTTAAAGTAAACAAATTTATTTTATATATTTTTAATAGCACACCTCTCTTAACAGAGAGAGATCTTAGTTTTAGGGACACTTCAGCCACCACACTTTCTGTGAAAAATATTTTACATAGTGATGTGAATTTCAAAAGTTAATCATTGTAATATTAATATGATGATTTTAAGTACCTATAGGTACTTAATATCGATCATCAAATATATGTTCTTAGTTAATAAGATATTATAATAGATTTCTAGAATAATTTTGTCACTTGTGACGTAATATTTATAAGGTTTAGAAAAGCGCCTTAAATATATTAATATATTTTAAATATATATGTCTGATTTTGTTGTAAAGATTATTTAGGTAAACAATGTTGTGTTTTTATTCTACCGTTTTTTAGTCTTTACGTAGGATATATCGGTGTTTTAGAATTTGAATTGAAGGGATTTAAATTCATAATATGTACTTAACCTGTCATAGAGGTTTTAAAATAAGGGAACTATCACAAAATGAAATTTTTACATATTTTAAAAAAATATTTTCGTATTGATCGTTATTGAAATTATGAGACTTATTTTTAAGCAAGTACGTATCGCTTGCGAGGTCTAAGCTGAACTTTGCATGTGTTAGTGCTTGGCCTAAACATTATTTATTATTTATTTTATATTGCTTGTGCATTGTACTGATAGCAGCGTCACATACATTATTTACATATGTGTACGATTTATTAAGTGAAATTAAAAGTTTGCACTATCATTCTTGTACAGAATAAAAAATGTACGCAATAAAATAAGAAAAAAAAAACGATGACACAACGTCGTTCTTGTTATAATGGAAAGATTCGTTACTAACTCAAACGACATCTGAGGAGACTCTAGTCACGAGAGTAACGATTATGAGAATGTAATGTGTGGCTAAGGAGAATTGGTATAATTAATTTATATTGTTATTTTTAATTTATTTTTTATACTCAATAAAGCGTTTTTTTCCTGTATAATTTTATAATCAATCACACAAATGTAAAGTTTATCTTAAGCCTCGCGAACTATACCATATATATTACGTGTCAAAATTTATACACTTTTCGTAAAATAATAAATATTTCATCCTAAAATAGTTTCTTATTTAACAGTAAATAGATACTAAGTTAGATGTAAATGTGTATCATTTGTAGAAGTTTAGATGTAACACATTTAATGTCTAGTAAATAAATATCTAGGAAGAAACAGTTGCCTTTCATTTAAACATGCAATCAGCTCGCAGCTTCGCCCACTTGAACTACGTAATTTTTTATTAACCCTTTCACGACTACGGGGACACATTTGTCCCAGATGATAAAATTGAAGGTAGTCAGGAAAAAAGAAACAGATATGAGTTTTTTTTTGTCAATTACTTTCTAGAAGTACCTTTTTATTATTTGATTATATTTAATTAGCTATCCAATCATCATACTTTAACTTATTAGCATTTAAAAGTGGCTGTTTGCTCCGCGCGGAATACCAATAGTTTAGAAATGGATTTCAAGGAATAAAAGTGACGTTTAAGGTTTTATTTCCTAAAATATTGATTCAGTGGTAAGTATTTATTAAGTTTGTATACTTAAAATACATTTTTTTATGCTTTCTACTTGTATAAGTCGTCGTAAACCAAAAGGGACAACATTGTCCCTATGGTCTACGAAGGAGCTATTTTGCACATAAATTTTGTTGCGAAAAAAAATCATTATTACCCTCAATTATTTATTTTTTATTTTTTCATACTATATTTTGAAAGGGACGTGGAATTTTTGAACTCAAGGAAGATGAAATTCGAAATATTTTAATGAGATTTAATAATTACTATGACGACAATTTACTGCTTGACGAAGAAGATCAAAAACTATTGACACAGAATGATGACCAAGGCGCATGATGTAAAGATTGATGATACATCATTGCAACATCTAGAAAAAAAAACCAAATCACCTGAACTTTCAACTTCTGCAGTAAATCCTACCATAGTACCACAATGCAACAGTCAACCTGATTACGCGCAGTCAGAGAACATACATTCCAAATGTTCTTCCTAATGTGGAGTATCAATTCAGAAAGGTACTATTATATTTTTGATATATTTGGTTCTACAAAAAAATACTTTAGTTCAAATCATAGAGTCAGTTCAGATAATAGAACTAAATAAAGATATATAATACAACAAAATATCGCCTGTAGAAACATAGATTGTAAAACGACGTAAAACTGTAGTCAGCTGAGAAAAATTATGTGTAATGTCCAAGTATAGTAATATCACCTTATAGTAATAGTATATCACATTAAAAATATGCGTGAAATTGATCTTACGAAGCAACATAATGTGCTAGGAACTAGATCGGAAATCTAAAATTAAGCATAAGCTACGATTATTCTTTGATTTGTTTGATATGGCTGCCAATAACTCGTATACATATATTGTATACAAAGGTTTACAATGAAAAAAAAAATGGAAGGAAGTCTTTTTACCAGCCTACAGCAAGGCAAAAGGCAAAGAGCTTTAGGCAAGTCGTAGCTTGGAGTTTATTCAACGGCTTTACTACCAGACACCTCTGTGTCTATCCAAGAACATGTCTATGTTCTTATTTGAAAAGTAAGTGTCGTACGAAAATCTACAAAGCCACAGTTACCATTACAAGCAATAGATGAAGCCAGTGTCCACAAGAGATGCGTAAATTGTGCCAAGAATAAGGAGGAAAACCGTACAAATGATAGTAAAGTTCATCTCTGCTATACAATTGAAAGAAATTATTTCGCTGACTTTCATAACCAATATAATTTTACTATTTGAGTATTTAGGTGAAGTAGTATATTATTTCGTTGAAAAATAAGAATATGTGTAATAATCATAGCGATTTGTTTTATTAAACCCCCTACTTACTTAATTTATAAATCATATAATTATAAAGATATTTTTTTATGACAATAAGTTACCTCTTACGACCATAGGGACAGCCGTGTCCCATAAAAAAACACAAAAACTAAAACTAAATTTAATATTTTTCTTTAAAAATATGTTTTTTAGATCCACAATAAGTTATATTAAACAGTTAAAATTAACGCAGCACCTCTCAAAACCCTATGGTCCTGAAAGGGTTAAATTGCAATAATTTTCGTTTTCTAATAATAATATCATTTTGAAAACAATATCTATACCTATATTAAAAAATAAAGTTTAATTTAATTTAATAATTCAGTTATTTATAGCATTTGTGTCAAACAACATTCTTTTTATTTATAAATCGATTAAAATAAAACAAACGGAAGACAAAACGACAATTAACTCGGTTTAGCCAATAACAATGAAAAAATATATTGTATTTGGTTTTATTACATTGTTAAATGCCAATATAACTCTTTTTATCATCGAGTCTAATAGTTAAGTTTTAATGTAGGTATATTATTCTAAAAACCTGTACTAAGGCTTTTTAACTAATACGTAACTAAAATACAACATCCGGGAAAAAGCGGAAGTGTAGAATAATGAATTTCAAACCACAACCGGTAATGTAAAGCTACGTATGATGATGTTAATGAAATTTACCTTTTGGCTCAAAGCCATTCAAATTGAATAACAGAACTTGGGAGCGGCAATGTACACAGAATTTGTATTATATGAGTCTCAAACATATTACTAGTCGAATAAAGTGATCTATCCGAATACCTTGTTCGATTAATTTATATTCGAATCGCTTGTCTATTTGATTAGCTTTTAACTAAAATCAGTGATCAACCTGATGTTCAGTATTTGTAATTTCGACCAAAACTGAGACTTAAATTTAAAATAAAGCAACAATATGTAAGGACTGAGATTAATATTGACATGCGATAATTATATCGATATTTATTCCATCATGTGATACAGACATTAGACGGTAACGATAATTCCGGTAGGTACACCCCTAGTAGCTGTAGGATTGACGTCCCTGGGCAGTCTCAGAGCTCTTTCAGTCAGTGCTATTTGGTAAATTTGAATTTTGGTATAATATTGGGATTTCACATATAGTGTCTTCTTTCGTGTATTAATATTGTAACTAAATTTAAAATTTTAAAATATATAAATACCTATATCATATTTGACACGTAAATTTGTATACCAAGCCGGCGTTAAATTTATTCATTTAAGATATTACCAAAAATGGATTTTAAAATGCACGAATATACCCACGCTGTTGTTGGTAAAGTAACTGCTCTACGTCTCACCGATAAAGCTGATTTAAATGATGCCCGTCGTCAATATGATTATTATCTACGACTTCTTAAAGAACTGAATTTGGAGCTGATCGAAGTCGAAACCGACGCATACTTCCCTGAAAATATAGTATTTGAAGATTTAGCCATCATCTGCCACGGCATCGTGCTCATGCCCAAACCTATTTCTGCCACTGAGCAGATTATAGTAAGTTTTTTTCGCTAATTTTGTCCATAAAATATATTTCTTAAAGAAGACAAGTTGGTAAAATAAATCTGTGGCATAATTAGGGCTTGCTTATGTATAAGTATTTTATTACAATTACAAAGAGTTTATTAAAGAATGTTAATATTATAAGATTACTAGTAGGTGGCCAGTTGTGTCGCAGGGGCACAAGTGTCTCTGTAAATGCAATTGGTTGTGGGTTTGATCTTTGCTCTGTTGTCAAGTCAAAGCACAACATAGAGTTCTGCGATTTAGCATGCAATGCCTCCAGAATTTGGTGGGACATGGAAAACGGAGTGACTTAACACTGGATTCCCTCTGCCTGCCCTGCTCTGTGCAGGTTACAGCATGAAACTGATTACTAGTAAACTATAATAGCTATTGTAGTCCTTGAAAAGATAATAAAATCTTTTAATGTTTTATAACAAAATGCTATCTTCCTATGAATAAACTACATTAAGGTTGCCGTGGTGCAACTGTGTAGTATCTGACTAAATGTGACAGTTGTGAATTCAATTCCTGCTCAGGGGAATGAAATATAATTATACTTCATCCACACATTGTCACTCAAAATGCTATGTCTCGAAAATGTAATAAATATGAAGATGTGAAATTGTATGCTCTTGAATTTTATAGAGAATATGTATGAAGCAATAAGATTGTAAGTTTTATATTGAAAAGAGCAACTGTTTATTGCTAGCTGTTTCATACATTCAATAATTTAAAAGTGGTTACAAAAGTCTTTTTAAATAAAGAATATATATATTTTTTAATGGCATATAATATATTCCATTCACAATTTAAACATAATTTTTAATTGATATTGTTATATCAATTAATAGAAAAGAAATGTTTTTTTTAAAAAAACTATTAAATATGCCATCTTATTTTCAAATGATCATTACAATAAAAAAATCTATTGTAGTGATATTATATGAAGAGGATAATAATTTACTTCATTAATAAAGTGCTTTAATATTAATACAATTATTATTTATGTCTACAATTTGTGTATTAAGACTAGTTTTTATTCTATTATAAATACATAATTTTACTTAAGTTCTATCATATAATTGACATTTGTTATGAAAGAATCTTATTCTTTATTTAATTTATTACATATTCTAAGGCAGTTATGGCACAGGGGCATAGGCATGTGACTGTAAATGAGACAGTTGTATTGATTTTCACTCGGGGGAATGAAAATTCACTTCACAGTAATATTTTCAACTGTACCTTATTAGTATTTAACAGTTTTAGAAATATACAATAAAAAAATACCAATCTAATAAACTAAGATTAGGCAGATATAAAATTAAAATGGTAAGTATATCAAAATATACTTATTAAGTACATACTATTGACACATTTTATTACTTAATACCTAAGCATACATTCTATTTCTTATTCTTCTAATGAATTTCATACCTGGCAAGATATAAATAATATCTAAATAATAAATAAACATTTTATAAAAGAAATATGAGCTAGCTCTCATTCATGACCTAATTTTCTATAAATTGCTGTTTGACCTAGTAATTAACCTGTATTCTGAATGTCTCTGAAGTAATATAAATTTAACAAAGCATTTAAATGATACATAAGTGAACATACTTAAAATTAAGCACATTGAAATAGATATTTAGAATAACTGTAAATACTATTGTTATGAAGTGGGATAGTAAATGTACATATATTGTTGGCTTAAAATGTAAGCCTGCTATCAGCCTATTCAAAAATTCAAAATTCATTTACTATTTTGAAAATTGATTTGTATTCTCTATTATACAATATAAAATGAAGGTTGACTTTTTTATTTTACACTTTTAAATGCAATAAAAATGTGCATATTGATAACAAACAGACTAATCAATGACATGACACTAATCATAAGTTTTTGATAAATAAAAAAGTAACATCATCTTACAATCGGCCAAAAGCTATCGTAACAAAATTAACTGACGACTTAATTGATACTGAATAGGAACACGCAATTTTTTAAAAAACATAATTTATTATTTTAAAAATTATAATTAATTATTTCTGCATTTTTTATAGCAAAATATATTCTTCTAATTCTTTTATTCATCTTTTTTTTTAAATAAACAAAAAACCGAATGACAATAAGATTTAAAAATTATTTGACATACTTATATTCAATGTTAAAATAAACATGGCGCTCAGTGGTTATAATTAGATATTTTTGGCCTGTTTTAATCTTGTAAGCGAATTTACGCATATACTTAAGTATTTTGATAACCTAAAATTAAAATATCAATATAAATAAAAGTAAAATATAAGATTATCTATTTTTTAAAATTTTATTACACCTTCCTCCTTTATTTCATATTACGCAACGGGTTTTAAGTTCGCGGTTTGGACAAAAGGAAATTTTGTATATATGTAATTGTATATTATGTTAAAACTAAAGAGTATCGCAAGATTTGTAATGTAAATATTGTAGTATAAATAGTATTTGTGCGTTCAACCGCCAAAATCGTTCTTGTAAAAATCTTGTAGACCACGCGAGCGAACCAGCGAGGTAAACACTTTAATACAGAAACTTAAAATAGCTTTATAAAAAAATGTGAAACAGAAATAATTAATTATTATTATTTCAGATGGCAGCTTTGAAAGAAGTTATGACAAAAGAACTCGGCCAAACTGTGATGGAAGTGCAAGACCCGGAAGCCAAACTCGCTGGCTCTGATGTTTTATTCACAGGTATTTTTTTATCTATAGGTTTCAATGTATACTTATAAATAAAATGGAAGTGTCTGTGTGTGATTTTAAAATATTTTTGTTTTTCTGAGTGCATATCCATAGTTATTTACGATACCAAAATACAAACAGTGAAAAATCTTTGTCTGGATTAGTCTCCGGAATAGCTGAATCGTTTTTTATGGGTCTAATACTGCAATATAGAGGCAGTTGTGGAGCAACATATAGGATATTTTTTATTTCAGAATATGCAGGACAATCCGCGATTGTCATGCGCGCCTACTTGTATACATATGAAACAGCTAAATATTTGATGAAAAATTTAAATTGCGACCTATTAAGAAAATCACAATATATTATTGTTCAATGTTCCCTAAACAAGTCATTTAATAATATTAAATAAATATTTCCATAGTTCAAGCTGGCGAAGCGGCGTGGAGATCGCTAGTCAATTATTATTTAGCAGTCTTATATTTGTTTAACAGTTTATCTGGAAGGCATTCATTTACCATGTAATTATACAAAACAATATTAAAATTAATAATACTTTTGTTCCATTACTAGCGAGATAAAAGTGGCTTAGGTATTATTATATTATAGCCAAATTATTCAAAGTTATTACATAAATTGTAGTCATTCTGATGTATAAGCTATATTATTATATCACAATATAGTTTCATCTAAATCCGTTCAGTAATTCTAGCTTGAAAGTGGAACAAACATCCATCCTATGAATCTTTCATATTTTTATAATATTATTAAAAGGATATACCGTATTAATTTTTTTAGTTTCACACCGTATCCCGCATATTTCTGAGTAGGCGAGGGAACCTGGGAACCTGATGTTAAAACACTCTGCTCTGTTCCGGATCCTTGAGGAATTGCGCGTTTTAAGGCAGAATTAGACGTTTTGTCTCGTTACCAGGGAGGAAATATTAAATATTAAATCCTCCCAAAAAGGAATCGAATCCACAACCGTCACGCTTACAGTCATACACTTGTGCCCCTGTGCCACGACGGCCGCGAGTATGTCTTGTAATATAATTTTTTTTTACATTTCCAGGCAGAGAGTTTTTCGTTGGTATATCTGATACTAGTAACGAAGCTGGTGCTAGTGCGGTTGCTGAAGCTTTCCCCGAATTCCCCTGCACACCTATCAAGGTATTCGCTTATTTAGTATATATATGAGGCCAGTCGTAGCGCAGTGGCACGAAGTGTAACTGTAAAACCGACCGGTTGTGGGTTCGATCCCCACTCGAGGAGATGAAATATTTACTTAAATTTATATTTTTATTTCTTCGCTCTGGTGTCGAGGTTAAGCGCGGCGTTGAGTTCTGCCACTCAACACGCACTGCCTTCAATATTCGGCAGAAAGTGGGGAACAGAGTGTCTTAACACTTGGTTCCCTCTGCCTACCCTGCTGTGTGCGTGATACAGCGTGAAGCTGATTTAGTATACCTTATTTGGTATTTTTTTTATTTTAACACTATCTTGTATATATACTTATATAAACATATAGCAGGGTGGGTAGAGGAGCCTAGTGTTAAGACACTCTGGTCTTCATGCATTGCCCAATATTAGAGATATTGCGTGTTGAATGGCAGATCTCAACACCGCTTATTTTCTTTACGGTCTGATTCCTCTCTGGTACACAAAACGCGGCGTTGAGCCCTGCCACTCAATACACTATATTGGAAAAGGAAAAGTGGAATATAATGACTTAACACGTTTCACGTCACGTTTAAGTTTCGTAAGGCCACCCAGCAAATTTATTGTTGTTATTAAATAAATTTTCAGGTAGCTCAAGGTGTACGCCATCTTAAAAAATACATCAGCATGGCTGGGTCGGACATCCTCTGCGTGTCCTCCAGCAAGGAGGCAAAGGAGATGCTGAAAAGGATTGAAAGGGAGGCCACGTTCACATATCAAACGCTCACTGTACCAGAAAACGGTGCTGCCAATTGTTTGTATGTGAACGGCACTCTCATTCATCGTGCTATTGAAGAAATACCTGAATCTTTTAAGGTAAATGCTTAGGTATAGCCCACAAATACTTTATGAAGTTGTAAACACAGGCATGAGTCAAACTAGCGTATGTGTAGCTTTTTATATAAGCTTCGTCCTGTATCCCGCACATAACAAAGGAAACCTGGGAACCTCGTGTTAAGCCACTTCGTTCCTATTAAGACACTTTCAGAGTTTATAGAGTTCTTTACAGTTGCGCTGTATAATAGTATACATATAAATATAGCTGCACAGTTTAGAAGACAATACTGTGTTAAGAGACTGAATATCTTGAGCGGCAGAAGCCAACAAGCGGGAAAATGGAAATAATGTAAATTAAGTTTGGAGTGGGGATCGAATCTCACAGTCAATGCAGTTACACACTTTACGCCGTCTTTTTGAGGCATTGTGTGTTAAGTCGCGGAACTCAACGCCGGGCTTTTTGCCTTGGAGCCAGAGCGAAGGAATGAAAAAATAAATTTAAATAAATATTTCAGAATTTTTTTTTATATTTTTTTGTCAGCATCATGACGATACCCGCATGTAAACTAGGGAAGAGAGTAAACCTAGTGTTAAGACACTCCGCTCCCCATTTTCCACCCAATTCTGAAGGCGTTTAAATGGCGAATCGTACGTCGCGCCTTGCCTAGACACAAGAGAGAAGAAATTAAAATATAAAACATTTAATTTCCTTGAGTAAGAACCGAACCTACACCTGTCGCGTTTACAGTTACACGCTTGTGCCTCTACGCCACGACTCACCTCTGGCCTCAAGTTTATTATTAGAAATAAATAAAAAAATATCCAACATAAAAAAAATACCAATTCTTCTACTCGTAATTTCTACTCTCGTCTAATGGATACCTTTGAGTTTTATCATCTTTGTGTCAACGAGTTTTTCTTGTTTTAATGATTTCCCTTTGTTTTTTTTTGCTTGGTCTCGGACATTTTTTTAATTCTTGTAGTGATAGTACCGACATTATCATTTTTAATAAATCGAACTTTAAAATAAATCTAATATCTGACGCTGCTATCAGTACTACATATGTAGCTCGGTTGTCAAAAGGCTGTATAAACTGCTTTGGGTCAAGCAAGTGATGTCACATTGACACTATATGAATAGATGGGCAGATGCCCAGCTTACACCTCGTGGCCACGATGTCTACATAAAAAAAATAATGTGTGAATATATTTTTTAATATGACATATTTCTAAAATTTACGATGCTAATCTAGCTTTTGTAAGGAATTAAAAATTTTTACTTATTACAGTATTTTGTTGTTTATTTATTGTCAGCATTCTTTCGTTGTATTGATTTCGTTGTATCGTCTAGTTGTCAACGCCGAAACAATAGCCGAATGTATAGGATATATTTGATGTTTTGGGCGTTACTTAAGTACTGGGATTACTTAAGTGCTTTAATATTTAATTTCAAAGATTCCAACTTCTATTGGATGTGGATTCTTCTAGTGGATAATCCTTTGAAACTATTATCCACTGCGAACAAAGGCATATTAGGTTAGATGTAAACATGATTTCTCTTAGGTTACAAGTTGACAAAAAAAAGAATATAAAATATATAATAGAAAAAATTAAGCCAGTCGTGGCGTAGGGGCACAAAGTGTGACTGTAAAAATGACTGGTTGTGGGTTCAGTCCCCCCTTGCGGAATATTTATCTAAATTTATATTTCCATTTCTTCGCTCTGGTGTCTGGTGGAGTGAGAGGCAAAGAGCGGCATTGAGTTCCGCCATTCAACACACAATGCCTCCAGAATTCAGCAGAAATTGGGGAAAGGAGTGTCTTTACAGTAGCTTCTCTCTGTCTACCCTGCTGTGTGTGTGTGTACAGCATGAAGCTGATTGATTGGATTTATTTTAATATCAAAAATAATTATTTTTACTTTTTTAGATGAATAAAACAGAGATTAGAAATCAGGAATGATATTTTAAAAATATATTTGTATTCACTTCTTATTCTGCTACATCGACATTTCAATTGTTTTGTCTAATAACCCTTCCTTAGCAGTCGGGAAAATGTCACAAATGCTTGAAATTCTTTTTGAGGTCGTTGTCATTAATCGTCTCAATAATTTCGAAGTAACATTTATTTCATCTTGTTAATTTCCATTCGTCGAAGACGATATAGATCATATTGCGGAACACTATAGTCATTTTATGTATATAAATATATCTATTATTCAATTATTTATTAGAATTCGGAGGATTCTGAGGAACCTACATTATTAATGACGAAACGGTCCACCATATTATCTATTATATGATATTTCTTTTTACATCGTTTGCTCTTCTTTTATCGCATGGTCAATGCACCTTAGCCAAGCTTCTATTGTTGTAGTTTTTATTAATAAAAACAACAAAAGTAGACGGATAACAAAATATTTTAAAATAAAATGTTTGCTCGTCATAATTACAGTATGTAATTTATTTTTATACTATTCAAGTATGTCTCAAGTTTGAGAAGAAGTTAGCTTTTGGGTGTTTTTATATATCAAGTATTTAAAAATTATTATTGAAAGTGAAGAAAATAATTTAAAGTGTCTTTGGTACCGTAAAATGGTATTGTCACCCCGTTTTTAACATTTTTAAATTTTAAATTATAATGTTCCTATTTTTAAATGAAAAAAGAAAACAATTTTTAATTATTTCATTTATTGTATTTGTTTCTTTTTCTTACTTCTTTTCGTATTCGTTTCTTCAAGATAATTGGTACGTACTTAATTGGCTTACGGGTAGTAATATCCTTTTTTCGCTATTTTCTATATATTCTTGAATCTTTAAAATGTTCGAGTAAATTGACCATTTAGCATCCCAAACTTTTCAAAACGTTTTCTGTTTATATTTAATTCAGCTAAGTCAAGGTGGTATAAGATTCGCAGGCGGTTGTTCTCTACCGTAGAGTTCTCTTGTGCTTTGATTTGATGTGGATCTAAATTTATAAGATAAATTAAATCAGCTTCACGGTGTGTTTCGCAAACAGCAGGGTAGGCGAAGGGAACATAGTATTATGACTAGGGGTCGCAATATCGGACCATTCAAGCTAAACCGGGATTTTCGATATCGACTTCAGAAAAATCCCGGGATCCCGGTTTTTTCGATATTTTCGGGATTTGACAAAATTAGTAATTTTTCAAGCTTCTTGTTATTTTTAGAGTTAAGTTAGGAGGATATTTTTACGGAAGTAGTAAATTAAATTATATTTACAGTAAACTAAATTGAACTAGCTTCACGCTTTATCTCTAGCGGGGTAGTCAGAGAGAACGGAGCGCCAAACGCTACGGTCTCTACATACCTCTTTCGCCTCGTCCACTATCATCAATCTCTTCATACATGCCCTCCGTGAGGTCCTTGTGCTTTTTACGTGACCTTCTTCCTCTTTGATGCTGTATTTTCGAAGGTGTTGACTTTCGAGGTCTCTCCCTGCCTCTCTTACCACTCATTTTTTCATCATAAATCTTTTTTGCCATTATTTTATCACTCATTCGTTCGACGTGCCCAAGCCAGCTGAGCACGTTCTTCTTCATTCTCACCGTGAGAATTTCACGCTAGTACCTGCCATTCTGTGTATCTCGTCATTGCGGATTCGATCAGCTAAGTTGACTCCGCATATCCTACGAAGAGATCGCATCTCCACAGCATTCATCTTTCTTTCATTCTTCTTCTGTAATACCCACGATTCGCTGCCGTATAACAGCGTCGGTACTAACACTGCATTGTGTACGCCCAAATGTGCAGCTGTGCTGACGTTTCACTGTCTCATCAACACAGTTAAGGCTCCGTTAACCCTGTTACCGGCAGCAATACTCCTTTCCACATCCGTCTCGTATCTTCCATCTCTACTGAACATACTTCCCAAGTATATCACTTTATTCACTTGTTCTGATATCTTACCAAATGGATGCAAGATCAGTGTAAATACACTGATCTTGCATTCCGTCTTTTCTTCATCTCTTCCAAAAGTCAGAACTATTGTCTTATTCATATTGAGGCTTAGACCATTATTTTCACACCCTTCTTTCAGAGTGGTGACCAATGCCTGCAACTCGCATTCTGATGATGCAATAAGCACTGCATCATCTGCGTACAGCAAGCAATTCACATTCAGGTGGCCTACTTTCACTCCCATGTCACTTTGTTTCACTCCTTGAAGATACAAATTGAACAACCAAGCTGACCTGGCACACTTGTTTAACACCCGATCGGATGTCAAACCAGGTCATGCCAGCTCCTACTCGCACGCAGACTGAGTGATCACTGTAAAGAAACTTTACAGCCTGCATCAAGGGTCCGCTCACATTGTACCGGGGTAGTATCTCCCATAATTTCGCTCTTACAACTCTGTCAAACGCCTTTTCCAAGGCCACAAAAGCACAGAAAACTTTTTAGTTAACGACCAAAAATTTGCCCGTGATCATGCAGAGGGAAAAGATCTGATCTATACACCCTCTTTCAGGTCTAAAGCCTCCTTGGGCTCCCACAACAGCTTTTCAGATCTCTCTTGCATTCTTCTCGCCAAAACTTTAACATAAACTTTACTACCTAATCAAACTGATAGCTCTATGGCTTGCGCAGTCTATCTGTGAACCTTTGCCTTTATACAAAGGCACGATGACCGCACCTCGCCAATCGTCTGGGACCTCCCCTGATTTCCATAAATTACACAAAAAGTCAAAGTCAAATAATTTTATTCAAAATAAGAAGTTACATGCTTCATTTTTTGAACGTTACATAATTTACCACCAGTTCACTAAAGTTAATGCCTCAGACCTGAGAAGAACCGGCGCAAGAAACGAGGCGGGACTTATTTTTTAGTCTTGCACTCTTTACTATCTATAATAAACAGTTTAATAATAAATCACGTTAGTAATAATATTTATCAAAAATATCTTATAGGTAGATTATTTAACATATTTAAAACAAAAAAAAAATATATTATATATATTATATTAATCAACGTTAACGAAAAAAAATTATGACACCTCGAACATCGACGTGCATGAACAGCGTGCAACAACGACGTGCAACAAAGACGCGCAACAACGACGAGCAAAGAGAAAATACGATATTCGTGCGTTCGTTGGTCGAGTCGGTTAAACTCGGTAAATGTCGAAAAATTCCGGATTTTGAGGAAAACTCATCGCTTAGTTTTGCCGATGTATGTTATGCGCCATTGTATATCTTATAGAAGCCTGGATTTAATAGCAGGCACGTTTTATTTCGTATAACTAACTTTTAACTTCCGAATCCGAAAATATCGAAAATCCCGGTTTTTAGTAAAATTAAAACCGGGATTTTTGAGACTTATATTTGATCCAATATTTTTGAATCCCGGGATCCCGGATTGCGACCCCTAATTATGACCCTACGTTCCCCACTTTCCGCCGAGTTCTGGGGGCATTGTATGTTGAGTGGCGGGACTCAACGCCGCGCTTTGCTTTGACCATCAGAGTAAAGAAATGGAAATATACATTTAAATAAATATTTCATTTCCTTGAGTGAGAATCGAACTCACTACCAGTCACGTTTACAGTCACACTTTGCCCCTGCGCCACGACTGACCTCAATTATAATTAATTTATATATTTAAAAACATCTATTCAGCTTTCTTGGATTGATTCATCTATTAAGCATTGTTTGAGACTAAGACCAAGGTACATTATTATGTTCATCCTTCACTGGTACAGTTTCATCCGAAAAGAACATTTTATACGTACTTTCATAACAGTATGGTTCTTGAGTGTTCACATGTTTAAATTCTACTGCAAGAACATACTAGAAAAGTTTTATAAATTTCTGCTGTCTTGGTTACATGAAATGTTTTTTCCATACTTATTGTAATTTTATTTTGAAAGTGATCTAAAACTTTACTGTAATTATCTAGTATATTTTTACGACATCCAAGAACCCATTTTACAATTTTTTCATCTTCTAATATTTTCCAATGTTGTCTGTTAATTTTTTAATTATGTCATTTTCATTAGTATACGATATTTTTTTTTGCGTAGTACAACTTTGAGGAAATTTTATCTACAACTGGGTTTTTTCACTATAAGGTTTTATCTCAGTTAAAAATTCTTTGGGTTTTTAACGTTTCACGGTTATTCGATGGACTTTAGGGTGTTTATCTGCACAATGTTTTTTAGTTTTTGAAACTTCAGGAAGCGCTCCTTTATAAGATCGATCAATATTATGTCTTTGTTCCGCACGGGATTTCTCATATATTTTAGGTCGACGAGGTTTACATTTTGTGGACGGCTCCTTTACGACTACTTAATTTTTCTTCAAAGACTTCTTCTCTTTAAGACGTTCGGGAGAAATAGATGCATTATTTATATTCTGGTTTACTGTATTACGTCATAGCGACCCGAAGAAAGATCTTCTTTTTTTTATTATGATATAATTCAGTTTTATTATTTTAAGATTATAATTAGTTATATCTGAGTAGTTTATATTTGTGTATGAATCTTGAGTGTACTTATATTCTGTTGATTTATTAAATGGCAGCTGTCAGTTGACAGATAAGAAAGAAAGTGTTTTACGCTGCGTTTTCATATTTATTATTTTTAATTGTATATTTGTTACCAAATTATATTTATTAGTTCAATACCACTACAGACACTTAGCCGTACCTTTTTTTACCTTATTATTATATCTAATTACCTTATCATATTTATGAATTACATTTCTGTTTATGTACAAATAATACTTATTATAAGAATGATTTTCTTATTTCATTTTTACTCTCAAAATTGAGTATCCACCTGGAAAGGCAAGTATAATATCCTTGCTCGTCCTGATCTTGTTTTGTTTGGTGGCTTTCAGGACTGCAAGGAATTCAAACATGGCGTTCTTATAGGGGTTCTTATGTTCCTGAATTTCCACCTGCCATATATACTCCCCAAAATTGCACAAAAGCTATTGCAAGTGACCCTTGCAGCTAAGTGGTTTTTGTCTTTCGTTGAAGGCGTTCTGTGCCACTTTCTGTAGTTAAAATGGATGTTTGTGTATGGTCTGCCAGAGTGCTGGAGTCTGCAGGCTTAAGATAACTCAATCTTCACCTCTATCCTCAATTGTGAACTCAACTTGTTTTGAGGACTTTATGGAACTCGACTTTCACTGGGTCTGCCATTTCCACTATTCTCAACCTTTGTGGCTCTTGTTCAGGTGTCTCTCCCAGTTTATTGAGCAGCTCACATGCCCGCGGATTACAGTCTTTCATCCCAGTCGAGCAGTTAACCAATTTGTTTTTAATTTCCCAATGTCGCCAATAATTCCCGTGGGTTACGCTTCATAGATTTTGCGTCTTATTGCGATTTTCTTAGTGGTACCATTCCCATAGACTAGCCAGACAAGGCGCAATCGCAATATATTTGTGACTTTGTAGCCTAGCCTATTTAGCCTGCAGATACTTATGGCCATTCTGACCTGGCAGGTTAAAGAGTGTATTATTATCAAATTTTGTATATATTTATATATTTTTAACAAATATTATTATTATTTTATATTTTCTTAGACATATATTTTGTGTATTATGTATATTATAGTTTTATTTGTAGTAACTCGTTTTTTTTATCTATTCGTCTTCATTGGGCTCATCGAGTACATCTGTACTTACCACAGCAGATTATTTGAAAAACTTTAATGTTATTCATATCAAAATTTATTCAGTTTGTTATCCTGTTGAAGCACATTGCTTCAATAGAACCCCGTAACAACCATGCCATCCTATTATTTGTAACGTGTTAGGCAAACAACGCTTTAACCAAGTTAAAACGTTGTTTGCCTAACACGTTTTACTCCATATTTGGGTTTCGTCTTATTGGCATTGACTGAGTTGCTAAAGGTGGAGATGGTATGGTGATCTACCTATTTTCACATATTCCTTTCTCAATAATACGTCTGTCAACCACCATTACATGACATCACTGAACTGCTCTTTTAATTGTTTATCGAGTTTATTCTCTGCTATACAAAAAAAGTTTTAGGTGTCTTTTAGTTTCCCTCTGCTTCATTCGAGCCAAATATTAACTTTAACAAGTAAGCACAGCAGGGTAGCCAAAGGGAACCTAGTTTTACGACACTCCTTTCCCCGTTTTTCGCTTAATTTTGGACGCATTGCGTGTTGAGTGACGGAACAACGTCGTGTTTTGCCTTGACACCGGAGCGAAGAAATTAAAATATAAATTTAAATAAATATTTCCGTTCCTCGAGTAGGGATCGAATCCACAACCAGTTTTTACAGTCACTTGTACCTATGTACCACAACTGACCTTAACCAAAAATAATAATTTAATACCCTAATAAATATGATTGCTTCGGAAACACTGTATTAAAGATATTGAAGGAAGGTTATGAAAAAGCATGAGGACCCCCCGGAAGTTATGTATAAAAAAGTTGATGACGAGGCGAAAGTGGTATGCAGAGGCGTTTGGTTCTTCGATCTCTCTATCTACCCCGCTAGGGATAAAGCGTGAAGCTAGATTGATTAGATTAATAAATACAATCGTCGACTATACAAGTACGTTAAGTTATAAATACTAAAACTAATATGTTTAAGTTAAAAGTCTCAGGACATAAGTGAGAGTCGTTTTTAACTACTAAAGTCGTTACAGATATACTAATAGTCGTTACAGATATAAAAAATTAATTACTATACTTATTTAGAAAACGTATAAAAATTTGAAAGCAGCGGGACTCGAACCCGCGCCTCCTGGAAACTGATCAGGAGACGGATCAGGAGGAGGAAGTGTGGAATAACACTTTAAAAATGTTTAAAAATTTAATTACTAAACTTAACCCATGACGAAGTCGAGCCAAATTTTTGTTTTTAAACTGTTAAAAAATCTTATTCTATTTTTCATTTGGCACAATGATTCTGTATGAAAAAAAAAATCAATCATCTAAAATATATAATAACATGAAAATCTAAATATTTTTCAGGTATTTTGTGAGAAAATCGACTTTGCGAGACGATCTATTTGCTTTTCTGAGCTCGCTAAGGTTTCGACTGGACTCACTGCTTGTTGTCTTTTGGTAAGAAAAATCTAAATATTTACACATGTTATCATGGATGCGATACAAAAGATTTATAAATGGTAAAATTTTTCAAAAACATAAACGTCTAATTTAAAATTAATGTTTATTCAAAATGTATTTGATCTTATTTAGAATTGTTTTGTATTGTGTAGTAGAAATTTTGTAGCTTGTATCGTATCGTGAGTTAATAACGAAAAGGCTAAATATACAATGTGTTCAAAATTCAATGTGACTTCTCTACAAATAGCATGGTTTTGCATATAAGGGGCCGTTCAAGTATTACGTAAGCACTGTAGGGGGGCGGGGGGGTCTTGGGTTTGCTTATTTTTGACGTTTTCAATGAAATATTTGTAAGAGGATTGCTTATTTTTAATGACATAGGGGAGGGAGGGGGGGGGGGGGGTCAATAAGTGCAAAAAAACTGCTTACGTAATACTTGAACGGCCCCTAACTTACAATGAGCAGCTTAAAAGCTTTTAATGCTTTTTTTATAATATTAATATTAAAGTGACACCGCTGACATTTATGTCCGATTTTTAAGTACAGAGTATACATTTAGATTTAATGTTATTCGAAGGTCACTAGTAACGTGCTGTTTATTTTTTTTTTGTTTTTAATAATTATAAAAGAAACCTAGATGTTTCGATATTGACCATGCGATCTTATATATGCGATCTTATATAATTTTAGCATTACCTCAAATAATGACGTAAGTAGTAATGGATGATTGGTATTTTGATTGATTTATTACTAGATTGGCTATTATGACATACATATATAGACAAAACTTTTGTAAAGCAATCTAGTTTTGTCAAATAGTCATATATAATATTGTTAAATATTCCTGAAAAAATATAAAATCGAAAATCGACACATACTAATCATAAATTACTTATGTATATTGTCAAGACAGGAACAGTTATTTTACTGTAATAAAATTCTATTTTCTATTTTATTACCGTATGTATGGTTTCTGTCTTTATTGTTTAGCAACCATTCCCTTAGTTCCAAGACTGAGAATAGTGTACAACCTATTTATAATTTTAAATATATATATATATTCTATGTAATTTCCATTCCAATATTATATCTATATTTATGCAATTGGTATTTGTAATTTTAAGTTTTCAAATCATTCCTATACTTCGATAATTCATGAATAAGTCAATTCGATAGGTGAAGTTCTACATCTGACACTATATTTATTAGTTACTTTATATTTACTTCTAAATTATTGATAAGTACAACATAATTGTCAGATAAAGTAACTAATTTCTTAAAAAATGTTTTGCTTAACAAATAACATTGATTTATCAGTATCAAATATAATCGATTTATATATTTATTCTTGTTCCTAGATCTTGTCCTGTAGTTTTTAACTTTGGTTGTAGTAAAAAAAATGTACAAACCAATAATATCTATGTACCTGTCTCTGTACTTCTTTATTTGATATTTCTATACAGTATACAATTTATTCTAAGATAGTTCCCAATCGTTTACACTTTTCAAATAAATTTTACGTTATGTATAAATATAATAACTTCTAGATGATTATGTTTATATTTATTATGCGATTTATTTATTCTTGATTTAATAGACAAAACTACGTCCTCTACTTTCTTATGCTTTCTGAGCTAAACCCAATTTGTCATAAATATATTTTTAAATTTGGTACTGTGTCCTACATATATAGAAAAGTCTTAATGTTTTTTGAACAGAATTATAAAGTCAATTTTAAAATTCCTTAAGATTTGTTATTTAGTTTTTAATTATTGTCTTATATGTATGCTACCGTAATATATGCCGTGCGCACAATTTATATATATATGAAGTATAAAAACAAATACTTTGACAAGTGTAAACGATTAATTGATTTTAAAGTCAAGAAAATATAAATAATATTTAATACATATGTTTAAAACATATGTTTTATTTGTAGATTAACTCTTGTAGGGATAAAATATATCCTATTGCAAAATCGATTTTATAATCGACAATATACCTGATATATCTTACAATAGTGGAAGTATAAACAATACTTTTTTTATTTATTTATGATACTTTATTAATTATTAAGAGCTTATTTGAATGTCTCTTCTAAGAATTGACATTTGAAAATACAAAAAAATCTCGTATTTGGAAATTAATATGAATATATTGTTACTTATTTATTTTGAAAGTATGTCTAGGTGTAATTAATTATTTTTATTTATTTTATTTTAATGTGTAAGGCACAAAATATTTTAATGAATCTCTCTTAATATATTGATGATTGATTTGTCATATAATATTAATAAAAAGAATCAAATCTATTTATTAAGAACTGTAATTTTTCCTTAAATGTGGAATACAACATAAACAAAATATTTTATTACAATTATGAATGTTGCTCTCTATGGTTCAAACTTCTCTTAATCGTCTTTTAACATATGATATATGAATATGTTTAATAATAAATGCTTGACTGAATCAGTTATTTGATGTATTATTGAAATTAATGCTACTACTGCAGTAGTAGTTATTTCAGCAAAATTTCATAAATATTAAAATATTTCATAATTTTTTTATATCCATGTAAAAATATTGATAAAATTAATTAATTCTTGCCCAAGGCTTAAATGTTGACTAAGAAGAATGATGTATTAAATGAAATCTTAATTTTATCAATGTTGCGATGTGTGTATTCTTGAAAATTGTAAAATTGTATATTGTGGATTTTTGGCCGCATTTTTTTAAGCTATTTATACTTAAAATTAATAGATTTTCTTAATATTTATTATTATATTATTCATTCATCTTTTCGATCTTTCGAACATAACTTTTTTGTAAGTGAATATGTCACAATAATTTTGCTGTAACTTATCAAAAAATTATTTCGAAATACAGTTGAATAAGTATCATATCAGTTCGATCTGTAAATATATTATGCTAAAAGGAGTCTGAAACTATTCCATACATTTTTGGGCCCAGAATGTAAAAAGATGAAAATGGTATGATTTAATAGATTTAGGTACATCATTCCCTCCCTCAAAACTATATAAATTTTGGCAATCTGAGAGCTGAGTTATTAGAGATTTAATAAAATTGAGGTTAAGTTCGCAGCACAATGTCTTGAACATCAACTTCTATAAAATATGTGATTCCTGAGTTTTTAAGCATTAATGTTTATTACTTTTAAATAAAACACATTTTTATGAATATTTTATTCTTCTTCTATTATTATTAAAATGTCATCTAAGAAGCGTGCAGGTGGAACTAAATTATTTTGGTACCTAGCCCAACTAAGGTACCATATAATACTCATAACATGGGCACAGCAGCCTACCACCTTCGTCTTCCACAATTGCAGTATTTTATAGCAATAGCTTTCCTTCCTCTACGAGAGCTGTCAAATAAAATGTAACAGAAATATGTATTCCTGCTTATATGTCGGGATTATATCACACCTCTAAGTAACCAGGTGGTGGTGGTTTTCATCGTCTAAAGGTCGTCGGACTAAGATATTGCAGTGTCCATTGGCTATCCCACAATTCACACAGCGATTCATATCCATAGCGTGGCGGTCGTAAGATCCAAAAGATTTCGCAGTCCAGTGGGGAAGCAAGGGTCGTACAGAGTAGGCAGAGTCAAAATCCGAGAAAAACAAAGCTTGAAAATATCAAACAAACTGGAAAGCACTCAAAACGCATCGACACGAAACGTAATGAGAGAAGCAAAAAATCATTAGACAAGGTGTCATTGTCAATCAGCTGTCACATCTCCCATTTTAAATATGATTGATTTTAATCGATTAAGGACCCAAAACTTATTTTTTTAAATTACAGATTGTCAATTAGTTTATTATTTATTCTAAAAAAAAATATATTAGTAATTTTTTAGACCACATCTCAATTCTTTACGTTGTGGCCCAACAGTTTCAGTCTCCTTTATTATATTTGTAAGCTTCTTTATCAAAAAAAGTAGTATTTTGGAGTTAGAGATTAGTTCATTTAATACAAATTTAGACAAATTACGATTTTTTACATTACTTAATATTGTTAAACGAATTTCCATTTTCATAGAAAGGTTGTACTTCAATTATATATTTAAAATATATTCCTCAAACAATAGACTATAGATACTAAAGTAGACCAAGCTGTAGTGAAACTACTTACCTACTAAGGAAGGAAACTTATACTTCAGTTACGTATGCGTATTGTGGATTTTTTTACCTATTTTATAATTAAGTTATTATTTGTCGTCACTTCATGGTCCTGAAGTCACAACGGTGTGTGCTACTGTATATTTAATAATACATGACTTTTAAATGTTTTATTAACTTATTAACAAAGCTTAACGAAATAAGTTATTTTAAACACATTTTCTTTTTTGGTAAAACAATCTACATTAGGCGTGCAATCGTTGAAGAACTACGTAATAAAAACAAAAAAAAAACTTTTTGATTCTTCCTTATTTGCACAATTAGCTTAGAGCTCACATATTAATTACGCACGTAAAATATTTAGCATTTCCAAATGTATTCTTATAAATATTACTGTATATTTATTGTTTGGATATATTATACATTTAAAGTGTTGTTATGATGGTGTATTAACTTTGATTGTAGTTTGGGCCAATATGGGTAACAAGTGTATGAAAATTGTTTTCCTGTCACGTTTTGAATTCTTGTTACAAAATTTTCCAATAACTGTGTTTATGATATAAATAAAATTTAATTCATATAATATGCTGCGTTTTTTGAAATACATATATCTACTCATACTGACCCAACGCCCTGTGTAAGATAAACATTAATAATAATCAAGATATTAAATTTTATACTACATTCTGTATTTAGTAATAAAGCTTGGTTCGTGATCAATGTAAAAGTTTTCCTTCTTTGGATTTCAACCCAAATTTTTACCCATATGATCCTATATTTTGGTTATGTATATGAACTAAATTTTTTGACAATTGGCAAGAAAATATATTTATCTTGATTATTATTGCATCATAAAATGTCTGCTTTAGGCGATTACAACAATGACGATATAATGATTAAATTTGTAACTATATTAAAAAATCTTAATCTTACAAAAATATTAAAATTAACACAGTGAATGTTGAATGTGTTGGTTTGTTACACTTTACTACAAAAAATTAAGAAGCAGTTGTTTATATTTAAATAATATTTGTATAAAATGTTATGTGGAGAAGTAAATTTATCGATCTTAAAGTGTTTGTTATTAATGAAGCATATCCACAAAAAACTAATAAAGTTAACAGTTGAAGCAATCGCCTAAACCTAACATTAATAAGAAATTATTATATGGAAAAGGGTTTTTCTATATTTAATCTTTATGTATACTAATTGCTTTACTTCTTATTCTTATTTATAAGTTTATTTATTACTATGCTAAGCTAAGCTATCCTGTTTGGAATCTTATTTCACTTACGTATTTATAGTTTATAACCTCAAAGGCGATATGAGTGTATGGTAGAAATCCAATAAAGCGATGTTACGAGTGTCTTTTGATTTTACTTTTAACGTCACTACCCTATTCACTGTTGCTCGACTTTTTTTGCAAAAATATTTGACTAGCAGCGACATTTCAAATTGAATCAGAGCTAATACACTGACAGTAGATATACTTGAAGGTAATTGAAATAAAACTTTAGATTGTTAGGATTTAAAATTATTTGTTGATGTAATATATGTTCGGCATTTTGGAACACAGTTAAACTACTCAACAGAAAATAGTATCCTATCGCAAAACAAGTGAACAATACTTGATACAACGTTTACAATGTTGTACAACACTATTTGGGGGCGAAGTCGCTAGAGAAAGGCGAAGGAGAGTAATGCTCGACTGTCGACATACTTTCTGTAACCAAATAACTAAAATGGAATTGTAAAAAGTAGAGAGATCTACGAACACGCGTACGCATCTAGAATAGTCACTATTTTGCATAATTTATTTTTTTGACGCCATAATAAAAAAACGATTTCTTGAAATTGTTTTGGATTTAAATTATGTATGACAATTCAAAAGATTGAAAATCTATATCTAGGCAAGTGTCACTTTCTGATACGGACTCGAGACGTGAACACTGGACAGTTCGGCTGTTCCACTGGTTTAATACGAGAAATAAAAATAAACTTGTTACGCCACGTTTTCGCCTCCCAAAAGTTAACAATTCTTTTATGGGTCTGAGTATACGTGTATATAATAAACTTCCGCAGTGTATTCTAAGTTTGTCACTACCACAATTTAAAGTAGCTTTAAAAAAAATACTAACAAGTAAAGCTTATTACACTGTTCAAGAATATTTAGAGGATAAACATGTATGGAATTAATGTCTATTGAATGTGATGCAGGATAGCTGCCAGTTTATGTAATAAAATTATATATTATACCATTGACTTTGAAAAGAGCAACTGTTGAGTTTCTTGCCGGCTCTTCTCAGCAGAACTGCCTTCCGAACCGGTGGTAGCTTATTTTTAGTTATATGTTCATTTGACGATTCAAAGGTGCTTATAAGAGTTTATTTGAATAAAGAATATTTTGAATTTGAATTTAATGTCGCACTGCATGCTATGAATATGATCTATGATCACAATACAACATTAAGATTAGATAGAATTAAGAGTAGTCATTTTGCATAATATATAAAGAGTCGTCATTATTGTATTCGATATAACATTTTTTAATCAGCATATCTCTGCAAAATACTAAATCTTCTTTCTTAAAATACTTGTTTTCTGCTTCGGTGCCAGTAAAATGTAATTGCAGTATCTAATAAATTGTTTTCTATTAGTCGGGAACCGAGAAGATCTGCAACGTCTTTAGGTAATATAAGATCCTGTACCAAATCATTCAGTTCTTGTTGTTTTAAAAATCGAGGTCATTTATTGGCAGGGTGCAAAGTACTAGGTGGGGATATCATAATCGCTCGCAGCGCTCATGGTGGCCAAAAGTAGAACAAATGTAGGCTTTGTCACCTGTTAATGTCAAAGCAAAATGTTCGACTCATCGTTTTATTAAGTCAAGAAAATGAGAAATTCTATAATACAAGAAATATAATTTACATGTAATAGATATATTTATAGCCAAGTATGTGATGATGTAGTACAAACAGAAAAAGACAAAGCCATAATTATTCATATTAAAAAGGACAAAAAATTAAGAACAAAATACGTAATACCCCTCAAAAACACACAGATGTGGTAACTTCAACAGAAAAAAAATATTTTACTGGGTTTTACTCTATCTGTAATGATGAGCAACAATTATTATTAAAACCATCAGCAACGATATTGTTTCAAAAAGGTTTTTCAGATATAAGAACAGTTATAGATCGAAGGAAAATAGGTGAAGATTATTATGCCCAGAAGAAACACAAGAAACATATATTGCGAGTGTAAGAATTTATGTCGAAAGGATAACGCAAAGATGAATGATGAAGTCGGGAATTTTATAAAAAAATTGGTATATTCCAAATTTTGAATAAAATTCCCGAAAAATTATTTAACTGCATTGATTTCAGAAAATGTATTGGTAAATTTACAGGCCCCCATATTTAAAAAAGATCTTTAGATTTGTAAATATTTCTTTATTCAATTACACTTACTAATAAAACAGAAATAATTAAAATTAAATGATTTTTATTTCCTAAATTACATTCTGTTTTGGTATTTAAATAATTGGTTAATCATAAACATTTTTATATAGCGTATTTTAATAATAATAAAATAATTTCTATGACTTATTTTCTTTTTATGGTCAAAGCTACAACACATTACTGAAATCATTTTCAGTAAAATAACGTTTCAATTGTCTGGTATTGATTTTTATATATTTGGTCAATAACGATTATATTAGCGAAATAGTTGCGAGAGCAATTATGACAGGTGGAATGATCACAAGGGACTAAACAAGCTTTCACCAGACAGGTTGGGAACGTTTAACGCATCTTGGATTTGAACGGCAGGTATTTTTTGTATGACCAAAGCTGCAACAGTTGTTGCACTGAATAGTGGGTAAATTGTATAGTTCCACATTCAGTGCGTTATCAAACATGAATATATTTTTGGGTAACTTGTTTGCAATTTAACCTTTTAGCTCTTAATACAGGGTCACTCTGAGGGAAGTTCCAAGTATTCAGTGAAAGCCTGCATAGACCAATCAATCGGTACGTCCCGCACCAAGCCCATCGTATAATGCTGAAAGTAGGGATAAAAGCTTTGGACTTGTGAATAGTTAAGCGAGGATTTAACATAAAATGATTAGCCGCATCATCTGACATAAACTCTATTCTAATTTTATTTCGACCGATGCTTTTAACATCTTTATTAATATTTTCAATTTTATTTTAATAAAGAAACTCGCTGAATTTAAGCGACTTTATTGATAATCCAACTAATGGCTCTGTTTCAATTCAGTGTCACAATATAAATTAAGGAGGCTATGAAAGGGAAGGAATTGATATGAATTTGAATCGAACTGATCGCTGCAGATGGATCAATAATTGTCATTTTAAGCGAGCTTACATTTTGGTTAATATTGTGGCGTTTTCTGGAAATTGAATTTGAAGATGGAAGATCGGTATCGGGAGTGTAAATATTTCGCAAGTAATTTTTTTGCACTGTCTATTTTAAAAACTATAAATACATATAAGGAATAAACACTATAAATTTAATTAGGATAACATTAAAGAAACATAAAAATTTGCTTACTGTGCATTGCGTTGCATTCGTAGTTCTTAAAATTTATATTTTATGCTTATTAAAAAAAATACATATATACATATGTATATATATGATCCGAAGCTCAGAATATAAACAATGAAGGATCCAAAAAGAATATTATGTTATAGTGGTAAATTTATTCATTCAATCTAACAATCACACCCTCCCTTATAGCTTTATCTATCTATCATTTTCTGCTTAGTTCACCCCATAACGTCATTTGATCTGATGAGGTTGAAGTCAAATTAGGTCCTTCTGAGTCTACATTAATCTTTGCGACATCGTACCGGTTATTATTTTTATCTTTATTATTTTATAAGGACCAAAATATTTAGGTTTTAGTTTTAGGCCCGTTCCAAACTGAGTCCTTTTAATTGCTAATATGGGGGCATATTATACTTGTTCATGTTCGTTCGTGCTTTGTTTCCTTCTCTTATGAAAAGTGTCCAGTTTTCTTTTTAAACGTTAAGAATTAGTTCCTCTTCCTGTAATAGCTCGATAATTTTGAAATCGTCCTTGGATTTTTTCCTGTCTTCTTAGTGGCTAGTAGGCAAAAAAAGCAAGCAAGCATCTGCAATTTACCACAAAATTACAACCTATGGTTAGTAAGTTACTTAATTTAACTATAAAATATCAATGAGACACATCCAGGCGTCCGAGCGCATGAGCAAATGGACCATGTGACATTAGAAGAACCAATAAACTTTTCTCGCGGATCCCGGTTGATTTAACGTTGGAGCAGACCATTGATTTTTGATGCAGCACTCAGCTCACGGGAATCGTGAATCTGACGTCCTCTATGTCTGCCAGACAACGTTGGGCGCGAAATCACGAAGCTCGAACTCGAATAATTTCACACATTTTGAATCGTGCAGCGATGGGTACAGAACAGTAATGAAGACATCCAAATAGACATAAAATGTAGATTATTGGCTTTATCTCTGGATACTAACAGAAATCTTCAAAAGTTCTGTGTTTTCAAATAGCGCCAGTTCCACTATCACTATGCCATATCATTATCGTCGTCATCATCGACTACTATCCATCGTCCAAAGTAGGACATAACCCTTTTTAAATTCTCACCACCACACTCGATCTTCAATCTATCCGCTTCCTGCCAACCTCTTTAGATCGTCTTTTCATCTTGCTCTTTGAACACCGTGCCTTGATAAAATTCCTTACAAAGCCAGGAAAGAATGGCCAAATGATTTTAAATGAAATGCAAGCCGTTTATTGCCTTGGTAAAGCCATGATTTGTAAGTGGCATGGTCTTTTTAAATATGTCGATTGAAGACGACCCCCGCTCTTAAGCTCCGCTCTCGTTAAGCCCACCACATCAGACATCATCGAAAAAGTAGAAAAACTTGTACTGGAGGACGCCCGTTTGAATAAAAAATAGTTATCTGCATTAGTTGGAGTATCAGATAACACCATTCTGCGGATCCTACATTACCGTTTGGGTATGACAAAAGTCAGTGTAAGATGGGTACCAAAAATGCTCACACTGCTTCAGAAACGGTAGCGTGTCAATGCATCAAAGCAATTTTTGGAGTTGTGTGGAGATGAACCGGCACAGATTTTGGAACGGATTGTTACTAGAAATGAAACATGGGTCTATCACTTTGAGCCTGAGTCAAAACAGGAGTCCATGCAATGGCATAAAAAGAGCACACCACCCCCAAAGAAAGTCAAGGTGTCACAATCGGCTGGAAAGTTGATGGCTACTGTTTTTTGGGATTGTGAGGGGATAATACTGATTGATTACAAAGAAAAGTAAAGAAACAATCCCGGAAAATCGATACTAAACAAATTAAAGGAGGCCATCAAAGAAAAACATCGAGGAAAGTTGGCTAACGGTGTGTTGCCCTTGCAAGACAACGCACCAGTTCACAAGAGCAGAGTTGCAATGGTTGCTCTGCTCACACACGGCTTTGAATCACTAGTCCACCCACCTTACATTCCAGACCTGGCCTCTAGTGATTTCCATTTGTTCCCTAATTTAAAAAAAGACATAAGGGGAAGGAAATTTTCCGACTACAATGAGGTGAAGAAGGCAATTTTGGCACATTTTGAGGCGAAATAAAAAAATATATTATTTCGACGGTTTAGAAAAAAATATTCATAATTCCAATAAATGTATTCAGCTTAAGAGTGATTATATTGAAAAGAAAAAAAATATTTATAGTTTCATTTAATTTAGAACCCTTTCATTCCACGAACTTTTGGACCTCCCCGAGTATATAAACAATTAATAAATATAATTTACGAAACCTATATAACTTTAATTACACGATTCATACACACGCATCTAAAAAAGTGGCAGTAAGCATTCTACGTATTATTAAAAACGTTATTTTACACACCTCCTAAAACATCGTTATGCGTTTATTTCAACTTAATAATTAAATAATATTTATCTTTGTATATTAATGGCATTACGTACATTAATATTACTCTGCTTTGTTTTAAAAATAAGCTATTAAAAACTTACCGACGAAGTATTCCAAAACAAACAATTGTAAATACGTAATAAGCACTTATAACTTATTTAACCGGCCTCGAATACTTATATAATATAATTGAAGACATAATCTCATATGCTTTTTAAATATTAAATATAACAAAATATATTAATTATAACAAAATATATTAATTATAAATTGAAACTTCTCTAATCATTTTTAATAACTATCCTTCTCCAGACGCGTCCGCCATCTCCCCTCTCTTTCTTTCCTTTTTCTTGACTTCGACGTTGACGGTAGCTTATTCAGCCAACGTGATATTTTACAATAAATAATTTTTATAATGTGGAGAACGGGAGTGTCTTAACCCTTAATTTGGTAATGTATGCCCCAACATACATCAACTTTTTAAAAATATTTTGTATAAGAAAATACATAAATAACGTAAAATTATATTTTTATCACCTTGCAACTTAAACAACTTTTAGTAGAAAATATAAAACAGGCATCTGCTATCACTAGTTTTGACATTAGTTGACGAAAATGGCGTACCGGCGGCCTTCAGCTGTTCTCTCCAAGGTATTTATATAATTTTATTGATTATTACCCAATTTGGGAAAAGTTTCACGACTGAATCCTATGCTTCATATCATGATTATATAATTTGTCTAATAAGTTTGCAGTTCTAACTTCTTACATTGGTGTTATTTTGGATATTAACATGATGTATGCTGTGACATACATTGCCAAGTTTGTAAAAAAATACCTCTATTTAATTTGTATGTCAGGGCATACATTGCCAATTTTAGGGTTTTGCTTTGCTTAGTTTGTATATTAGCATGTTTTTGCTTTGTCTGCAGCAAAAGCTTGAAACTCGTGGGGGTAGAATTTTAGCGCTTGTCCCTGCTCAACATGCACCCTCTGATGATAGTGAACATTCTGATATTGAAGACGAAATATGTGTGCACACACCGCTTTCCATATCCAGCTCCTCTGCACCCTCAATTGATAGCTCTTTAGAAAGACTTAATCTTCTAGATGATAAAGACCCCACCAGCGAAAATGTTCGCCTTACTCCAATTTTCCAAAATGTTTATTCAAGCCCATCTCTAGAACCGAATTGTAGTCAAGTACCAGTACTGAGTGATATTCCCTCATTTCCCGCAACGCCTGCAACCCCTGCTACTCCTGCAACTGCTACACTAATTGCACCTACTGCACCCCCTGGTTTGGTAACACCTAGCATGTCGACGAATGCCTCCTCCACATCACGTATTTCCAGAAAAACAAGATCACAACGTGCCACTGTTCATGTTGCTAAACGACCTAGACGAATGCAAAAGTTTACTCTTAGTTATAATTGGAAAAAAGCTGTGTTTCGACATGTGGCTTCTATAGAAGAGGAATCGGAATCTGTCGGGAGCGTCACAGTCCTAACTCCCCTGGAATATTTCTACAAGTTTTTTTCCCCAGACATTTTGACAGATATTGTCGAACAAACAAATATGTATGCAATATCTCAAACTGGACGTACTCTGGGTTTGACTGAAGACGAATTACGGGATTTTTTAGCAATTCATATCATTATGGGTGTTGTAAGCATGCCGTCTTATACTGATTATTGGAGTTTGCGATATAGATACAAACTTGTGGCTGATTTGATGCCACTAAAACGTTATCAACAAATACGTCGTTTTTTACATTTTGTTGACAACAACGTACAAGATTCTGACAGATACTATAAAGTTAGGCCGTTAGTGCAAAAAATAAGAGAGAATTGTTTAGCCCAAGAAAATGAAAGGAGATTCAGCATCGATGAGATGATGATCCCATACAAAGGGACAAAAGCAGGGAAGCGGCGTCAATATATGAAGGACAAACCTAATAAGTGGGGTTTTAAAAATTACGTCCGCGCTGGAGTTTCAGGAATGATTTATGATTTCGTATTGTATGGAGGAGAGGACACATTCCGATTCCATTCATTTACAGAAAAGGAAGTATCAATCGGATTTGGAGCGCAAGTTGTGATTACTTTGTGCAAAAGTATTAAATCCAAACCAGCCTTTATTTTTTGTGATAACTTTTTTAGTTGCCCGGAATTGTTCTACATACTGAGAGAAGACTATGGGATCTTTGGATTAGGAACCATCAGGAATAATAGGTTAAGAGGTGCGGAAGCAATTTTGCCCTCAGAGAAACAAATGAAAAAGAAACGTCGGGGTAGTCATGCTCAAGTCTCCTGCGACAAAAACCGCTTGGTCGCAGTACGGTGGAATGACAACAAAGCAGTGACCTTGATAAGTACCTATGTCGGCGTTGAACCAGTAGCTACAATAAAAAGATACTGCAAGGACTCCAAAACGAAGGTTGACGTTCAATGTCCGCAAATTGTAAAAGAGTACAACAAGCATATGGGAGGGGTTGACTTGGCCGATATGCTTATCTCCTTATATAGAACACCTTTCAAGACAAGAAGATGGTATATCGGCATATTTGCCCAACTTCTTGACATCTGTATCAATAACGCATGGCTCCTTCACAGAAGAGATTCCAAAACAAAGCCAATTGCTTTGAAGGACTTTAGATTCGAATTGTACGAAGGTCTAAAAAAATACCAGCGTTCTGAGGGTAGTAACAAAGGCACCAAGAAAAGAGAACCACAAGCCAGTCCAATTGAAACGTCACGATTTGACAACGTTGGTCATTTTATGACAATGACCACACAAGGAAGATGCCGATTGTGTTCAAAACTTACAGTCGTACAATGTATCAAGTGCCAAGTCCGCCTATGTTTCGTAACTGGCAAAAATTCCCGTAATTGTCAACTAGATTACCATGTGCCTACGTAATTTCTATGTATTTTTTTATAAAAATAAATAATAAATATAATAGTTGTTTTTTTTACATACGTAGTCAGTACCTATAGTAATTGGCAATGTATGTCCCTGCATACAACACATTTACGATTTGTATTCTTGAGTAGTTGGCGGTGTATGTCGTGGCATACATGAGTTTTCAGGAAAACTAAGCTTTTCAGATTTTTTTTCAAATTTTTCTATAGTCGTTTTATGTGTATAAATAACATTTCTGATGACAAAATTCAGGTTTTATAGAATTTTATACTTTGCCAAATTAAGGGTTAACACTAGGTTCCCTCTGCCTACCCTGCTGTGTGCGGGATACAGCGTGAAGCTGATTTATTTTTTATTTTAAAATATTAATTATGTTATTATTTATTTTACAGTATAATACACAATGATTACTTATAATTATTAAAAAAATATATAAATATATATATTATATCCGCATGTTTTACCTACGGTATATTACGTCACTTTAATATTACTTTTGAACTTTGTCTTTATCGTAAACTAGAAATTAAATAATGTTATAAATGATATTTATATTTTTTTTTATAAATTAGATATTATTATTTTTAATAAATTGTATTATTTACCTACACATTTTAGTTCTGGTATGGATCGTTACAAGTTTGCACATTTAAATCGGTAAAACCGCTTATGCGATTAGCGTGAACCAACGCACAGGCAAACAGACTAATCGACAGATAAAAAAATTGTTTTGGGTTCTATTGTTAAATGCTGCGCCACGACGGCCTACAATATTATAAATCGTGGTGGAGGGGGAAAAGCGTATGACTGTAACGCGAGTTCCGAAAAAAATTGGCGAAAAATGAGGTATTATATGCGTGATATAGCGTAAAGCTTAAAAAATCAGAATATCCTTATGGAATTTACGGAAATGCAACCTCAGGTTTACAATTCTAAAGTGAGCTACAAACATACATTATACATCAAACACAAACGTAATTCAGTGTATTAGATAACTAATACAGTAAATTAGGCGGGCGAAGTCGATGGCGGATCGCTAGTATTAAATATTTCCATTTCTCGAGTGGGAATCGAACTTACAACCTGTGAAGTTTACAGTCTGCCATACGACTGGTCTCAAAAAGTAATAATTTATCTCAGAATCTATATGTAAATATTTTTTTCATTTTAAAAAATATTTTCAATACAATTCGCAGTATAAGTATATAGTTACACATTTACTGGTGAATGAATAAAGAATTCGTTAGAAGTAATGTTGTTAAGCGTTATACTAGGTAAATGATTATTGAATTTTGGGACAGCTAACCGCTCTTAATTGCTTAATTAAAGGTCCATATTCAGTCGCTTTTACTTTTGTCTTAGGCAGTGCACAGTCTGTTTACCTGTGTTAAACCAAAGTGAATCGTGAAGGTTACCTAAATTAATTCTATTTTTTTTTTCTTTTTCGAATGGACTTAATGCTGTTGACCTGGATTGGTCTTGACAGCGTCACCGGGCTGGGAGGGGCAAGTGTAGCTCACCTCTGAAGATAAAAATTACGAGCTTTAATGGACGCTCGTGCATTAATTCTATTTATATTTATTACTTTTTATCGTCCGATAAAGTAGTAAATACGTAATCTTGTACAACTATATTGGACTCGTTGACATCTAAAAATAAATAACCTATACATAAAATAAGAACCTTTTTCGCGATCTGCTATCAAAAATTTACACTTGAGGTTTTTTTTATTTTTATTAGCTACTTATTTTCTAGCTTAAAATAATCACAGCATTGATTTCCGCCAAGGAACTAACAAGAGAACACTGTCTACTCTGATTGATGCTGAAATTGCATGATGGCAATAAATAGATACTTAATATTTGACACCTGAAAGTTGGTTATATATTAAAGAGTAGCGGCTCGTCCACGGCTTAAAATACATGATTATTTATTTAATAAGCACAATTGATTGACAACTATAATGAATTTTTTTACATAAAAAAATACGACCATTGTTGATATTTGATATTTATAAAATATACATAAAGCTAATTATTTATTACACGTATATATTTTTGTAACTTTAAAAATTTTGATTTTTTCAAAAAAAATCTTTTTGCTTTCTATTATTCTTTTTAAGTGTCCCTCTATTCATTTCAGTCAAAATTACTAAATGTACAGACAAAATATTTTTACTGTCTTATTATATATAGAGATGAAAAATGATGAATTAAATCAACCAGACTGTGATGGCTCTCCTTTAAAATATATCCATTATACTTTAACTAATACAGGTATATACAGCATTGGAAATATAATTATTAGAACACTTAAGTGAAAATAAGACGTTGTAACATGTGTTTCGAGTATGTAGACACCCTTATAAGGTTACACAAAATGTACTTACCCAAAAGAATAATACAAAAAAGGTTCGACATATTCTCTCTCACTATCATTGTTTTCCCTAACCTTAAAAGGATTTTGTTATTAGGACAATTTTATTCCTCTGGAAAGTAACATAGAGTGATTAATTAAATTTTGTACCCATTTGATGGTGGAAGAGTGGGTTTTAATTCGGAAAAATGTTTGTATTATTTTTTTATTAAAACACATTTAATGAGTAACCTTTTCAATTTTAGGAAATCTAACTACTTGTATAAACACTTCTCTTATTTCAAATGAATAGATGGGGAACGTAATGTAATTTCACTTAATACATTGTCTATATTTTATTAAGGTACCAAGAGTGCTTTGAGTAATGCTTAATTATAATAATCCTAGTAAATTTTTTTCAATGGATAAATATATTAGGTTGGTATACGATCAATGGTGAAATTTGCTTTATGGATGAATAGTAGACACTGTAAGTCCGGTGAATCCGATACCATCTAGAAATCTTAGTATGGTACGTAGCCTTATTGGAAGGGCCACTGTCATATTAAGAGTTCCCCAAGATCTCTCCAAGGCTCGATGTCTTGCAGAAAGATCATCATAGCTCCCTGGCATTTGTTTTTTTATGATAATGGTTAAGGTTAAAAATGCGCACACCACCAACTTCCGACCTCTTGGCCTACGACAGCGAAGAAATTCTGTATTTCCACTGGACTCCCATACCATCTCCGTGTTCTCCCTTAGTGCCGCAACCGATTTAAAGAAGAAGACCAAATCATTCCACACATACAATTGTCAAGGCGTGACATCGTTAGATCCAAACGGAGCATTTAGCTAGAGTATGATGCTCCAAATCGACATTATGATTGTAGCCCACCCGCTACATCTTTCGATGTGTAATCTCGTGTGAGGATTTGCTGAAGTAACTGTCTCCGATTGTACCTACACTAATCCGATTTTTAGGTCTCCCAAAGCCACAAAACCAAAACCCAAAGGGACATGCTCAAAGGCATAACACTCATGGCAGATCCCCCGCCAGGAGAGTTGCCGCCATCTCTCCTTTAATCGCTTACACTGTTGTGATCTATGTTTATCATGATTAGATCCTTTTGTGAGCGGTGAGACAAATGGGACTTTTACTTACTGTAAGCATTTAACCTAACAGAACCAAGGCATGGGTTTTATGAATATATTTTTAGGATCCATAAGTGGTTAATTCATTTGCTGTAATTATTTATCAAATAGAATAAATTACATGACGAACGTCGTTATTACAAATATTCGTCAGCCATACAGCTACATAAGATAATTGTTATGATTGTCGCTACTCTGTCGCTCTTATAAACGTATGCAGGTTTTCTTTGATATCTCAAAACTGACAATTCGATTTGAGTTCTGTTCGAGCGTCGATCTGCTAAGAAAGCGGAGCTACCGCTAAAATATCTGGATCGTAACAATATATTCGCAATAATTGTAGTATCGATTTTTACTTTAGAGGAAAATATTTCTTTTATTCTTAGGTTTTGGTTTGGTTATATATAGATTTTGAACTCCTAGTCTCCTATTATACTTTTATTTAAAGGTTGAATTTAAAGTTTAAAATTATGAATTTTATGCGACAAATAATAAATCGTAATCCATCTAATCACCAATATTTCTAACGGTGAACAGTGGGGAATAGAGTCTTGTATAACTTTATAATAGATTTACTTTGTCCAAATACATTTGTATATACTACGTTATAATCATAGTAGCTTGGCCTGCTTTGTTTCCACATATTAAGTTATCAAATCATAAAATGTTTATCTTTCGCAGTATTATCGCTGCGGTAAAATGTTGCATCGCGTGAACCTGTCACGTCGGCATTGTCAAATAAAATAACAGATTATCGGGGCGACGCTCGTGCGTGGAATAACAAAGACCTAATGGCTATAAGCGATTTTCAGAAGAACGGGACGCTGTTGAACTTACAAACTCTCTAAATTATGTTAATAATTCTTTTTATATGCTTTAAAAATTTGCTGGAGTATGATTAATATAAAGAACTTTAGATGAATTGTCAGTTCTAAACAAATGTTCGGTTGCATATTTATATATATGAAGAACATATTGTTTGATCTTTTTAAAGATTTAATCTTTGTTTTCCAAAATTTTTCTTATTATCATAAATATTTTTTTTGCTATAAACACATCAAAACATATATACGTACGTATAATTAACAGATATTTATCAATTTTATGATTTAAAAATGTTAAAAAAATATGTCTTTATTTTCTTCTAAGTAGAAGGTTTATTGCCGGTACGGTAAACTAATGCATAATAAAAAAGTTTTTTTATAAAATAAGTTTACTTAGTTTACAAAAAACAACACATTGTATTAATAAAACATGTTTAAATGTGTCGATTCTATGGAGAATTTAGAAATCCAATTAACTTAATGGTGATTGGCCTCACCAAATACACTATTACGATGCTTAAAAGCTTCCGGTAACAACTAACTCTTGTATAAATCAAAAGTCTCTAAGTCTAAATAAATAGAATAAAAATTTATATTACTTTTTCATATTTCACGAGAGATCATACTTAATTATATTATTCTCTACAAATGTCGTTCTTAAATGTAGTGATTTAAAAATATATATGAATATTGTACTCTTGTCTTGTTAATATTGTGTCTCTTCGCGCAGTGGACAGCAGCGTGGCATGCTTACTTGCGCGTTATTATTTCTTTTTCTAGTTGTTTCTTAAATTCTGGCGGGCAACGGGACTAAGGTATATAAGATAATCTAAATTTAGTATTAAGTTGTTTCAATACAGTCTGTATGGTATCTGTTGGTTTTCTTAGTAGTCAATGGTATTCGAATCATCCATCTCCAACCATACACATATAAAGCATCTAATATAAAAATCTTCATAAGATTTTTTGTGTAATTATTACACATTTTAAATGAAACTCTTTAACAAGATTAATCACATGTATCTATTTAGTATTGACACCTCAGCTCACTCGTGACCACGGACTACTGTAAATGTTCGAAACGTTGGATTCCCAAAAATAACATCTAAATGTACGCGATTAGTCCGGTTATATAGTTTCATTTAAAATGTGTGTTAATCGTGAAAATCAAAGATCTTACAATGTTTGATAAATTACAGTCACAATCTAGTTTGTAGAATTATTGGAAAAATCACCGTCCGAACAAGCTATGTTTTGATTTTATAAGAATCATTGCAGATTTGCTCATTAATGTCCTTCTCCTGATCTCTAGCTTACTACCTCCTTGGTCCGATATTAGTGATCCGAAAAATAAAAGTTTTCCGACTAAATCTAGCTCAGATAATTTTACAGTTCTAGGGTGTGTACTTGTTTTATTAATAAATATATATTTGTTTGTTAATTTTTGATCTTTTTTGTGTAACATACAAGACCTGTAGCATGGTCGCAAACTAAAAAACGGACTGTTAACAATTTATTCTCTCTTACTATCCCCCCTCATAATTATTTTTTTATAATTTAAAATATAATGTTTTTAATTATTTTTTTTGACATAAATTAAACATATTCACTTAAGATACTCGTATAGTGCACGATAATTTGAAAAAATATATTTCACAGCAAAAAGCTAATTATTTAGAATTCGATGTGTCTTCATTAATAGAACTAACTTTATTGTAAAAAAAAATACATCAAAGAAGAAATGTGGATACTAACATGTTTAATTTTAAAAGGTAGTTTACTGCTGTCTTTAAAAGTACTTCCTTACTTTGTTTCAAATTGAAAGTGATAAAAATCGCCAGCTTTATGTTATATTTTAAGTTGACATAATGGCTTGGGATTTAGAAAGAACACATAGTGTGTTGTTCTCTTAAATAACAAATAAGAAACAAGAATAAATATGAAATATGAAAGTGGAGACTAAATTTGCATAGACAGGTAGGTATGTCCTCCTCTGAAGGTTTTTCATAGTGTAATTTATCTTTACATGACAATTATAAAAATATCTTCCATCAGAATGGAAAGCACAGCACAGTGTGTCTGGACACTAAACTGGAAAAACTGGAAAAAACTGGAAAAAAAATGACACTGTATATTTGTTTTAAATTATTTAATCTAACGAATAAAGTCACACTCTAAACTATGTACAGCGCAAAAGCTTACACCAGATAACATTAGCTGAGCTACATAATGGCCTCTAAGAAGTCCTCTTTGTGATAGATTTGTGTGATGTTTTATACATGTCGTTTTATTTCGACCTTTTGTATCAACATTGAACGATGTATCAAGCCTTACGGTCAATACCTTTGAGGACCTAATCTCGAACACTGCTTATATACGTATAACTACTCTGTTTTTATTACATATTTGAGGTGTTTTATGTATTGAAATATTCACCATATGTACTTTAAATTAAACACCTTTACAGGTATAGGCTAGATTGCCACAGGCTAGATTGAGAATTAGACCGATTTAAAAAATCAATTTACTTTGAGTTTCTCGTATTAAGGAGTGAAATTACGTATGATTGTTTATCAGTTATATGGTTATAAATCATTTCGTAAAAAAATAAAATTTAAAGGCATAGCGCCGCATCGCTCGCTTTGACTATATGTATATTTATATAAAATCAGGTTAAAGAAATGTAATAAAAAATATATATATTGTAGTATGGTTATCTTATACTGTTACGCACTAAATAAACGGCAATTGAAATCTTTTGGGATTTTATTTAACTCACAAAAAATGTCGTTTTAGAAAAAAAATATTTTACATCTGTCAGGTAGGGTAGGCGGATTTTTTCGTATGTTGTTATTCTTTTATGCATAAAAATTCTAGAAATAATATTTTTGTCATTTGTTACTTTCCTAAGTTTCCATAAGTTTTCCAGAAGTATTTTTTTTATTTATATACTATATTAATTTGTTTTTGTATGATTAATAAAACTGTAAAACAGATCAGATCAGAATTCGATACATTATAGAATTGATCTGTTCTACAGTTTTATTATGTAAATGTATAGATAAGAATAAATCTTACAAGATTTACTTCTACATAAGCTTCTATATAACAATGAAAACTTTATTAAATATATGTATAATATTTGCCGTTTCTGGTTTTCCGAATTCATTTATGTCCAAGTATTACTAAGGGATCTATTCTAATGGGATACGAAACAGTAGTTTAATCTGAGCTGCCACTGTCTAATATACAAATACCTTTCAATGCACGGAAAGTACATTACATTAATGTATAGCTCTAATATTATTACTAACATATCTTTTGAGGCCAGTCGACTTGTTGTGGGTTCGAGCCCCACTCGAGGAAATGAAATATTTATCTACATTTATATATTCATTTCTTCGCTCTGGTGTCCAGGGGAAAGCGCGGCGTTGAGTTCCGCCACTCAACACGCAATGCCTCCAGAAATTGGCGTAAAGGAACAGAGTGTCTTAACACTAGGTTCCCTCTGCCTACCCTGCCGTGTGCGGGATAGAGCGTGAAGCTGAAAAAAAAACAGATCTTCTCTTTAGCTTAAAGATCTATGCTTTCTTTTTCTTATTAGTATAAACATTTTAGTTAAAAAATCTCTTTCACAGGAAAAAGTAATAGTTTGTCAATTTAATACAAATTTACTTGTCGATGATGTATTAAACATTTGCTTAGTGAATTTACGAATAAGGATCATATTAAGGCATTAATACCTAACTAGTGCTAGTGCCCTACTTAAATTAAAATCTTTACACCAGCGTGTGAAAGTGTCAAGATTGGAATATTTTTTATTTAATTTCCTTCATGACTTGCACATATCATTCGTAAGCTTGTACTAAAGGCCGACCACGTGTACGTACCGCATATATGTACATATATCAACAAGAAAGCTACCTCATTTTGTGCTCTGTTAAAACGTCGCATGTACCCAGTATGATAAATGACTTGTTAATTTTTCAAGTGAAAAATTCTCATTTATATAATATTTTGCGTGGAAAAATAAAAACTAAGAGTTATCAGTCAGCAACCCTCGCCCTTCATTTGAATAATCTAATAAAAATGTACAAATTAAGCGAACGGGACACATTTTAATAATATTTTCTCAAGCGAGCCCTATCTTCTTTGTTTGCTTTAATACTTCATTGTTTGTTATTAATTTAACCTCTCAAATCCTTTCATAGACGGAGAACGGAGAGAATTAATTTATTTTTTTTTAACTCCGGGCACGAAGCTAAAAATTTGGAAAGTAATAAATATCAGCATTTGCTGTGGTTCAAAATAGAATCCTGGAGGTATTGCATGTTGAGTAGCGGAATTGAATGCCGTGATTTGCCTTGACCCCAGAGCAAAGAAATGAAAATTAAATATTTCATTTTCTGAAGTGGGGAATCGAAGCCACAACCTGTCGCGTTTATAGTCATATGCTTGTGCCCCTGCGCCACGACTCGCCTAATATCTATATAATGTACGTATAGTTTATATACATGGTGAAACGCGTTTATTTACATGCATTTGTAGTTCTTGAAATAGAAGGTACAAAAAAAACATTAGCCAATTCACGGTCTGTATTAGCTTCAAAATATTTTACTCAATAAACATTGTCTAATTATAGAAGATTGGTAAACATGCAAACACTTATGTCAATATGTGAAAAAATCGATTTGAATTTAGTCAATTCTCGTAGTAAGAATAATTTTTCGCTACTAATTTACCTTATTTAAAAACTATTTTTGTTTCTTTGTTATTTGGAAAATTTATAAGTCCATAGGTTTGAAATATTACATTATACCAAAGGCCTACTATTGAGCTGTACTGAGAGAAAAAAACCACGAGCGTAGACTCAACAATCAGGCTATATTTGCAAATATTCTTGAAGAATCCGATTTTATCCAAAAAATCATCCAATTCTTCTTATATTTCTTAAATATTTGCCGAGTCGGCTAACATACATGGGCGTGAAATGGATAGGTAAGCTGAGGTCCTCTAACCCTAGACAACCGTTGATCCGTCGATCGCGTTACGCCCTTTATATTTATCATAATGTACATAAAATAGTTATCAAAAGCCTAATTTGGGCAGAATTTTCAAAATGCCTTCACAGCGCTTAATTTATATATATACCTTTGTTTAAAGTACCTGGAATTACTATAATCGGTACCACAAATATTGCCGCCAGTGGAAATTGGTATAGCATATTTGCGCTTATAACGTTTATATTTCAGCCATTCCAATTACTATTTCAGCAAATACAAAATAAAGAGGAACTTCAGCTTCATGTTTCTAGTGCTTTATTAAATAATATATAATTGAAACAGATTAAAAAGTAATAAATTAAATTAAATGATATCTAAACAATTGCTTATGTAATTATAAATAATCTTTGTTCCAAATACCGTTAGTTAGCAAAAAATCTTTGTTCTAAAAAGTTTTCTGGTTTTAAAGATTTTAGACTTCGTACTCATCGCTGCTCTGAAAGAAATGTTCCGAACGAGATCACGCTTATCACTATAATTAACAGTTAAGTCAGCGTCCCAGTGCTCGAAGATATTGTTGTGGGATGTGTGACCTATTTTGATAAAAAATTTAATTACTTATTTCAGCAAAGTTAAGGGAACGAAACTTAAGTAGTTTTATGTTCGTAATAAAAATAGTAGCATAATAAGTTTTTTTATGTATTATCTTATAATCTTATAATGTTAAATAATAGCTATTACAAATATAAAAAAATAACAGCTACAAAAATTAATTGATTTTAATAGATAGGCTGCTATATGTTAAGTAAAAAAGGGAAAGATGTGAGGAGGCTAAGCTTAAAATCTTTCATTGTCTTATTTGGTAGAGTAAGTTCGGGCTGTAAATTGAAAAGTTCATTCAATATCATTAAAGCTTTCAACTTCAACGGGATATTGGTATCACCGTTATTTTTCCTTAACTGGCAGTAGAGATAAAATATTTGTGGTTGATACATTGAATTGGCAATCGAGCATATTATATTTTTTCCACTCTTGACATAATCTGTAGCGTTTACAGTGGACACGCTTGTGCCTCTTTACTATGAGTTATGACTGGCCTTAAATCCTGGCTCTCGTATATGGGTAAATTTTAACATAAATATCTATACAAGGTGGAAGTGTCAGCACCACTTTAAATGAAACCACGGTTTTAACTACTCTATAAAAGCCTAATACAACTGAATTATTATTTTTCCCAAAAATGAAAAAGTTATTTTTTCAAACAAAATAAATAATAAAATTATCGTTGTAAAATAAAACGCCATTTGTAAAGAATAACGTAAACACACACTATCCTGTCAAAGCGGCAACGTCGCGCACGCCTCATTCAAGAAATCGAGTAGCAGCAACTAGCGTAGATGTAGCTTTAAAATACAACACGGCGGAAAGTGTATTCAACTACGTCATTTAAAAGTTAGCCCTCTTTGTGTTTCGTGCCAGTGCTGCTATATCGTGCTTAATATAACATAATAAATGTAGATTACACTTTTTACGCTTTTATTTTTTTTTAATTTTTATTTTATACTTTTTACGGATGATTTGATATTGAAATAATTAATCAAATTATCAATACTAAAATTAGCTTGACGCTGTATCCCGCACACAGCAGGGTAGGCAGAGGGAACCTAGTATTAAGACACTCCGCTCTCCACTTTCTGCCAAATTCTGGAGGCATTGCGTGTTGAGTGGCAGACCTCAACGCCGCGCTTAACCTCGATACCAGAGCGAAGAAATGGAAATATAAATTTAAGTAAATATTTCATCTCCTCGAGTGGGGATCGAACCCACAACCAGTCGGTTTTGCAGTCACACCTCGTGCCGCTGCGCCACGACCGGCCTCTATCAATACTATTTACAAATAATTTATAAATAATAATTTATTTCGTATTGAGTTTTCGTAGGTTTCTGTGTAATATTATAAGACTCGTTTCTATTTAAGTTTTATACGATTTTGTATATAATACAAAAAGTTTTAATAAAAAAATTAAAAATATTTTCGAGAAGTATTTTAATTAATGGCAGTACCATGTACTATGAACTATTACAATGATTTTTAATTATCTGTTTTTGATTATCTGTGACTGTAATGTGTAAACAGACCATAATATCACGGCGCGGCTCTCTTGTTGTTTACTTTATTTTGATGCCTTTAGATTTTGAGTGATTATTAAGTGTGTTAAATTATTCGGATGTTGTTTAATATTAATTATTTAATTGTGACGAATATGGCATGCGATTACTGAGTATTTTTCTTAAATGTGAAACTATTGTGTGTCAGTATTTGAATGTACCATCAACAATACATTCTTTTAAGACTAGAAAAAAACAAATGTGGAGTTTTTAATATTACTTATGATAAAAATATTAGTAGGAGTAAAAGGAAAATGCGACGACGACGAAGTAAAATTTATGTTAAATATAAGTACCTATCTATCGTAGTTCAATATAATTTTGTGTGTTAAAAATTTCCAATATAATTTTGTGGGTGGTTTAATAAACATGCATTATTTCGAAATAATTTCATAATAAAGGAGATATAATGAAATGTCTTAAAGTAGGATTTTATTAAACTTATAAAAAATAGGTAATTGCATGACAAAGAACGAGAAATATCGTTCTTTTTCGTTCGGTTATGTGTTGTATGAATGAAAAGTAGAAGATCGGCAAAGCTTAGTAGTATTTTTGTAGTAGTATGAATATGTGTGCGTCACATGCAATAAAGGTTTGGATAAAAATCGTGACGTGAAAACAAACTACTACGTTTAAACTATTGAGTAATCTTGATTAATTTCTTTAGGTATGGGTTTCAAATATTTTACCCTATATGCTGTTTCACTAAAAGGAGCGCTGACACTTCCACCCTGTATAATCTATAAATATCTATAATCTATGTAATAGAACAGAAAATATATTACATTTCGTATTTTCGAATGAAATGTATAGACACTTATAAAGAATAATAGAAAGAATTTTATTTTTATATTTTTGTCCGTCTATCTGTCACACTTAAATCGGTTCATTAAAAAAAAGTTATCGTCATTTGAATGAACTCAAATACGCTACTCTCGCTCTTTCCTGCCCGGTTACGCTGTCAAGACCATCTCAGGTCACCACCAATAAAGTCCTTTTGAAAAAAAAAGCTATATGATTCCCGCCCGGTGACACTGTTAAGACCATCCCAGGTCAATAGCAATAAAAAAAGCAATAAAGCCAAGTCGAAAAAAAAGTTATATGGCTGTTAATAAAAATATATATTTTTAAAGCACAATAGTTCATAGTACAAACTATATGGTAAACAAAATTGAATTGTTGGTGAAAGTTAACTTCTTAATAGTTAAGTTTATATCATTATTAATTCAACATATAGATAAAGAACGTCTTGATCTTCAAAGAAATATCAAATCAATATGAACGAACGTACGAACCGAAGAATCTATGATTCTTCGTTCGTTCGTTTGAAATAAATCTATATAAACAACTACAAAAACATATACGTATAATAAATAATTATCTATATGTATATATGTAGAGGCCAGTCGTGGCGCAGGGGCTCAAAGTGTGACTGTAATATCAACTGGTTGTGAGTTCGATCCCCACTCACTTAAAGATTAAATATCTTGTTAAAGATAATTTCAATACGTGTAAAATACTTTTTAAATTAATAAAATCGGATATTCCAATGAAAAGATATAACAAATTTAAAAATATCAATCTAAAGACCTTAGTGGCGTGCCTCTGCTGGGGTGGGGGAAAATTGCATCGATATCACTAATATTATAAAGACAATCGATTAGATTTTTTGTTTCTTTATTTAATTGAATAGGCCCCGAAACTACGGGAACGATGTGGAAAATTCTTTTTCAATTAGACCATAGCGTTTAAAAAAATACCAAAAAATATTGACAATAGAGCAAAGCGATGTACTACAATTTTATAGAAGACACCAATATCTACAGAAAAGTTTACGATACCATGTGTAACTGTTAGAGTTATGCCGCAATAACAAATTTTCAAAGGAAAATGTGCAAACTAACTAGAACAGAGCCGCCATCGTAGTAAAGAGGGACATCTAAAAAATATTTAATTTATTGCGAAAGAATAAAAAGAGTATGTAATTCCTCTATAGATATACTGTTTTATATTCTGTCATAATGAACAGCTTTAAACTTTGCATACAAAGGTATCCCGTAGTGTATCTATTTTTTTCAATTATTATTACCAGTACAGTACTGTGCACATTAGTATCGAATGTGTTATCTATATATTTATATATATTTAATATTATTTTGCCCTTTAGTGTTTTGCAGGTGGAAAACATAGACAATTTTTTAATTACAGAAAATATTTTAATGACTATTTAAATTTTGTTACTTTTTATAATTCTAATAGAATTAACAACTTTCTAAAGTATTGTTTCCTTGCATGCGTTCTAATAAATAACTATTAGGATCTATTAAACAAAAAAATACATTATCATTTATATAAATATATGTTATTATAATATATAACGGGGTGGCGGAGGTCGTCAGCCGCATAAGGCGGTTTGGATTGGAAGTCGCCTTGAACAAGTCCGAGGCACTCTATTCCCATGTTCCACGCAAGGGCCCAACACCTGATGCCCATATTGTTGTCGGTGGCGTCAACATTGACGTCAAAAGGAGCATGAAATACCTCGACCTTGTTCTGAACGGCTGGTGGAGTTTTCGGGGCCACTTTACATCTTTGACCCCGAAACTGTTGAAGATGGCGGCGGCCTTGGCGCGCCTTTTGTCCAATGTTAATGGGCCGAGCGTCTCGAGCCGTAGGACCGACGCTTACGTCGGAGTGGTCAGGGCGATGGCCCTCTACGGTACTCCCGTGTGGGTGGACGCCCTGGATCGGCACAACGTCACTCTGCTGCGACGTGCGCAGAGGGTGATGGCCATCCGGGTGATACGGGGGTATCGAACTATCTCCGGTGAGGTGGTGTGCGTGCTGGCTGGAGTCATGCCGTGGGACTTGGATGCGCTTTCTCTGGCGTCGGTCTATTGCCGGCGTCGGGGCCTAGCGTCTGGGGAACCGGTTAGCCAAGCACGCGTTGAGGAGGAGCTGTTCGTCCAGTCTTCCGCCAGTGGTTAGCACGGCGTCACGGCGTCCTAACCTTCCGCACCACACAGGTGCTCACGGGGCATGGCTGCTTCGAGGGTTACCTGTGTCGGATCGCTGGAAGGGAGCCTGACGCCCGCTGCTACCATTGCGACGACTGCCTCGATGAGACGGCCCAGCACACGTTGGAGGTGTGCACAGGCTGGGCGTCTCAACATCGCGCTCTGCGGGACGTCATAGGGCACGGCCTCTCCCTGCCGGCAGCGAGACGTCGTGGGATGCGGTTTCATCCTTCTCCGAGGCAGTGGTGTTCGAGAAGGAGTCGGCCGAAGAGTTAGGTCGGGTCGCCGGAGGGCGGCACATGATCGCCGCCTTCCGCCCTAATGAGCCAGAGGGCGGTCAGCTTTGGGGAAGTTGGCCGCCTACTAACCTGGCCCGAGTAGTCGTGCGCAGATTGCTATCGCGAGCTACTCCGAGCAAGCCTTCGAGGATGCCCACGCACCCTTGACTCCGCGACGTACCTAGCAGGCTCCCGCCGCCGCGTTTCGCGGAAGACTGTTGTTCCCGCGTCTCGCGGCTAGTGGCGGTCGAGGGGCACCGTGAGGTTTTAGTGGATACTCGGATGGCCTACATTTGCCAGTCCACGAGTCCCACATAACCCGCTTGGGTCCCCACTCGGGCCGGTATCCGTAACAGGATTTCCTCACGAAAAAAAAGGTAGTGTAATGCATTGTACAAACGATGTATTTCACTTGTTCAATGTGATGTGTAATCATGGTTCTCAATTACAATATCCCGCTTAGAAAATTGCTGTCCAATAATAATTAAAGCGACTTCATTTGATTTAGGTTGATTATACCATCCACTGTCGCCAGTTGAATGCTTTCTGTCCGCATTTATAATAAATATAAAAGTATTTGACGTAAAAGAAACTTTGTCCTAGGCTACCTTTAACTGTTTTAAACGTATACATAATGTAATTGCTTTATTAGTCCAGGTTTTATGTAAAGAATTATTGCATCTCAATTTAACTTCTCCATTGTCCTCATCGACAAAATATATATGGTATAATTTTGGTTAGTTTTGACGTCGCGCAAACAAACTTCCGACCAAATGATATACCTTTTTGTTATCGTGAGGAAACCCGATGGCCATTACCCTCTGCACCCGGCATGTCAACGTTCTGCCTGTTCAAGGCGTCGGCAAGGGAGGAATACCTATCTTCCACCGCTGTGGAAATTCATAAGGTTGAGCTAGACTGGCAGTAAATATCTCTCGAATATGTGTTTTTGCCCTGGGATAGCCTCACTGCTTCGTCCAGCTCCTCCTCCAGTAACTCTGGTATGATGCTGTCAATTTCCTCTTCTCGCAGTGCACCTCCATAAATGACCCGCATTTATGAGGGTGTAAAATTGGCGCGCTGCGGGAACAAAGACTAATAAAGAACACCATTTTATAAAGTATTTTTTTTAATTGTCTTAATGCCTCTTTCTTTTTCTTATCTTTATTTGAATCTGGCTTACTTTGACTTATATATCTGCTATTTCTTTATAGAATCCCCCGAACTGACAACTGACGTAATTGAGATCTGGTTACCACTGATGCCAGGCTATAGACCCTGCCACTTCATCGGTTTGGGATTATTTCAATTTAATATTTTCTAACACTAACAGCATAATGAAAAAGTCTTCTAATATTTGTTGTTAATTATTTTGCAACAAGAAAAAAGTTACATAACTTTCTTTGTTCAATTTTGCTGGCAGCTCTAATGGTCTAAAGCAGTGTTTCACAGTCTTTTTTGTGCCATGCTCCACCTTAACCTTTCTAAAATGTTTAATGCCCCCTATTATGTTAATACTTATGTATGTTAAAAAATGTTTTACATATTTTTTAATATTTGGAAATTCATTTGTCCACTTAAGAAGCAGAATGATAGGTTCTAGAAAGAGATTACTATGAAATTGTTAAGAAAACACAGTAAGTAAAATTTCAAAACATATAATAAAACTCTGATTTCTTCTTCATTTTCACCGTGACATCCTCGCTAGTACTTGCCATTCTGCATATCTCTTCATTGCGGATTCCATCAGCTAAGCTGACTCCGCATATCCTACGAAGATCACATCTCCACAGCATTAATCTTTCTTTCATTCTTCTTCTGTAATACCCACGTTTCGCTGCCGTAACAGCGTCGGTAGCAACTCTGCATTGTGTACGGCCAAACGCGCAGCTGTTTATATTTTAATAATAAATAATAATTCAATCCTTCGAGTAGAGATCGAACGCACAACCATCGCGTTACAGTCATTCTCTTGTGTTCCTACGCAACGATGGCCTCTAAATTTAAACTAAAATATATGGTAAAATTAATTCAATGTGACAAAGTTATGCTTTTAAAATTAAATTAATAAAAATGAAATCAAATAATTATCAATTATATCTATATGAATATTAAATCAACGAACTATTACAACAGTTTTAACGGACACTTATTTCAAATTAACACCAACTGAATGATGTGAAACAGTATGTACATTGCGATGAACCCGTGGTCTACTTGAAGACTCCAATCACCTAGTTGATATTTTGATCTCGTTAAAGAAAATTACCTAATAATTATTTACGGTAATTATTTAAGCCGAAGGCCGAAGCGACAGGGTTAAAGTATCGAGTTCATTTTTGAATTGCCCCCCTTAAATATCAAATTGCCCCCCAGTGGGGCGTGGGCCCTACGTTGGGAAACACTGGTCTAAAGAGTTACTTGTTAAATACAACAGTCCACAAATTGACACTGGACTCATTTTGAAATTTACGCTGGCGGATTGAATGCAGATTTTCGATACTCTGCGAATGGTAATTATGCGTTTTAAAAATTCCACATAGTTCAGTCGAAAAATATTTATAGCTTTGACTTACCATGTCAAAAAAGATTAGATACCTGGAATGATACGTTCGAGGTATCTAATCTTTTTTTACATGGTAAACGTGCATATCTTATTTGATACATCCCTGTGTAACAGCAAATTCCTTTAGTACTTTATGATGGGTCTCTTTGAAATGCTTCCAAATCTCGTTCAGCGCAACTTGGGCCGATCTTAGGCACGCTTTCAGGAGGAATACATTTTATTAATGGTAATGTTTCTTGAATTATTATTTTTCTTATATCATAAATAATTCTAATGGAAATCATTTAATTTTGTTTCCTTTACCATTATAAGCTTTATATTTTTCTACAAAAGTATAAATGAAATCATAATAAATAAAATATTAAAACTATGTATAATATTTTATAACAACGTTATTAGTAAAAGGTACGTATAATTTTAATACGTATTGTTTTATTTATATTTTTAGGTTTAATTTTTATTTAGTCATTCTTTATTATGTACTCATGTTAAGTGGCAATGTTAACGTCAACTTGTGCATGCGGCTATTCTAATTAGTAATTCTATTATTGTTTTTTTTAAATAACAATTGTTTTTTATATTATACTTTTACTATATTTAAATATATATGTATGGTCCTTATTGCACACAAAGTTACATAAAATACGAAAACAGAAATATATACGTATAAAATGTATGTAAAGGCGATCTTATTGCTTCAAGCAATCTCTAAAATGTTTGGTAGAATTGGACTAGTTGAAAAAAAACGAAAAGGAAAATAACGTTTCAATGCAACATAATATTAAATACGTACAATTCTAAAATTAAATACTATACTAAAATTTGTGCACAAGCCTCGGAAGACGAGTCCAACTCGGACTTAACTGGTTTTTTCTCGTTTGTATGTTGCCAACATCATTAAGTTTTCACTAAAATTTTCACACTTTTTCTTCCTGTGAATATCATCCTATTTCTTTACTACTTATTATATCTAAAGTTCTGGAATCTATTGTCCACGAAAAATTCAAGTCTTATAAAATGTCACTAAGACATTCGTAGAGCTATAAATATTAGCAAGATTGCTGCAATGGTCTTGTTAGACTTTAGGAGCAGTTTCAACTCTATTGATTTTGATATCCTTCTTGAAACGTTCGTACAGTTAATGTTACTTTTACCTATCCGGATGCCAGCAATATGTCATAGATAAAGATTATCGATGAGGATCATCAAAAGACATCGATCATTGGTTAGATGCAGTGACTGGCGTAACTCAAGTTAGCGTACTTTTCTTCAGTTATCTTTGCTTTTCTCTATCTTTATTAAGAATATTTTTCGTATTCTCTCTTCTCCCTTTAATCTGTATGCAAATAACTTGCAACTGTATAGTCATCTTTTTTAATAGTAACAGGTCTAGACTAGACTGGAAACCAGCACCTGATATATATATATATATATATAGTAGTCAGATGTCAAAATTTCGCTTAGTAATACAATTAAAAACTCGGATTTAAATAATTAAATTTACACACATTACAGTCTGTGAAGACTGTAACAACTTATGGGTAGCTCACATCAACGAAGTCAGCAGACGTATGCATTTCTCCTACCATTCTCTCAAGCGCCTCCAATTTTTTCTTCTCTTCAAAACGAAAATTTTGTTTGCACAATCTCTTCTCTTGCCTATCTTTGTATACGCCGATGCATGCTAGTTGGGTGTAACTGAGGAGCTACTTTATAAATAAAAATTAGAGGATCTTCAAAATATAGCAATTCGTTTTATTTTTGCTTTACGTAATTACAATCATATATCCCATTTTTGTGCTCAACTTAAGTGGGTCCCAATCAGATTTAGTCGTTATATAGAGTATTTTTGTCAGTACCACTTTAAATGAAACCACAGTTTTAACTACTCTATAAAAGCCTAATGCAATTTTTTTTTCCCAAAACTGAAAGTGTTTTTTTCAAACAAAATAAATAATGAAATTATCGTTGTAAAATAAAACGCCATTTGTCAAGAACGACATAAACCTACCAAAGGGAAACCATCGCTTACGCCCCATTCCGAAATCGAGTCGTAGGTATTGGCGGCAAAGTTCAAAGTTGTTTAACCTTCTGAAGTATTTTTGTAGTGTTAAAAATCGGAAGCGGGTAACGTTTTTAAAGAAACACGTTAAAAACACACATCGTCTATATGATTCTAAACTATTTTGAAAGAGATACTATGTAATTGCAATAAGTGATATGTATCACCTACTAACAATACTTCACACTAGTTTCCTTCCAACAGGGGCCGTCACTTACAAGCGAGTGCCCCCGACTGTCACAATTCCACTGCTTTTATAGTTATTTTCCACCTAAATCTACCCTCTTTTACACGAGTACGCTAACACGGCCATCCTGCATGGTGCCCGCCCCGGGCACCCCACGAGTCGGGATAAATCACTGTGACAATAAACAGCAGTTAGTCGTGCGCCTAAACTATACTGTATCATAAAACAGTCCCATAATGGAATTTTGCTCATTTTATCATTCTTTACACTGAAATAGCTCGACAACATGACCCAAATTAAAAGGAATATGCCGCACTTAGGAAACCCTAAAGGGACTATGCCACACTTAGGAAACCTTAGAAAACCCTAAAGGGACTATGCCACACTTAGGAAACCTTAGGTTACCCTAAAGGGACTATGCCACACTTAGGAAACCAGACTCATAGCTCAACACAACTTGCCCTTAAAGAGCATTTTACTCACTTAAGCGTACCAAGTTGTTAAAGTCGTCTCCCTCTTAAAGAGTATTTTTCTCACTTAAGAGTACCAAGATCAACTTTGAGCCCACATGTCAACATTATAAAAATTGTAAAGTGTGGCTAACTTACTCACAGACCTGTATTTTCGCTCGGTCTAACCTGACACTTGCTTATTATTCATCCTTGATTCGATCCATTTTTCGAGTCCTTATGACACCACAATAAAATTATTTCAATCCAGAATACCAATGGGGCGAAGATACACATAAAGATATGAAAACTTCATGCGTATCCCACTTCTGATGTTAAAAATCGGAAGCGGGTAACGTTTTTAAAGAAACACGTTAAAAACACACATCGTCTATATGATTCTAAACTATTTTGAAAGAGATACTATGTAATTGCAATAAGTGATATGTATCACCTACTAACAATACTTCACACTAGTTTCCTTCCAACAGGGGCCGTCACTTACAAGCGAGTGCCCCCGACTGTCACAATTCCACTGCTTTTATAGTTATTTTCCACCTAAATCTACCCTCTTTTACACGAGTACGCTAACAGTAGTAATAAGTGTTTACGTTATTGGTACCTATGCGTAACTGTGCCACAAGAAATACAGATATGGATAAACATCGTGACATGAAAAAAAAATCCTACGTCTAAACTGTTGAGGTACCTTGTTTAATTTCTTTAGGTATGAGTTTTAAATATTTTACCTATTTCTATATGCTGTTCCCGTAAAAGGAGCGCTGACGCTTCCACCCTGTATACATGAGCCACGCAATATTTTCAAATTTATATTCGATTAATATGGATGAAATAAGCTCTAATGTAGATAACATAAATAAACCCCAGAATGCAGACACAAAAATTACTATTCTTGTGTTTTTTTGGTAATTGAAATATAAAAAAAAACATCGCAAAATTATTATTAATATTCCTCTTTAAAATATACGGGGTTCCTGGTAAAGATTTTATTGTTTGAAGAATTACTTATAGGTCCCTTACAAGATACGCGAACAAAAAGAAATGAAAAACATAACCCTTCCTTAGCAGTCGGGAATAAAATATAGTCTACAAAAGATTTAAATTCTAAACTCTCTTTACTGTGCTATAATGCCCCAATTCAACTTATTGCTTTTAGTTAATTCTATAGCACATTAATTAACCCAAAAATAACATACAGGTTGCGGTACCATTTTCGAAAATTAGGTATATAGCCTAGTACATTATAATTTTAAAATTGTGAAGGTTAAATGATATGAATATATATGAAGTAAATAGGCTAAAAATTGTTAAAATTCAGTTAGACCAGTCTGGATCTAGCAGATTCATATATAAGATAGTTAAATAATTACTCTTTAGGCTCATCTAATTAAAAATAATTAATTTAGAAGACTCGTAAGTTTTTATGAAGTTTCGTGAATAATTTTTATTGTATTATTATTTAAATATAATATTTGATCAAGCATGATGGGGAAATTGCCTCAGATTCTAACTTAATAGTCTCGTCGCAAAACTGTAACTATTGGATATAACGAAGAGTGATCTACTTTTTCAATAAAATAAATAATGATTTCTTACAAATTTATTTAAAAAAAAATATATTTATTTCAATATTAGACTTTAATGTTACAAATCCACTCGAGTTAAGCTTTTAAAGAAAAACTTAAGTTGTACTTCGGGTGTAATTTAAGATAACTTTATACTTATTAAATCTTCCTAAATCGTTGCTAAACAATACATATTTTCTTGCTCTATTAAGTCGCTTTCTATATTATTTTTAATCATATTGTTCAATTAAGATATAAAAAAATTGAGCTTTATAATTTAACGAAAATTAGGTACAGCTATCCAAACTTCATATTCCCTGATAATACTTACCAGTGTTGGGTATATGCATACAGAAGCTTTCAGGCTTTATAAAATAACGAAACTCTCTAACATGAAGGTAATACAGGATGCGGCACATAGATCTCCCTGATTGTAAGGATGCACAGCTGCCCGATGAAATGTAGTGGAGTGGTGGGGGAGGTCACCTTGAAAAGATCTGTACGTGGCATTGTCAGTATGAGTCATGGCTTGGTCGGGTGAGCACCGTGCGTTCGCAGTCGAGGAGTTTATATGGTTTCAGCAGGACGGAGCAACGGCACACACATCTCGTCGGTCACTTGCAGTTCTTAGAAACATGTTCTCTGGACATGTTGTTTTCTACGAGGAGATATTGGGTGGCCTCCACGGTCACCGGACTTGACACCCTGCGACTACTTCCTGTGGGGATATCTCAAAGCCAATGCCTTTCAACATCGCCCTCGAAACATGGAAGCTCTTAAAGAGGCGATAAGAAACAAGGTTGCTGCTATTCCACCCGAGATGATTCGCAGAGTAATGGAAAATTTTCGAGGGAGGTTTACAGAGTGCATTAACAATGGAGGCCGACATTTGAGTATTGTTCAAAACTCCTTAATGTAATATGTTATTGTAAATGGCATTCTTTGCACTATATTTCAATAAAAAATATATAAATTTATGTCAAAAGGTTTTGATTTTATTTATTTCCTAAAGAGGGGAGATCTATGTGCCGCTCTCTGTATAATCAAAGCCTATTCTGATAAAAAAGTGAAAGAAGATGGCGGAAGGCAAAAATTGTGTCTAATTAAGTATGAATTACTAACTCAATTTCAAAAGATAGAGGCCGTTCAAGTATTACGTAAGCAGTTTTTTTGTAATTATTGACCCCCCCCCCCCCCCTCTCCTATGTCATCAAAAATAAGCAATCCTCTTACAAATATTTCATTGAAAACGTCAAAAATAAGCAAACCCAAGACCCCCCCGCCCCCCTACAGTGCTTACGTAATACTTGAACGGCCCCATACAGCTAAAAAAATAGAAGGTAAATTGTTTATTCGGCTACCCAGCCCTCTGTCTACGAGTTTATTGAGAAGTGGTCGAAGGTACTCCTCTACCACCGTGATTCCATAATGACTAATAGCTTTATTATGTTGCCTCCACTAATTAAACCATCCCAAATTTCAAATGAAACTGATTCGTCCTTTTCAAGAATCAGTTGGCCGAGAAAACCTCAATAATTATCCTCACCCTTTTGTTTAACCCTTTAATGTTTAAATTTTTTCCATTTCGATCCAAAGAGAAAAGGTTTCAATTACTGTCTATCAGTATTAATGACATTTAAAAGTAATTAAAAGTTTAATTGTCTATTTTTTGCTTATTCTACTTAAAAATAATCATAACTTTTTCCTTTAGCTAATTATTTAATGACGATTTGTGATAAATGTAAAATAGCTTTTTTAAATAATACAAGTATTTTTCATTTATATTAAAAAGGATTTGTAACCATTGTATATTCTGTTTGAGATCAGATTTACAGACGTATTCTAATATATCAAAGTTTATGACGTCAAATGTGTAAAGTATTGATCTTTAACGTCTGACAAAATACATCTTTACACCAGCAAGGAGACAATATCTTAAAAAATATCGTGTGGGGAATAAATTAACTTTCAATTTTTCAAGTTTACTTTTCCATTACCCTACAAATATAGAAGATCCATTCATATGACATTTAAAATACATAGACAATCAAACAACCTTATATACATTCAGTTAATAGCCGTTTTTATAATGATATTCTGATGTAAAAAACCAAATGCGAGTCGCCTAAGGAGGCTTCTGCATCAATTTCAGGATTGTATAATGTTGAAATATAATAACGAAAAAGTACAAAAATTGACAAATTTAAGTGTGCTGCTATGAACTCATTTTATGAACTTATTTTATATTTTATGAAATGAACTGCAAATATAAGTATGTAATTATTTTCTTCCAAGATATACTTACCAAACTATTACTTTTCGTATGTTTTCCTTTATGCGCATTATAAGTTCTCACTTGGTGCCAAATTTCATATCTAGGTCTATGGCAACTACCCTATAGGTTTTGATTATGCGGCATATTCCATTCAAAATGCAGCAAAAATGATCTATAAATTATCATATCTTTTAGACTCTTTTGACTTGGAAGCTTCATACTTTCACGGATCTCGAGATAATTGGTCTCAGCGGATTTGCTTGTAACAAAGTGATTATATAAGGTTCCGATTTTTTGTTTTAGGTGCGGAACCTTAAAAAACATAATATTCGCAATCATTTTACTATAATTCATTATACTCGCATCAAATCTATATAGTCTAAAATATTTTAAAACATAAAAACAAATAATAATATGAGAAATCTTTTATTTCGCAACAGGGAATAATGCTAGAAAACTTTTGGCTTATGTGTGTTAAGCAATAAAAATGATGAAAAAGGGAGGTCCGCTAGTACTCCCAAGACAGTATGCAAATGAGTCCTCATCAAAAAACAGACAGGTTATAATTTTGGACACGTTCTCCAAATTTACCTTTTAACTGCTTCTTCATATTTTTACTACGTGTCCCATTTCAATTTTTTTTGCATTATTATTTTAGAAATAATACTTTATGTATTAATGTTATCGCTTAAGCGGGTCGCGGTATTCTATCGCAACATCACCTTGGGTTGAAATTTGAAGGTAATTGAGTGTGACGGGGGGATGGCATAAGGACTTCCTTTTTCCCCCGCACTTTAATCTCCTAAGTGAGAAAGAAGATAATCTTTAAAAAGTGCCATTAAGTACACTGAAAATTAATACATAATATTACAGTAATCGTGTAGAAAAATAATAAAATTAAGTAACAAAAACAAAGAAAAATATTTATTTATTTTTGTTTAGCGACCATTATACTTTTTTAATAGTAATTTTGATCTTATAAATTTTGAATGTGGTACGGCAAATTGGTACAGTCATTTTCATCATCGGAATAATATTAATATTAAATAAACATATTTAAAAATAATTTTAAATTATAGTTTGAGTCTGTTTCTAAAACAGATTAAATAAAAGTAACCGTACGAGTAACCGTAACCGTCGATTTAGTCTCGACGGTTCCGTACAAAAATTGGAGATCTGGGCTTTTTCTGAAATTCAAGCTTAACTTAGCCAGCGCATTTTCATATGATACCTCACTTGAGCTAGCGGCTTTCATATCAAATTTTACCACCCTTTTAAGGGTTACTTTTTAGGATTTAAGCTCAAATGTATAGTTTTCAGATTATTTCCCGAAGTAACTGCCATTAATTTTGATTCCCTTTATAGTGTCGAAATATGCGTTTTTTACGATATAAACGGTCTCTTTTTTAAGTAACTGTAGAATAATTATTTTCAGGAAACCAAGGTACCGTAGATCTGAGTATATGGTTTGAATTTCAACTTCAAGCGTTCCTGAGCTAAAGACAGACATACAGATAAGATCACCTTGTGTGTCACAAGGTGATCTTATAAGGGTTCCCTTTTTCTTTAAAAGATACGAAATCCTAAAAATTGCTAACGTCAAGAAATTTTACTTTTATTTACGGGCAAGTTAAACTAAATATTTTTAAACATTTATAACAATCTTTGTTACTTAATAAAAGCTGGGTAAACTTTGTTTGGCTTTCATTTGTAAAATGAGACTTTATATAGAAAGAGCAAGCCGGTAGATGAAGGGAATGTGGTGGCTGGTGAGGAAAAGGAATGCCAAGACCGTGGCAGCGTCTGTCCCTTTAACACCTGATATAGTGTGAAGCATTAAGTTAAGCTCAGTATAACCTATTTTATATTATGTATGTATTTTATTAGAATGTATTATTAAGCATAAAATAATCTGATTACGTTATTAATCACGCTTTAAATTTAAATTATCTTTTTATATGGTGCTGAAAATTATCTTATATTTAAGGCAACAAAAATCATTTAGTTTTACATAAATATTTATTGTTGAGGCCAGTCGTGGCGCAGCGGCACGAAGTGTGACTGTAAAACCGACTGGTTGTGGGTTCGATCCCCACTCGAGGAGATGAAATATTTACTTAAATTTATATTTCCATTTCTTCGCTCTGGTGTCGAGGTTAAGCGCGGCGTTGAGTTCTGCCACTCACGCACACGCAATGCCTCCAGAATCCGGCAGAAAGTGGGGAACGAAGTGTCTTAACACTGCGTTCCCTCTGCCTACCCTGCTGTGTGCGGGATACACCGTGAAGCTGATAAATATTTATTAACAAAGCCTTGCTTATTTTAAACTACACATTTAATTTAATTTTCTTTCCATACATTTATGCATGATAATAACAAAATAGGGTTACATCACTTTAGTTTACTATACTAAAATACAACCGGGCGTTTGTAGGACACGTCGTAATTTTGGGTCAGGTTAAGAAATATTTTCAGAGAATATTTTCTGGTACTGAAAAGGAATATCTTGTTACACTCCAAGACATTTTATTGGTAAGTAAAACTGAAATACTTTGCCGTGGCAGTGCTTAAAATGCGACAGAATATAAGAAAGTATGAACATTCTCTTTGATATCCTTCTAACATAGTTGACTTTGTATCAACATATATTTGCTTGCGTGTAATCATTATGGATATACGTAAACTTTTAAGTCAGCTGGAAAGTATTTTTATAGGTACCTGAATTTTTCAGGTTAACCGTGTGGCTGTAAATGCGACAGGTTATGGATTCGATTCCCATTCCAAGAAATTAAATATTTAATATTTTTATTTCTTCGCTCTGGTGTCGATGCGAAGTGCGGCGTTGAGTTCTGCCGCTCATATTTGGTGGAAAGACGGGAGTGTGGTATCCCAACTCTAGGCTGCTTCTGACTACACTGCTACATGCGGAATACAGCGTGAAGCTGAACAAAAAAAAATATAATTCTATTACAAGTGTGTTGTAAGCAACATCTTATTACGAAAAAAAAAATTGCTTTATTTCTTCGTTCACTCATTTCAAAGTCTTCGTATCACTTAGTTAGTCTTTGTTAGTCCAAACAAAGAAAATAAAATTATAAAATTTCTCATTACAACCACATTAGTAACCACAATCCCAATAAACCACGTTTAGTCTATGGACTAAAACGAAACAGCTTGCGGCAGTTATAATGTCTCATCAATAAGCAATTAATATTAGCAGTCAACGGGAGTAATTGATAGCCTATAGTCAAATGAACTGATTTCAAACGCACGTGATGCGATGGCACCTCCAATGCATGAGTAATGGGACACACGTGCTGGGGTTCCATAGAATTGTAACTAAATTCGATAAATATAAGTTTTAGTGCAGCAAATAATATTTATTACTGACTAGCGACCCGCTCGCGGCTTCGCCCGCTTAAACCACAAAATTATTTAATTAACACACTGAATTATGTTCGTGTTTTGATATACCTATAATATATGTTTGCAACGCAATGAAGATTTTTAATGAGAAATTTACTAAAACTTTAGGTCGCATTTTCGTACCCATGAGAATCTTCAATTGAATTTTTGAAATAAAAACACAACTTATCGATACTTACAATAAAATCCTAACTCATCGGTGTCTGTACATGGAAGATATTACAATTAGCATTGTAATAGAACTTGGTCAGTTTGTCTGTTTGTCTGTGAATTTGTTCACGATAATCTCAGAAACGGCTTAACCGATTTAAATCCTTTTTTGTTTGCATTTTGGCAATCTGCCCTTAAATATTTAATATTAGCTTTATTTTAATCAGCTTCACGCTGTATCCCTCACACAGCAGGTTAGGCAGAGGAACCCTAATATTAAGACACTCCGTTCCCCACTTTCTGCCGAATTCTGGAGGCATTGCGTGTTCTCGTTCTTTCGTGTTCTCGTTCGCTCGACACCAGGGCGAAGAAATGGAAATATAAATTTAAGTAAATATTTCATCTCCTCGAGTGGGGATCGAACCCACAACCAGTCGGTTTTACAGACAGACTTCGTGCCGCTGCGCCACGACTGGCCTCAACTGGACTGGACTTTATTTTAATCGGTTCACACAAAGTTAAAACCAGATCCACGCTTTATCCCGCCTTTAGCAGGGTAAAGATTATGCGTAAGATTATGAGATTATGTTGTAATGTAAGTATTAAGATATTGCGTATCATGTGTGACTGATGTGCGAAATTAATATATTATTAAATTATAATTCAATCCTCCAAGTGGGGATCGGACCCACACCAGTCACGTTACAGCCACAACTTTGGCCTTTAACAAAGAACAAAAGAGAAGCGCGTCAGCGCTCCTTTTACGGAAATAGCATAAAGGTAAAATATTTTAATTCCATACCTAAAGAATTTAAGCAACAGTGTAGACGTAGGTTTTTTTTTTCATTTCACGATGTTTAATCATATCTATATTTCGTGTGAGGCAGTTACGCTTTGATACCAATAACGTAAACACATACTACTACAAAAATACTACTAAAACCTTTAGATTTTAGAACTTTGAACTTTGCCGGGTTTTAGCCGGGTAGGTTTTGGAACCTACGGCTCGATTTCGGAATGACGCGTATGCGGCGGTTTCCCTTTGATAGGTGTATATGTGCGTGCGTCGTTCTTGACAAATTGTATTTTGTTTTACAACGATAATTTTATTATTTATTCGTGGCTTTGTCCGCTTGAATTACATGATTACTCTTTTAAGAAATATAGATATTACAAACAGCCTAACTAATAATGAACAGCCTTAACTTCTTAACAAATTTTGTAATTGTATATCAACGGGAAGTACCTTATAGTTATGATGGAAATGCGATAAAAAACGAAGCATAAACCCTCATATTTCATCGTCATTTGATTGCGATGATTTAGAAGATAGATTTTTTTTGCTCTAAGGGAATATAGACTTGAACATTGAGGTATCTAACCTTTAACCGATCTTGTACAAAATAGTCTTGACAGACGGACAGACGGACAAACAACAAAGTTATCTTATAGGAATTTTGAGGTATGTACCCTAAAATACCCTTGGCTCATACATACATGCAACATACAGGTGCAATAGTGCAATGTCGGTACGTGTCGCTTGTAAGTAATGAAATAATACTGCGGGATATTTTTATAAACAGTGTCAGAGCATTTTTTTCTTGAGACACAATTTTTTAGAGGTTGCTCCCAAAAGTTAAAGATTTTATACGTTTTTTAAAAAAATATTAATAACATAAACGAACGAACGGACTGAAGAACCTATTCAAAATATTTCTTTGAATATTAAGTCATTCTTTATCACTGTTATTTAACATAATTACGAAGTAAGCTAGACTGTTACGAAGGTAATCTTCACCAACAATTCAATTTAGTTTACTTTGTAGTTAGTACTATGAACAATTGTACTTTAAAAATACGTAAATTTATCAACAGTCAAATAAATAAAACGTTTCTAAAGTCGTTCTTTTGGACTTACAATTGAAATGTAACCATTCATTGTTAGAAAAATATTGCTATGTTTATGTTAAATTTATTATTGTTAAAAATCGGAAGCGGGTAACGTTTTTAAAGAAACACGTTAAAAACACACATCGTCTATATGATTCTAAACTATTTTGAAAGAGATACTATGTAATTGCAATAAGTGATATGTATCACCTACTAACAATACTTCACACTAGTTTCCTTCCAACAGGGGCCGTCACTTACAAGCGAGTGCCCCCGATTGACACAATTCCACTGCTTTTATAGTTATTTTCCACCTAAATCTACCCTCTTTTACACGAGTACGCTAACACGGCCATCCTGCATGGTGCCCGCCCCGGGCACCCCACGAGTCGGGATAAATCACTGTGACAATAAACAGCAGTTAGTCGTGCGCCTAAACTATACTGTATCATAAAACAGTCCCATAATGGAATTTTGCTCATTTTATCATTCTTTACACTGAAATAGCTCGACAACATGACCCAAATTAAAAGGAATATGCCGCACTTAGGAAACCCTAAAGGGACTATGCCACACTTAGGAAACCTTAGAAAACCCTAAAGGGACTATGCCACACTTAGGAAACCTTTGGAAACCCTAAAGGGACTATGCCACACTTAGGAAACCTTTGGAAACCCTAAAGGGACTATGCCACACTTAGGAAACCTTTGGAAACCCTAAAGGGACTATGCCACACTTAGGAAACCTTTGGAAACCAGACTCATAGCTCAACACAACTTGCACTTAAAGAGCATTTACTCACTTAAGCGTACCAAGTTGTTAAAGTCGTCTCCCTCTTAAAGAGTATTTTTCTCACTTAAGAGTACCAAGATCAACTTTGAGCCCACATGTCAACATTATAAAAATTGTAAAGTGTGGCTAACTTACTCTCAAAGCATTATGCACAGACCTGTATTTTCGCTCGGTCTAACCTGACACTTGCTTATTATTCATCCTTGATTCGATCCATTTCTCGAGTCTTTATGACACCACAATAAAATCACTAAAACAATAAAATTATTAGTAAAGTAGTCCTTCTATTTTTCGATAATAATTTCAAACAGCAAAGATCTTATAATAAGAAATAGCTTTTAATTTTTAGAATACCAAACTTTCAATCCAAAATACCAATGGGGCGAAGATACACATAAAGATATGAAAACTTCATGCGTATCCCACTTCTGATGTTAAAAATCGGAAGCGGGTAACGTTTTTAAAGAAACACGTTAAAAACACACATCGTCTATATGATTCTAAACTATTTTGAAAGAGATACTATGTAATTGCAATAAGTGATATGTATCACCTACTAACAATACTTCACACTAGTTTCCTTCCAACAGGGGCCGTCACTTACAAGCGAGTGCCCCCGATTGACACAATTCCACTGCTTTTATAGTTATTTTCCACCTAAATCTACCCTCTTTTACACGAGTACGCTAACATTATAAGTATATAGATTACACTTACATGACGTAATTAACGTTAAGCAAATAATAACTCAACAATATAATAACATTCATTGTGATATGTAGTCAATAGATATCATTGCGTATGTTTCTTTTTTTTTCAAATATAAATATCTTTAAAACTTTAAGTACATTATTTTTTGATAGAGTGTAGCGGTAACCTTTCCAAACTATATTTTTTTTATGTTTTTTATATTTATAATATATTTTACAGCGCCATCTATTATCTATAGATCCCATCGCAATTAGTGATAGCTTTACGTGTATGAAACATTCGTTAGTACCTATTTTTGTCAATAGATAGCGTTACTTGTGTCGATTTTTTAATATCTCAAATATTAACGTCTTGAAAACTTAAATACTTATATCTTTTGATAGAGTGAAGTAATTACAATGAAATAAAGACTAAAACCTACCTTGATTTATTTGTAATTTTTATGTTTAAAAATTGCTTAAATTTATTGTGTACTTTTTACGTGATGCGTGTTCACATAAACAGACAAACAGACAAACAGACAAACAGACAAAAATTCCAAAAATGTTGGAAATGGATTCTGTTAATTATACTTTAACAACCTGGCTAATTTTTTTTTAAATATTTTCAATGTACAGAAACGACTTTTCTACAGATTTATTATAAGTATAGATTTTAATTTTAGGCAAAATAATCTTGTTTTAACGTGGGGAACGGTGTCTTAAGACTAGGTTCCCTTTGCCTACCCTGCTGTGTGCGGGATGCAGCGTGAAGCTGATTTAGTCTTGCTCTATATGTATATATTTGTGTAGCGTCTCCGAGTTCAATTCTCATTCATAGCGTTATTTACATTTAAAATATTTTTAATTTCTTCGGCTTACTTTGATATAAAGTCACGATGTTGAATTTTGTAATGTCATATATGATTGATAAACTTTACATACATTTTTAATAAAATTTATATATATTTTATTTATATTTTGTATTTATATTATATTACATCGACATTATATAATTACGCCAACACAGACACTAATAAATTGTTCTTCTACTGCACTTAAATAATATCAAAATAAATTGATCTATAAAACTGACGAAGTAATCGAAAGAAACATAAATAAATAACGGCGAGATAAAATTGAAAAAGTTGATAATTTCACAAGATCGAACATTTAAAGAAGTGAAAAACCACCGATTCATGGTAAGTCGAAAATTCATTTACTTTCCGGTAAGAAATAAAAGCTATGTTGAAGTTTCCCTGCATTCAAATTGAGCCTTCCAGGCTTTCAATTCAAGTTTTGTTAAGAACAATTCGTGGTGGAACGACTACAAGCAGCGATGTGGACGTTTAAACACTGTACCTACTGTAGTCAACTGAAATATGTAAATTATGAGATTTAAATATATGCTGATACATGAATCTTATCTTCCTATCTTATCTTATCTGATCTTATCTCTATATATAATAAGACAGTAAAAATATTTTGTCTGTACATTTAGTAATTTTGACTGAAATGGATAGAGGGACACTTAAAAAGACTAATAGAAAGCAAAAAGATTGTTTTTGAATTTCTTGTCTGTCTGTCTGTCTGTCTGTCTGTCTGTCTGTCTGTCTGTCTGTCTGTCTGTCGACATATTGTTGTCCGCATTTTTCTCTGAAACTACTGAACCGATTTACTTGAAAATTTCACCAATTGCTTTGTTTTAACTCAATTTAGGTTCTAAAGTTTGGTTCATCAAAATCGGTTCATTAAAAAAAAAGTTATCGTCATTTGAATGAACTCAAGGCATTAGCTTGCCAGCGAATGTTATATAGAAATCGCGCTGGTATGACCCTGGCTAAAGAATGACATTCGAAACGTCTTGATTATATGACTGTTGATAAAAATATATATTTTTGAAGCACTATTATACAATATTTTATACAATAAAGTAAACAATGCCAGTCGTGGCGCAGCGGCAAGAAGTGTGACTGTAAAACCAACTGGTTGTGGGTTCGATCCCCACTCAGCTCAGATACAGCGTGAAACTGATTTATTTATTTATTTTATTTTATTATAGTTGTCAATCAATTCTGCTTAAATCAATAATCATGTATTTTAAGCGGGCGAAGCCGTGGGCGGGCCGCTAGTATTATATAAATATAGGCATAGGATTCATGTATCTCTCGCTTATAGTTTGTTGTCTGTAGCCAATGTTGTCTGTAGAGAACGCAGTGCTAAGACATTATAAATAATATTGCCAGACGAGTAGCGTGTATGATTATGGCTGCTCTTTAATAAAATGATTTTAATAAACTGAGTTGGGACCAAACTGTCAACTACCGCGCATATATTCAGACTGCCCCATTGCGCCACTATGTCTTTAATTGTATAACTTATTCTATTTATATTTTTGATAATTTCACTTTCACGTATAATCTAGGTTATAAAAATAGAAATAATAATATAAAATATGCGTTATATTATGTAAAATATATCATCACTTGCAGGTGTTCTTGTGATATCTCTTTTCACTATCATTATTGTGTACGACTTTAGTTATTTTACATTTTTCTAGTTTTATCAAAAGATTGGAGCTAGTTTTAATAGTTAATTAAAATTAAAAGTTATCCACCTCCGCATAATATGTTTTTTCTTAGAATATTTTTGCGTCACAAATCAACGCGCTAATAAAGAACAGATGCGACCCAAAACTTTATATGAACTACAGAACTCGTTCGGACTGGAAGTTTTTCTGGGAAAAATATACTTTATATTATAATTTTATATCTCTCTCTCTCTTTCTCTCTCATAACCAACCAGTAACATTGATTAAATATTGTTATTTGTTTTTGATTATAATATTTCTTTAGTATTGATAATAAATAATATTTTTACGTTAAGACTCAAATATAAAGAATATGAGAATAAAGATAATTATAGTAAAGAAGAAAAGTGAACGATGTATCTGCTATATTTTTTGGACTACCTAAACAAATGAAGTAACGGCTGTAATTTCATCATCATAAATAATATTCAAAAGTACTGTAAAAAATATGAGGCAGCAGGTCTGAGCCACGCTCAGGAGCACAAGTGTGTGGCTGTAAGTGCGACTGGTTGTGGGTTCGATCGAGGCCGAGTTCAAATTTTTAATAAATACTTGAAGTGATATGGCGGCTGTTGCGACATCGCGGTGCTTTATTTTCAGCGTGATAAATAAATTATAAATAATAGAGATAGAGTTCTGGGAGTTAGGACTTTTATATTGCCAATTTTCTCTTCTTTCAGGATCTTAACTATTATTATTATATTTAAATATCAATAGTTTTTGAGTTATTAACAAAAAATTTACATATGTCTTTTCATTTTCTTTTGTTATTAATATTTTATAAATTATATTATAAAAAAATATTTTTATGTTTTATGTATTTTTTTTTCCTTTAAAACATTTTTTCTGGACGTCTGTCTGAATCCAATGAGCTATAGCACATATTTTTAGGAGCTTTATGTTAGTTTAACACGTTTTTAGAAAAAAACCGTAAAGTGGAAATTTATAGATATTTCATAGAAAAAATCATTAAAAACTTATACTAATATTTATAGTTCATTTCATAGAAAACGAGCGATCCGCAGGACGGAATGGAAAAAAACGGAAAAACGGAAATTTATATTTATATTACAGATGAAAACTATTACAAACTGATAATTACAGTACATGTCACAGTGTGAACTTAAGTTTGTCATTTTTTATAAATTATACTTCCCGTTGATCTACAATCCTGAAATTAGTACGGGACCCTCGGTGGGCAAGTTCGATTCGTACTTGCCGGCTTTTTAATTAGGGCCTACATACAACCTTAATGATTAACTACTTTATGTTTTAAAATTATGAATATATAAGTAGTATATAGGCACAGCAGTCAATAAAATAGGCGAACGAGTATATTATACAAAGTAAGTAAGAAATAAGATTTTCCGTAAAAAGAAACGTGTCACCTTCCTACGTGATTTCACTTCACTTTGATATTTCTTACTCAATCATGTATGAACGTATGTACCGGTAGTCAAAAGTAAGCTCAATACTATGTATGTAGTTTTATAAGCGCAAGCGATAAGTTCCCAGGTTCCCCATATCTAACCTATTATGTGCGGGATACAAATATTATTTTTTTTCGTGTTTTTTTCAGCTATACGTATTTCTTCTCATGTTTTAGGTAGGTTATTTTTCGGAGGCATTTTAATATAAGACAACCTATAAATATATAGATAACCTAGAGAGATGACAAAGTTAATGGTCATAGACGCGCGCTCTTGTACGTCAAATTGGACCTATAGAGTCTCCTGTGGTGTGAAAAAGCCCGTTGGGCTATAAAATTGGCAGGTGACTGTTCGTCAAGAGACTTTGATTCTTATATAAATATTTTATTAACAACAACAAACAAACAATTATTTATACATATATATATATGTATATCAGAGTAACGAAACAGAAGTTGCTTCATTCTTCACTTCACAGCGTTCCCCACTTTCCGCCGAATTCTTTAAGCATTGCTTGTTCAGTGGCGGAACTCAACGCCACGCTTTGCCTCGTTACCAGAGCGAGGAAATGAAAATGTTAAGTAAAATAAAATAAATATAATACATTACAATATATAATAGGCCAGTCGTGGCGCAGCGGCACGAGGTGTGACTGCAAAAACCGACTGGTTGTGGGTTCGACCCCCACTCGAGGAGATGAAATATTTACTAAAATTTATATTTCCATTTCTTCGCTCTGGTGTCGAGGTTAAGCGCGGCATTGAGTTCTGCCACTCAACACACAATGCCTCCAGAATTCGGCAGAAAGTGGGGAACGGAGTGTCTTTACACTAGGTTCCCTCTGCCTACCCTGCTGTGTGCGGGATACAGCGTGAAGCTGATTTAATATTATTTTTTTAATATATTTTATATAATACATAACAAAATAATTGTTTCTCATCTCAAGAAACTCCAATTCCGCACACAGCATTTCTCGCACATTCAAAGTGAAGTGGAAGGTAATAATCAGGTTTGTTTGACAAGCGTTTGACACCTTGCGTCTGGTCACGACGTCCCGGTGCTTGGGAAGTATGTGAGTCGTGCGAATTTATTTAATAAAATACATCTGTGTCAAATTATCCTGTCTGTGTTTCACAGTAGAATACATTGCGTTTCCATCTTTTTTTTTGCATGGGATTGGATTTTTTGTTAAGTAATCGTAATAAATAATAAGAAACGGGACTGTAGTGGACTCTGGCACCAAGGCAAAAGCTCGGCGTTGAGTTCCGCTACTCAACACGCAACGCCTCGAAAAACCTATCCTGCTGCGTGCGGGATACAGCGTGAGCTAATTTATTTTTTATTTATATATTTGTTGTAGCTTCACGCTGTATCCCGCACAATAATTAATAATTATAAAATTTATAATTTTTTATTAATTTAAAATAAAATTGATAGAAAGTTGACCTGGACATCCTTATTCTATATATCTTAATTAGCTCAAGCTGCTTGGTTGGCCATCGTTCATAATTAGACGATAAGTAGAGTGCCGACTGCAAAGTTTCTACACTCACGTCGGGAGTGCACTCAATTCAATAAAGGCTAATGTGTGAAATATATATTTATTTTATTTAAGAATTCTAAAATATCACTTGGAATGTTACGTAGAAAAATAAACCGTTTATTTATTTACATATAGAGTGTTTAGTATATCGATTTTAGAGAAACAAACTTTTAATGTAATTTATAAGTATAGAGTAAGGAATTTTAACTACATGTCAACATCAAATAATTTTATTAACTAAAGAAATTATTTACTTAATATTGATTGATAATGTGAAAATTATTAAAATCTTAGGTTGTATTTTTGTAATTCCCATAAGAATGAATATTCAATTGAATGTTTAAATGAAAACAACTAAAAAACACTTGCAATAAAATCGTAACTCATCTGTGTCCGTACATGGAAGACATATTAGAAAATTGTTATTACGGGCATTTAACAATGTAATAGAACTTGATCAGTTTGTCTATGCGTTTGTTGACGATAATCTCAGAAACGGGATAACGGATTTAAGTATACCTTTGTATTTTAGCAAACTTCACTAGCAGAAGGAACTTAGTGTTAAGATATTGCGCTCGGCACTTGGTGACATAGGGAAGATTTATATTTCTATTTCTTCGCTGTGGTGCCGAGGACAAGCGCGGCGTTGAGTTCTGCCACTCAACATGCAATGCCTCCAGAACAGAATTCGGCAGAAAGTGGGGAACGGAGTGTCTTAACACTAGGTTCCTTCTGCCTACCCTGCAGTGTGCGGAATACAGCGGAAGCTGATTTATTTTAAAAATATTATTAAATTATAATTCATTCCCCCGAGTGATCAAACTCACAACGTCACATTACTCTTGTGCCCCTGCGCCACAACGGCCTCTAATATATATAAAATCCTGTAATCAAAGGATAGATGCGTCACAATCCGAACGCTTAGGCCGGTGATCGGTCCTCTTTATCTCAGGTGGAAGGTGATAATGAGTCATGTTTTTTCGTGCATGCAGCCGGCGCTTTTCGATTTATAAGACGTTACTACGTCAAAAATAAAATTATATGTGTATACTTTTGAAAAATTGTAATTATTGTTTTCCTTTCTACTTTTACTAGTAAGAGATTATATGAGTATTAAATAAATAGAAACAATGTAATTTAAAGCTAACAGCAACAAATTAACTTTATCGCCCGAGGTGGTCTTCCTATTTCCTTTTCTGGCTCAGTGCACTTTTACTGTAATATCATGAACTTATATAATTTTAATATACTCGTAATAGGTTTTATAAAGAAAATGTTCAAGTAGTGAAAGACACAGTTTGTATAGGAATTCAAAAGCTTAAGAGAATTTATTTCTTTTAAGGTAATATTTTTTTGCTTTATTTATATATAGTATTAAATAAAAAACATAATTGATAATACTAACTAAGATAGTCATTAATCAAATGATATTAATTGTCCAATACATCAAATATCATAATTCAACACACAGTAATATTATATAACCACTTCATGGTATAAGCGCATATTTGCTTACTTTTCATTAATGACAAAGTGTGACTGTAGAACCGACTGGTTGTGGGTTCGATCCCACTCGAGGAGATCAAATATTTATTTAAATTTATATTTCCAGTTCTTGGCTCTGGTGTCGAGGCAAAGCGCGGCGTTGAGTTCTGCCACTCAACACGCAATGCCTCCAGAATCCGACAGAAAGTGGGGAACGGAGTGTATTCACACTAGGTTCCCTTTGCCTACCCTGCTGTGTGCTGATTATAAATATGCATAAAATTTTGTAGTAAAATTCAATTCGTTTTCCTAAAACCTATTTAAATTCCAGCAATTAGTCTACAATATATTCAAAGTTTAAATATATTTAATATATATATATATATATATTAATAAATAAGGAACATTTCAAGTAAAAACAGGTCAACACCGTAACGAAGACCATCTTTATTTTGTCCCGCCATTTAATTACGATGCCCTAATGCCTTCATTTATCATAAGAGTGGATGCCACCGCGGCGTTCAGACATTCACGGATATTGCGCTGAAATTTAAGATATTAGAGGGAAGAGGACTATTACCATATTATATTATATTACTAGTTACCGCCTGTAGGTTTTGTTGTGGAAAAATATTACAATTTTTTGGCTGCTGTTATAAGAAATTGTAATTTTGTGCAATAATAGCTATCATGTAAAAAAAAATGTTAACAACACCTCTAAATAATTAGAGGATTTGTTGCTTAAGAAATTCGTATATTTAATTAAAGTACTCGCTATATAGGTATTTGTTTCAATTTGCCATCTTTAACAAAATGACTGATAAAAATGATATGTTAAATATCAGTAGGTATATAAGCAGATAGTTTAGTATTTTCAATTTAAGAAATTCTTAATATTTGACAGAAGCAAATCAGCGAATGGTGTGTCCAAATTAAATCTCTTTCAGTCTACCTTGGTATACCTATTTAGGAGAAAAATATCTTAAATGATTTGATAACTCAATAGTTATTTAACCATTTTGCTATTACTTATAGCAATAAAATTGCTAATAATAAATAACCTTAATATCAAAATCATCGGAAAATTGTCAATAGTGGTAGTATAATTTACTTATATTTATATTAAATTTGGTATTATATTAATACTTGAGGCCAGCCGTGGTGCAGAGCCACAAAGTGTGTTTGTAAAATCGACTGGTTGTGGGTTCGATCCCCACTCGAGGAAGTGAAATATTTATTTACATTTATATTTTCATTTCTTCGCTCTGGTGTCGAGGCAAAGCGCGGCGCTGAGTTCCGCCACTCAACACGCAATGCCTCCAGAACTCGGCGGAAAATGGGGAACGGAGTGTTTTAACACTAGGTTCCCTCTGCCTACCCTGCTGTGTGCGGGATACAGTGTGAAGCTGATTTATTAATACTTAAGAGGACGTCATCTGACTTTGCTTCCAATTAACGAGTACAGTAGTCGCTGGTTCTTTTCCAATGGTATACAAATATAACTAAAAAAAAACACGACCTTCGGTAGAAGACAGTAGTCGAAGAAAGAAGTAAAGTAACTGTATACAATATAAGCCATTGTTTATAAATTAAATCAAAGTGTGTGTAACCAGAGTGTATAATATTATTATTAAATAACTGAATCCTGTGTCTGAATTAATGAAATAATATACTTTTAACTACAACTATTACTACATTCTAAACCGTAGTTTCATTTGTTTTCATTAATACAAAGCAAGAACGGTTTAAAAATTTGTGATTGTAGTTGAAATTATATTTATTACACTGGTGACAAACAGAAATGGCTTACATTATTTATTAAAAAAAGTTATTTTAAAAATATTTGTATACAGGTACACAGAGATTCTATAGTGGTAGTAAATATGATTGTTAGTATGATAGTTATAGGTTCGATGTTAAATCGGTAAGAATTATATCTTTAAAACAGACGTAATGTGTAGAGCAGAGATGTGTATCACTTTCAGGTTCTCTGCCTATGATAGCCGTGATAACCGTGCACATTTTCATTTAATTATTATACAAAGAATTTATTTCACAAACACAAAACATTAAATTGATAGGGTTTCTCATGTGAATATTTCATCAAATATATATAATTATAACACAAGATACGGTATAAGACAGTGAACTGACAACACAAAATCTAGTTTTCAAGTTACCCCTTTCGACGAAGTTGTGAAATTAATACCGCAACCAAAGGGTGATTATTGCGTAGCCTGACCCGAGGGGTTGAAATTGATACTTAGACATTTGAAATAATGTTTCAAAATTATTATGTTTCGTTATTTTGTTAGATTTTTGTTCGAAGTGTATATTTTGGTATGATTGCATATTATTATATAGTTTTGATAATACAACATGAGGCCAGTCGTGGCGCAGCGGCACAAAGTGTGACTGTAAAACCGACTGGTTGTGGGTTCGATCCCCACTCGAGGAGATGAAATATTTACTTAAATTTATATTTCCATTTCTTCGCTCTGGTGTCGAGGTTAAGCGCGGCGTTGACTTCTGCCACTCAACACGCGATGCCTCCAGAAATCGGCAGAATATGGGAAACGGAGTGTCTTAACACTAGGTTCCCTCTGCCTACCCTGCTGTATGTGGGATACAGCGTGAAGCTGATTTGATTTAACTTTTTTTTACAAAAACTTTAAATGATGAAAAAAAAAATATTTTCGTGTATAACTCAGGTATAGGATATTTAATATGTAATAGAGATAGTAGATTTTATATCTTGTATGGAGAAATGAAAAACCATCTATTTTATTTATAAGTAACTATATTGAAGGGAAATAGTAAAATATTATATAAACATTCACTTTTCTAAATAAATTCAAACGAGAAGCTTCTAAATTAGACTAACTTCCTATTGTCACGTATTATTGTTACAAAAGCAATATTGTAAGTAGGTCACCAGTGTGAGAACACAACTACAAATATCAGCGCTAATAAGAAAATAATTCATTTTCTATTCTATTTAACTATTTTTCAATTATACTAACAAAGTTTATAAAGAAAAAAGCTTCTGTCATTGCGGCGTTGAGTTCCGCCAATCAACACTCAATTAAAATTAGAAATTTCACTTTACTAACTGTGATCAAAAAGTAAGATAAATTTGTTTATAAAATCGGATTCTATTTATCTTATTTCAATCGTATCAAAACGGTGTCCTCGCATTGGCCCTTTTGAATTTGCTTTATATGCACAATGAAAATACTTAATTTAAGTTTATCTAAATACTTATACTATACTTATACTAGCTCCACGCTTTATCCCTAGCGGGGTAGTCAGAGACTACGGAGCCCCAAACGTTACGGTTTCTACCCACTTCTTTCACCTTGTCCACTGTCATCAACCCTTTATACATGTCCTCCGGGGGGTCCTCATGCTTTTTTACGAGACCTTCCTCCAGTATCTTTGATACTGTGTTTATTTAAATAATATTGATATTAAGTACTTATTTAGAAAACGTATAAAAATTTGAACGCAGCGGGACGCGCGGTGCCCTAAGTCTGGATTAACACCTTAAAAATGTTAAAAATATTTTATACGCTTGTTACAACTTATTTATGTTGTTAGCATCTCTGTAGGGAGATTTTTACAAATTTCCGCTACCCAAAGATAATTACTAAGAATTATCGTCTGGCAAGAGAGAATGCGCCTGGTCGGTTTCCAGGAGGCGCGGGTTCGAGTCCCGCTACAATTTATAATTTCACCATTCATAATGTAACCGATGTATTTTCCTATGTAAAGTCCAAAAGATCAGACGGTTTTCAAAAGGTGCGGATTCAAATCCTGCTACATTTGATTTATTTTACGTTTTCTAAATATTTTTCTTTCCTAAGTGTATTTCTTAAGTTTAGAACATTTATTAAAATATATAAAAATCATTGTTATAAACCGTGTAGAACTGTCATTTACATTTTACATTACATTACATTTTACATTCATTTCAATACATTCATCTTGCTTGATGCAGGTTCAGCAGAATCCTTCCCTTGAGCATAATTTGCTTTCACCCTGATATACATTAGTTTAGACGCAACAAGTAAAACAACCTATTCGAGGTAAAATCACTAAATGATTCAATTATTGTAATGTAGTATGAAAGTAGCAAGTTTCAGTTGTTATTACGTTCATTTAGTTCTATATTCTGTTAACTAATATCTGTATGTAAATAGAATATATGTAAATAAAATGAATAGTTGTGGCGCAGGGGCACAAGGTGTGACTGTAAAACCGACCGGTTGTGAGTTTGATCTAGGGATCGAACCCATAACCAGTCGGTCTCAGATGGTCTCGGATGGGCTTTATATTAAAATTTCTTCGCTCTGGTGTCGAGGACAAGCGCGGCGTTGAGTTCTGTAACTCAACACGCAATGCCTCTAGAATTCGGCAGAAAGTGGGAAACGGAGTGTCTCAACACTAGGTTCTCTCTGCTAACCCTGCGGTGTGCGGAATACAACAAAATGTTGTGAAGCAGATTATTTTTTAAATGAATATATGTAAATAGAAAATAGGTAACTTAAAAATTGTGTCTTTTTTTGTTAGCTAATTAAAAAGAGACGTTAGATTTTGCTACCTAACACGTATATTTTATAAATTGACGGAAAGTAGAAATCTGTGTAATATATGTTTGGTGCTCGCTGTCTATATGCTGTGCAAAATTCATAAAAATAATAAAAATATTTAAATATACATTTTATGCTTTAATTAGTATTAATTTAGCTTAAAAATATATAATATGTGAAGAGCATACTTGTTCGTTTTAAATTAAAACTTCATTTTGTCAAATATTTAGCGATACTTGAATTTAACGTAAAGGCCGTCGGTATACCATGTTATTTTGTTAATAACATTTCTTAAATGTCTTCTTTTTTCAAAGTTATAAAATTAATATCAACAACACTTTATTCTTCAGAAGCCTCCGGAATGCCTTTTAATTAATTTTTATATTCTCGTAGCTACGTAGCTACGTACGTAGTTCTGAGATGTAAGATGTTCTAGTCCTGGCTATCTACTCATATATATATATGAGTAGATAGCCAGATATAAATATATGAAGGTACATAATTATATATATATATATATATATATATATATATATATAATTATGTAGCTTCAAAATAATTTTAGTATATTTTTATATAATTTTGATGTTTTTATAAATATATAAAAACGGATCTATGTTTATATAAATTACCGTTTCACAAATGTTCACAGCCGCTTTGTATTGCATGCCTTTAAGTGGCTGTACATTCATTGTTTTTAGTTTTTAAGTTAGATTTACTTGAAATGTAATAATGTATAAGCTGTTGGAAAACTTAATAAAATAAAATAATAAATAAAATACATATTTTTGGTACTATTTAAGAAGTATTCAATATTATTCTATTTATAGATATGTCAATGTCCCGAAATCGGACGGAAAGCGGTGACACTCTGTCTATCCTACTATATACATGTAATACCGAGATGCTTATAAATGTTCATTTTTTGAGGCAACTATAATATATTATCCCTCGTATTCCATTTCTTACTGAACAAGATTTGACTGGCAACCTTCATATTAATTCTGTCGCAAGCAAGGTGGTATTTTTTTTGGTTTTGATTTGCAACATCATCTCACTAAAACCAATAAAATACCAACATTTCTATTAGTGTTCATCAGATTGTAAGATTTTTATAAATATTTAATTATGATGCTAAATAAGTAAATAATAAATCAGTTTCACGCTGTATCCCGCACACAGCAGGGTAGGCAGGGGGAACCTAGTGTTAAGATTCTCCGTTATCCACTTTCCGCCGAATTTTGGAGGCATTGCGTGTTGAGTGGCTGAACTCAACGCCGCTCTTTATCCTCGTCACCAGAGCGAAGAAATGGAAATATAAATTTAAATAAATATTTCATTTACTCGAGTGGGGATCGAACCCACAACCATTGCGTTACAGCCTTGTGCCCCTGGGCCACGACGGCCTCAAAGTGTTCACTGTAATTCAGTCGTTATAGACTATCATATACCAATATAAATAGACTAGTTGACCCAGACACACATTGCTGTTTCTCAACGATTATAGCAGATTCAATATTTTTTTTACTTATCGTTTTGATGCAATCAAATTATTAATAAAACTGGAAATAGCTTAACAGTTTTCCAATACTATGGAATTGAGAAATAATGTGTTCGGTACTATTTCTTTCGGTAATACTTATTAAATATAATAACTACTTGCTAAATTTTTTACAGAAAAATAATGACATATTATCTTTTTTTTATTTGGCCAAGTATAAGAAAAAAATCGAATAATTTAAAAGAAAATCAGAATGTTGCAATTATGCATAAACCATCATCTCGTCTTATATGTAACTATAATTTTCGAAATATTATTTTTTTACACAATATATTAGAAAACTAAAAAATAATAAATTAAAATTACCAATATATAGAATTAAATAGTTCATTTTAAGAAGTATTGATTGGATTAAACTGTTTGGAATAGATATAATATTCATCGCTCGGAACGCCATAATCAAAGAACCATACCATAATATTCATCTCGCCTTTGCTAGAATATCGGAGCATAATTAAGTGCGTTATGCGAACGATGTAGATCTGAAATTATACTAACATTCTGTTTCGATGTGCGATTCTATTGTTTTAACATAACAGTAAATTCTCCTAATTTGAGGGCAGTTTGATTATTATCATTTCTTAGTTGTGGCAACATTCTTTTCAAATTTTTATAAAAATCCCAACGTTTCTAAAGTCAAATAATTACCAAACACCAAAGATCATCACTTAAAAGTAAAATCACCAAAGATCATAATTAAATTTACTAGTTTTACTTAAAAATATTTGTAAATCTTGATCCGATGTTCTGAATCGCCAGCAAGAATTGATTTCAAAGATTCCGGTGGGGTTGGAAAAGCTGACCCTATAATTTTTCCTGATGACACCCACACCGGTATCTTCATTGTGGAATTTTAACGCTTGACAGTATTATATTGTCATGTATAAGTAAGTGTTACCTGGCAGTATAGATATTGGGATATTTTATCCATCGCACCAATTTTAATTTTAGAACGTACAGTATAAAATTAATGTCTGTTGCTTATACGAACGCAAGGCGGAGGACTGTTGCACGTGTTGCTAGAATGGCCGACTGGCTTCTTTCTGTGGAATTCTTTTCTGACTTATAAATTCTTTGAGCATGCATGAGTCGAGCATATTTTTAATTTTTTTGTTAAAGTTAAATTTAACTGAAGTTCCAATAAAAGTTTCAATATTGTATATTGAAATTAATAAATAAATAAACTTAAATTTATGAATGTTTTGATCAACAACATTAATATGGCTTCTGCCATGGTCGCTCAACCGGTGATCTTCTGGTTTATTTAAACATACCTCTAAAAATAAAGTTGAAGTATAGAAGAATACAGAAACTTATGTGATTCCAAAATAGGGGTATGGTTTAAGTTTCAGTGGTTTAAGTTTAAATATATTTTTTCAGCTTCACACTGTATTCCGCATGTAGCAGGGTAGGTAGAGAAAGCCTAGTGTTAACATACGCTTATGTACCTGCGTCTCGACTGGCCTCGAGTGTTTTTTTTAATTTCATATTCCATTTCAACAGATAACTTTAAAATATAATCTATTTAAATGGGATATGAAATAGGGTAGACCAAGGCGAATCGGATCTTTAAAAATATGGAAATCATATTACAGCATACTAGATGAAACTTGAAATGAAACGAAAAATCAAATATACAAGACAAAAACATCCAAAGCGCCACATTTTGTGGGGCAAAGAGGATCGAACATATACATTGATTAAAAAAGTTAAAATAATTAATAATGACCAATATTAGTGACACACAAATCACACATATTCGTAGCATCATTCTTCACATCTATGGCACTGAATCCAATCATAAGGAACCAATCTTGAACAACCATTCCAACTTCTCTCTTAAATGTGTGTTGAATGTTTTGACGTTTTGTGAATTCAAACGCCTATTTACAAATCACTTTAGGTGTACTTACGAAGCCACAACTCGCTACGTGCAGTAAGCTTCGTGCTAAAATTTTCTCAGTGTTCTCATTTAATGATGATTGTCCATCACGTGTCTTAATAACACTCTTGGAAATAGTGAAATCTTCTTTATGAGCTTGTGTATGCTAATTTGTAAATCTCAGTACCTCGACGTAAGGTATTTTTTTGACCAAGACTGTATTTGCGGATTCTCTAATCTCTAGCATTTGTCTTTTTTTGTACGTATGAATTATCTTCAATGAAATAAAAAAGAATCACTAACCTTATATATGAAATAACATTTTTGAAAAACTTAATCCACTTCTCTCACGGTAGTACGATCCGAATAACCCCATATTAAAGATTTTTGAAATAAGTATTTTGCACTTTTACCTATCACATTATTCTCAAAAACTAAAATATTTTCTAAAATTGATCATTTTCCAAATCATTCAACTTAATTGTAGACTTACCTTAGATTAGTGCCAAAAATGTAACATATTCAAAAATCTAAATAAGTAAATCTAATTGTCGGGTAGCACTGGCACTAATATTATCAACGAATCGAAGAACTACCGTTGAGTGATAAGGAAAGGAGGAAGTATAATGCTAGATGCGTGTATTTGTTCCACGCTATTTAAAATATCAATATTTTTTTTTATATTGACCCAATTCACCCATTGACCCGATTCGCCTCGGTCTACCCTATATAAAGCACTTATTGTTTTATCCTCTTAACACGTTTTAAAAATCACATAAGCTTTTGGAAATATTGCATAACAATAATGCATTTCATCATGGATTAATTTATATGGCGTAGATGTTTTTATTACTTTAGAGTTTTCAGTGACATGTTTTTTTTACAAATTCCTTCATTCGCCTGGTTATGGGTTCGTTACCCAACTGGGTATGGAGTCAAATTGGTTGCATCTCTGGTAAAAAAAGCATCAGTATTTTTTTGCTTTTAATGAGCTTTTTAAAACATGAATTTCTTATAAAAGAAATCAAAACACAAAAATGGCGCATATTTTATGTAAATAATATGTAAATAAAACTAAAAATTGGATCATTAAGTATACCTATTTGAATTTTAAAGTGAAAATTATAGAAAAAGTTCCTTCAAATAAAAAATAAATAATAATAATAGAAATATAAAAATATTAAATACTTTGGAAGTTGAAATCTCAAACTTTACAGATTGTTCGGTGAGTGCTGGCTGATTAAGTTACGTCCGTTACGCTGTTATGTTCATTTCAATTTTTCATTTTTACATCTATTTTTTAATTTTTCGCTGTTAAATTGAGTTATGTTTGTTCATTATTTTAAGAAGATATAATAGCAGAAGACAATAAAAATTGGATATTTTAAGTTTAAAGCAGGTAAAGTTATTTTATAGTCTAGAAATAAAACAAATAACACAACTGCAAATTTTGACAATGAAAAATATTACCAATATTGCCTATAGAGATATTAATTATTGTTTGATATAGATCAGTAAGGTAATTTTTTTGGCTTATAATATGTGAATATTGTGTATTTTTATCATACTTAAACAGAATTATTAGTAACTGTATTTTTAACTTTGTGCATGAAAAATGAAAATGAAATAACCAGAATAAACATCGGGGCAAAAGTATGTTCGTATTCGTTCATACAAAGAAAAATATTTTTTTAAAGTATAATTTTTTATTTAATAAATATATCTTATATTTATTCAACATGGAATTTTTGAATTCGAAAAATCTTTTGAATGGAGTGACCGATTTTAATAATTTAAAGAGTTAACTGAAGATATTGAAATGCAACAATTTTTATGTATATACTACAAACATACACACATAGAAATCTTTCCTCTTTATATAACAGTATAGATATACATTCACAAATAAAGAAACGTATACATTATGTAGATTCGCAAGCCAACTTAAGCCAGTGTCCTCCCAAACGGCCCGGAAGGAAAACGAAGTCCGACAAAGGATTTTTGTGGCTCTACCCAAAGTCATGTGAGATTTCTTGATACCAAAAATCGTAGGAACTACGTTACTACATTATTGGCCAAAGATTTGCTTTCGCTGATTAACATCTAATTTATTACAACTCGCTGAGCGAATAATCAAGATAGATGGTCGACTGCTGTTTGATAACGCGGTCTGTGAATGTGAACGTGAACACGGCATAATTGTATTTTTGGATTAAATTTTCATTTATTTTGTGCATTTTAAATGCATATGAGCTTTATTTTTGGTTTTGTAATTATATTTTTTGGTAGTTAGGTGAAAAGGATGGATGATCGTTTTGCAAGTTTCTTCGTTGAAATTTTGTTAATATTCTTGCAATCATTGAAAAAAATTTAAACATAGTGGTACTCGAATTTGCTACTCTTTGAAATCGTTTAAACTAAGACCAAAAGGTTCACACAAGGACTTTTTCTATCCCTAGCGGGGAAATGTAGTAATTCTGAATGACCCGAATACCAACAATTTTGTGCCATATTTTATACATAGTAGGAAAGGCAGAGTGTTAAGACACTACCGGAACTCAACACGTCGTTACCAGAGCGAGAAAATGAAAATATTAAATATTTCATCCTCGAGTGGGAATTGAACCAACAAGTCGCCAATCAACGGGTTTGAGTCGCACACTTGTCCCTGCACCGCGACGGGCTGCCTATCTGATGTTAGAATTTATTCGAAAAACAATATAATTCTCCATAATTACGCAATAATACTCATAAATTACTCTTAAAATATCTTCGTATAAAATATTTACAACCAAGTTTCAATATTAAAAAAAAGGAACTTGTACAATAAAAAAAATTGGTTATGTCACAAAAGTGGGGCAGTGGGGAAATGATTATACTCTAACAGCAATAATGGTGCAGGTCAACACCATCTGCCGCGTCTGATTTATGACGCCGTAGAAAAAGCGATCTTGTTTCCTTTCTTGCCTATTCTAGTGAGACGACGACGGAAAAAAAGATTTCAACGTTTCCTAAAACTAACGTTCTTGCTCTCTAACGTGTAAGTCGATTTTTTGTTAATGTGTTATATATATATGCTTCTGTTGTTTACTTGCGATTTTTTTGTTGTGCTTATATGTAATTTACTACGGTTGATATTTATTAGTTTCACGCTGTATCCCGCACACTGCAGGGTAGGCAGAGGGAACCTAGTGTTAAGACACTCCGTTCCCCACTTTCTGCTGAATTCTGGAGGCATTGCGTGTTGAGTGGCAGTACTCAACGTCGCGCTTGTCCTCGACACCAGAGCGAAGAAATTAAATTATAAGTTTAAGTAAATATTTCATCTCCTTGAGTGGGGATCGAACACACATCCAGTCGGTTTTACAGTCACACTTTGTGCCACTGCGCCACGACTGGCCTCAAACGGTTACGGTTGGTACATAATATATCTCGATTGACTGATCCATACTGATCTACATGGAAGTCAAACCTATCCAAATATATGAGAAATAGTGACTTTTTTGTAATATTCAGTTTCTTGAAGAAAACTAAAAAGTAAATATATGGATTGGGCCTGCGTCATTTTTTTGTCAAATTAGCTGACTGAGGCTACTGGTCGAACAATGTTACAAGAGGGTAAACATTTAGATAATGTTGTGTTATCCTAGAATAAGCTGTGGATTGCCTAATAAAACTGAGTGGTAGTTAACTTTAACTTTAAGAGGCTGTAGAACATATAGTTTACTAGTAAATTATCTTTACTGCCTATCTTAAACACTACTAATGTGCATGAAAAATAAGTCCTAATAATTTCCCTTTACGAGAATATGTAAAAAGTGCAGTTGAAGTAAAAAAACACCTATTTTTAAAATGGAAAAACTGTGTAATTAAAACACATTTTTTGGGTTTTCGCTTTAACATTTGCTATTCTCCTCAAAAAACTGTAGTTGAACTATCTTTAATCATTAAAAAATAAATTAACTATTTCTATGTAATCCTTGTAAAAGAAACGGATTGACTTATTGCACCTGGGTAGTAGGTACTGTACGTGATATTTCTCACGTCGATAGATTTGCATTTTCCAAAACAACGAAGCTTGCTGAATATTTTATTTTTTAGTATATGTATTTCACTTTTCACTCTCGTAGTACTTTCATTGTTTCAGTATAAAAGCGTCACTGGTATACCTCACCGCTCTGTAACGTATGAGAATAATAATAAAATTTGTCAGTGTAAAGTGTGTGTTGTAAAATATAGGTACATAATATATCAACATATTAATTATTATGTAATAATATTACTTTAATAGAAATCCTTATAAAATCATTTAATAGTAAAATATATAGAAGGCTTACTGTTACTTAAATTTAATTATCTTAATCAGAAAATTTTGAATTCTAATTTTATACTTTCAAGCATTAAATTCACGTTTTAAATCATGTATCTAATAATTACGTTAAATTAGAAACTTGAATTTTTCGATCATATTGAAAATAGAACTAATATCAGAAATATTATAATAAAAATAAGGTTAAACATAAATATTCCCATTCAAAACGTTCTTTCTAGAATTCCACGAGAAGACGTAGAGATCAAATAAACAACACAAAACACTTGTCAAAAGGCACCGTGTACCTACATTGTGTAGAAAATTGCATAAGCATTTATGGGGGCTGCTACATTGATAAAAGTGGCTCCGTTGCAAGTGGCGTATTTATTGTAAAATGGTACCTATATATTAGATTCATTGTGAGTAAAATGATGTCACTGGATTTCTATTTTCTTTTTTGTTTTTTGTTTTGCTTCCCTCTGTATCCTGCACATAACAGGGTGGGCAGAGGGAACCTGGGTACCCAGTGTTAAGATACTTCGTTTGCATTAAGATACTCGTAACCAGAGCGAGGAAATGAAAATATATTTTTTTTATTTCTTCGAGAGGAAATTGAACACATAACCTTCCGCGTTTACAGTCGCACTCTTGTCCCCCTGTGTCATGACGGCCTCGAATTAAATAGATAAAAATATTTTTAAATATATGGTTCACGTTGAGTTTCTGAACACTACGCTCTCTCTCTGTCTATTCTGATACATGAAAAAAAAAAGAAAATGAACACTCAAACTGATTTTTTTTTAACTTTAAAGAACTATCTATATATATGATTATGATTATGATTAAGGTCTTGCTTTTCAATGATTATATGATTTATGTATATAATATATAACATAAAACAGAGTGGTTTCCATATGTATTTTACGCAGGACGGTATAAGCGGGTAAAGCTGCGGGCGGGTCGCTTATTACAAGTGTAATACAATTATCGTCGCACTACAGCGTTATTGAACAAAAATATTTGTCCACTGGGTCATATTGTAACTTTTAAAGAATATTCTAGAAAATTGCAATTGAATCTGAACTGTTTAAATTAAAAAAAAAATTAAATCAGCTTCACGCTATATCCCGCACATAGCAGGGTAGGCAGAGGGAACCTAGTGTTAAGACTCACCGTTCCCCACTTTCTGCCGAATTCTGGAGGCATTGCGTGTTTAGTGGCAGAGCTCAACGCCGCGCTTAGCCTCGACACCAGAGCGAAGAAATAGAAATATAAATTTAAGTAAATATTTCAAATCCTCGAGTGGGGATCGAACCCACAACCAGTTGGTTTTACAGTCACACTTCAAATTTGAAGATAGAAATAATTTTCTTTTTTTTCTTATTCTGTACAATTAACTCGTGTTAGACGAAATCTTCATTAAGAACTAAAATAATAATAAGAAAAAAATATAATATTTTCATATGAAAAGTCAGTTCAAAAAAAAAAATATAGCAATTAAAAAGAAATAACGTACACTAAAAATTATAAAGCAGTAAACTTAATTTTACCAGTAAACATGGTTTCACAGTCATAAATTTTATAATTCGATCAATTTCTACGTAAAGTTAATTATGAAACAATATTATCCTTTGTTCTTCCATCCGGTGAATGTACGAGGCAGTGCTAAAGTATTTTTTGTTTATTGACCAGCATTTTAAATATTTAGCCCGCACTCTAACCACTTAGCTTTTAAGGTTAGTGCGCTGTGACAGCGACGTCTTCGTATAAAAATATATTAAAACTATGAACTACTAGGTATACTCAAACGTTATTATATTGCATTTTAAACGCTTTTGTGTCGAAGTAGGTTGTGAGCGAAAAATTGTTTATGGAGTACCTTATTATTTGGTTTTCTGTACCTACCAGTATATAAATTAAAAAATTAGCTTCACGCTGTATCCTGCTCAGAGCAGGGTAGGCAGAGGGAATCTAGTGTTAAGGCACTCCGTTTCCCACTTTCTGCCGAATTCTGGAGGCAATGCGTGTTGAGTGGCAGAACTCAACGCCGCAAGCAGTATATAAGCGTATATTATACAGACAAAGATTATTATTATTAATTTAATTATGAAAGTATTTAAACGTGTGAGGCCAGTCGTGGAGCAGGGGCACAAATTTGTTGTGACTGTAAATGTATTTGGTTGTTGGTTCGATCTCCATTCGAGGAAATGAAATATTTATTTAAATTTATATTGTGTATCCCGCACACAGCAGGGTAGGCAGAGGGAACCTAGTGTTAAGACATTCCGTTCCCCACTTTCCGCCGATTTATAAGATATTAATATGTATATTTAATTTTTTTCTCAATCACAATAGGTACCTACTCTTGCAAATAATAATCACAATAGGTACCTACTCTTGCTCTTAAGCTAAGTGACCGGTATTGGTATTGGTACAGTAAATACTCTTTGTATTTAAAGGCCTCATGTTGTGTATACAATCATAGAAACCTTTTATGTTTATTTTATAAGTATAAAATATTTATTGAATTTAATTAATTTTCTACTTGTTTATTAAATAATATGTTAATAACAAAAAATAAAAATAAATCGGCTTCACGCTGTATCCCGCACACAGCAGGGTAGGCAGAGGGAACCTAGTGCTAAGACACTCCGTTTCCCACTTTCTGCCGAATTCTGGAGGCATGGCGTATTGAGTGGCAGAACTCAACGCCGCAATAACAATATTTTTATTAACGGAGTAGTAAGTGGGAGCTTGGAAACCCAGTGTTATAGACGCTCCGTTCTCATTAATAATTAAAAATATTGTTATTCGGTTATTCAAATAACAGTCACGACGTTAAAGTAACCTAAAGATATGACAGAGGCCGTCGGCAAAAGGTTCTCCTGTAAGCGTGACAATTGTGAGATTGCTTCCCACTCTGGGGATTTTTTTTTCATTTCCTCGCTCTGGTGTAACAAGACACAGCGTGGCGTTGAGTTCCGCAACTTAACACGCAATGCCATGAATAGGCCGGAAAATGGATAACGGAGTGTCTTAACACTAAGTTCCCTTTGCCTATTTTGTAATATGCAAGATACAGCGTAAAGCTAAAAAAATATTTTTAAATCACAAAAGGCGCTTTTTTAATTATTTTACCTACATACATTTACTACTAGTATGTATATTTGCCTAATCTGTCCAACAAACAAACCGCAAAATCTGTGAGAAAGTGAAGACTGTTCTCAACTATATCTTAAAATACATTAGATAAGGGAATACTGTAAAAGACAATCAATTTATTCAATCTATGAAGAAATAAATATAAATACTCCTTGAATTCACTTTATAATTTTCTTCAAACTTATCGCTGCAAAACAATTTTCTTCTATATTACTTCTTTTTATATATACATTTTGCATTTGAAGTTAGTTTTTATAAACTAGAAACTTTAAAATGTTCTATCTAATAATATTTTTTTGAAGTACCTATACCTTGTAGGTATCTGTAGGTCGTATGAAGTGCCCGACCCGACGCAAAGCGAGTTCAGGCAAGTAACCATATACTCATTGTCAATAGAAGAGCAGCAAGCGGAAATTGAGTGCTCACATCAACGTAGATGCCTGGAAAGCTGTAATATTTTAAGATTTTATATAAATACATATATATTTAGGCTGTCGGTTTTTCGATAAATATTATATATAAGTAATTATTATTAAATAATATTAATAATTAACTAGCAATGCACCCGCGGCTTCGCCCGCTTTAACTACACGATTATTTATACAACACATTGAATTATTTTGTGTCCTAATATTTTATATTTGCAGAGCACTATAGTGATTTCTAATTTGAAAAAATCTTAAACTTTGATATTAAATTATCATATTACTTACAAGGATTGTTAATTATTTAAAAAAAATAATACCTACACTGCTATTTAAGAAGGACTGCTATTTAAAAAGTCGTTTTTTATAAATAAATGTACGATTTTTCTTCTTAGAGCACTAAAGAATATGTAGACAAAATTTTTATTTGATACATTCTCCATATGTTAAAAAAAATGTTCTAATTTGAATTATTAAAATGGCTTTGATAGAATAGAATTTATTCCTGATAGGGCTATGAACAAATTTATGTTATAGAGAATAATTTTACACAAAATATATTTTACCGTAACTGTTATTATCCTATAACTTCTTATTTATATTAGAAAAAATGTTTAACATTTATACATTGTTTTTTGTTTCAAGCTGTATATCTCACATAGCAGAGTAGGCACAGGGAATCTGGGAACCTAGTGTTAAGATTTCGATCTACGTCAAATTTCTTGATCAGAGCTCAATGAGAATGTATGGCTTAGTTGGTCAGAGTGCTTCGACGGTTTCCAAAGAGGCGCGGGTTCAAATCCCGCTACGTTAAGATGTTTGAACGTTTTCTTAATAAGTATCGTATCGAGACATTGCATCTTGAAATGCATTGAAATACTTGGTAAAAGATGTAGGATTTATAAATAAAAGCTTAATGAGAACGTATGGCTTAATTGGACAGAGTGCTTGGACGGTTTCCAAAGGGGCGCGGGTTCAAATTCCGCTACATTATTTTTTTAACATTTTCTTAATAAGTATCGAATCGAGCCATTGCATTTTGAATACCATTAAAATACTTAGTAAAACATGTAGGATATTTAAATAAAACATTATCGGGGCTTTAATTCCTTTATTGGTTCATTTATAACAAACATTGATGTTAGCTTCGGTTACAATAATCTTAATGCTATAAATAATGCATAAACACTTCTATTACACATAGGTACAGATTGAGTTTAATTATATGATAAACCAATTTCTTGACTTATTTGCTTTATTAATAAATGCACAGATAACGCTGTGTCAATTTTTTTTTTGAGTCAATAAAAAGAAAATTTATTATGTAAATAGGTGTTTTTAAAAGGCCATAAAACTTATTTTCAATATTCGTTTAGATAGTTTAAAGCAAATTTATCTTACTCTAATCACGTATTTTTAAAATTTATTTTATAACATAAAATACATTATACTCCAATTGATGTTTTGTTAATTATATTCATTATGAATATTCATAATTCAAAAACTAAATAAGTTATAAATGACTCATACAATTTAAAGAAAATCTTTCTATGCATTTATTAATAAAACCTTACGAGACGTTCACCATCTTTACGTATTGAAATAAAAGAAAATTTTAATTAAAATACTTTAGTTCCATAACTGAAACGATTTAATCGTTTAATCACTGAAAATAAATAAAAATGAAAAAAATAGTAAATGTTATTTTATCAATGCCTGTATTGCTTAACCACATGGTTTTTTTTTAGCTTCACGGTGTATAAAAACGTAGGAAACCTAGTGTTAAAACACTCCGTTTCCATTTTCCGTCGGAAGAGGCATTACGTGTAGAGTGGTAGAACTAAACGCCGCGCATTGCCTCGACACCAGAGCGAAGAAATGGAAATATAAATTTAAGCAAATATTTCATCTCCTTGAGTGGGGATCGAACCCACAACAAGTCGATTTACAGCCACATTTTGTGCCCCTGCGCCACGACTGGCCATTAATAAAAAATAATTCTTATTTTCCAATCCAAAATCGCCACGTATTTGAAATGGTAAAATTTAAAATCAATTAATAGCTTTAAACTTATATATGTCCGCTACAATAAATCTCATCAAAAACATTAAAACAAGTTCAGACCAGATCAGATTAATTGTTCTTGTTCATTGAACATTTTTAATAATTGGTCTTTAACGCCATTCACAGTATCAATGTCATATTTTGCTTATTTATTTTAAGTAAATTAAATAAATGTGAAAAAAAATAGTGATATATTTTTCCATTTTAATCCGTAAAGATAGTGAGTGGATTGAGCGTTTACTGAATAAAAATAGAGTACTTATTTTATTTTGAGAAGAAGGGTTATATGTATATTATCAGTTAATAGTCCACGATTTACCATTGTTTTAGTATAAATTATTCTAATTAATCAATATCGATTATGAAATGTCTGTCTAAACAAATTATTGTGTTGTTTGTCCTCCTATATTAAATCAAAATTTTCTTGTTATTGGAACATTTTTTACATAGTATTTTTTTTTTACTTCTAAACTGCTAATAATTTTGTATATTCAAAATGAAATTAAATTTTTTAAAAGCCTATAACGACCTTCGCAATAGGACAAATTGATATGTTGCTTAAGTGAGTTTAGTTATTCAGTAAACGGTCAACAGTCCTGTGTTCTTATCTCGCATACCGAACTGATGAAGAAGAATATTACAATAGAAATGCTATTAATTTTAGATTGCATTTCATAAAAGATAAATTGAACTAAAATTAAAAATGTATGTATTTATATTTATATAGAGTATTTTTTCATAAGCGATTTTTTATTTAATTATTGGATACGAAAGCGTCCTAGCCTTCTTACGAAAGCTAGACAGAGAGCCCACTGTTACCACCCTCTTTTAAACTATTTTTTTTAAAAAGAAAGATAAACCGAATATAATTTATAGAAAAGTTATTTAACGTTATCAAAACGATAAATTTTCTCATAGTAATATTCCCCTACATCAGCCCAAGCACACTCCTGTATACTCCGAATAAAATCAGATGCAAATATCCATTCCCTTATACTAGCAATAGTTAACATATTAAAATATAGTATGTCTTATATCTAAATACTAATATAATGAAACGATTATGTAAATCAGTCATTTGAAGAATAACGTTAAACTTAATAATAGATCATATTTATTATAGAACTATGATAAGAATGAAGGTAGGATAGTGGTACGATTACAGGCGTACGATGTAATCTAAATTTTATACAATTTTTATATATATAATTTTAGATCAAAATGCTCGCATAGGCGGTGCGGCCGCTATATATTGAGTGCCCTCTAGTGTTATTTATAAGTAGGTAATTAGTTCTGGTAACTAAATGAAATATAATATATTTGCGAAATATGAAATAAATCACGTTCTATAGAATCATTACAATTTTAGGTATCAAACGTATTTATGCTGTGAATGGACCACGAACGCGGAAGAGGGGACGCGTCAGTCTCAAAGGAAAAACTCATGCAATGTAAAACTGTCAACACGTGCGTAGAGTTGATAGGTTCCGAAATCGCCTCCAGCTGAATTTTAATAATACCCGGTGATTTAAAAGTAGAGCATTCCACACTTTTCAGCCTTTTAGTGACGGACGGACGCGACCGCACATCTAATATTATCATTTTTTTTTAAATACCAACCTACCTTTAGAGTCCATCACTATTAATATAATTAACCACCTCCTTACATTTTTAATTTTAATATTGGCACTTTTTTTCATTAAATCGATCACAGAGCTCGATTTTTTGCCAATTGGCGAAAAAAATCAATTTTAATTTTGTTAAAATAGGCCAGAAGATTAAGCCTACGAAGAATGGCGATTTACGTATTTCAATTTTATTTTTCAAAATTTCAAATAAATATATTTAAGCTAATATCAAATTGCTCTAAGCGGCTTCGCCAAAACAATTCTTTTAACTTCATAAGCAATCAAACCCATCACCGTGGTCTCATTTGATGTTATATAAAAATATGCTAGAGATATTAAATCAAATATTTCCGATATATATATATACTAAATTGTGATTTTAATAAAAATATCTGTTTAAAACTGTCGACAAAAGTTTTACAGGACGGAAGCTTAATAATAATAACTTTAAGAAGCTTTAAGAGGTATTGTAGTATAAAAGATAAACATAAGTGACTAGAACTCAAGGCAAAGGGAAATTTGCTGTGATCGAAAATTTATACAATATCGTTATATTCTTTGATATGAATTTCTTATGCCTTTGGCAATCCTAATGTATATAATACGAGGCAAAACCTTACGTAGACCCGCGTATATCATTATTTATATTTTTCAAGGAAATTTCTTCAAATATAATAAATGTTACGTTCAAATATAACGTACGTAATTTACAAACATATTACAATGTCCAAATAGAAGAGTTTAAATACATTTTAATATATAATTTTCAAAGAAAATATAACAAATTAATTTAAAAAGAAGTACTTAGAACATTAGTAAGACATGTTTAACTCTACTTACAATCTAACAGCAACAATTAGATTTATTGAATTACAATCGAAGTCTTAAGACACTAAAACATTAAAAGTTTTCTAACCTAATGATAAAATTCAATATCTATCACACGGGGGATTTTCTTTATATGTTAATATGAGGAGTTGGGGGACCGGGGAAGTAACACAGAGGATGACGAACAACAGTTATTCCATGGTACTTGGGTTGAAAATACGTACATTATTTCATATATTCATATTATTTCATAGATTTCCGTCGCTAATTATAGACTTTAGTATAATTTATGTTTTTATATGGTATTCTTGTTCGTACAAGGCGGTACAAGATCGACTACAATGCTGCTTTATTACAAATTATAATAATTTACAAATTTAATATATAATTTACAAATGAATGGATTATTTGGTAAAACAAGAGAGTGAATTAGTTACATTTTTCAATATATTTAAATTTAGTACCTAAAATTTACTATTTAATTTTGTATGTGTAGTCTATAATTATGCGACAATATGTAAATGTAATATAAGATGGATATTACACTAACATACATACAATACATACATGTGATCTATCTAATATTAAATTTTGAAACTTTTAATATATTTTGTTCACTATTTGAAGATTATTCTAGACACGTAATTTTAAAAGACCCTGATAATACTACTCGGTAAGATCCGATGATTTTGGAGAGAAAGTGTCCGTACATCTATCTACTTATACTTAACAGTAAATAGTGTGACATCAAATGAAATAAGCGATTTTGTAATGTATTGACTTTTGGATATTTTATGAGAGATAATGAGAGCTAATATGTATCTTTGAAAAAAATACTTTGGAGTATATTTGACTAAAATTGTCAAAATAACAAAATTGTCTCTAGAATGACATCAATTTGGGTTAATTTATGGGTTTTGTGTGTTTTTAAATGTCATAACTGTAAATATTTCAGTTCGTCCCATTACTGTGGTGTCCATTAAAAATTTTGTCACATCCAGCAGTTTTGGAAAGTCATCACTTCTTACTTTCTTTATGTAATATCAAATTAAAATAATTTGTGCTGAAAACAATGATATAATGTTTTTATTTATTTTTTATTTTACTTAAAAAATGTTTCAGTAAAATTCGGTTAAATATTTTTTGGGATACTGGGTAGATTGGGTAAATATTGATAGAGTATTTTAAAAATAATAAATATAACTAAAGATTTTGATATCTTATGTATTCACAGTTATACTGAAGTTATTTTTTATCTATAAATGTCATAAACACTAACTTTTAAATATTATTATTCACATTATAAATGGTCCAACGTGTTATTTGATTTACTATCGAAAATCATCGAGGTAATTTGTAGGCCGTCGCTAGTTGTGCTTATGACATTAAAGATTAAGTAGAATTGTTGTGATTATAATAATTAAATAAAAAATACTTTAATATATATCTCACACTGTGATATCAATGTCAAAGTTAAAATCAATGTCAAAAACGTGTGGGATATTTATTAATTATCTAAAAATAATATAATCACTAATAAATAAACATTATCCTAATAGTAAAATAAAACTTAATAAAAAGATACGATACAAAAGAACAAAGCTAAACTAATTAATTAAGGAAAAAAGAAACAAAAACTACGATATCTTCCAATTCAATTTACAACTGGTAGAGATCTAGCGAGCTCGACATGTGAGCCCGGGACGCCCGACGGAGGCCGGCGCCCCGTGCCGAGGATCAGACTTGCGTGAAGCTGCCGTGCAGCGCCGTCTCCTCTTGGGCCGGCTGGTTGCTGGAGGTGTAATACTGTTAAAAATTAAGTTAAATGACTATAGAGAAATGATAAAGCTATTGTAGAAGTTAATTTTGTACTCATTTGCCTTTTACTACGGTCTTTTGGAGAGTATTTAAAAAAGAGGATATTAAAAAAGAATTTAGAAAAGGAGATATATTAAAAAAGAATTCACTAGAACCCAGATTTCTTTTAAATCTACTTTAAATAACACAGTATTCATTTTTTTTAAATTTATTTTATCAAGTCAGTAAAGAACGAAAGTTACTTAATGAGAACGGAGTGTCTTAACACTAAGTTTCTAGGTTCCCTCTATCTATCCTGCTAAGTTACGGGACAAAGAGGACAACTAAGAAAAACAACAAAAAAAACGAATATGTAAGCGTTTTATTTGTCTGAAGATATGTATTCTTTACTTCAATTGTATAATAAACATAAATGTTATTGTATTTGTAAACAAAATCACAATATTAAAGCCATAGTAAACAAACTTCAAGAAAAAATTCTATAAATCATAGCATCTAAGGCTTAGTTTTAGTATACAGAGTATTGGGATATTAACATTCGTGCTTGAATAATTTAAACCAAATACTGGCACTATAGATAAGCTAGGCTTGGCTGTAGTACGCCTATTCCGATTTATATTGCATAGTACTAAAATACTATAGTAAGCAGTATTTTCGAAATAATTACAAAAATAAGAAATTAATAAACGGTGAATATACTTAAGATTTATTATTTAAAATTTATTACTTACGTCACCATAAGCACCTCCATTCCAATCGATTTGTTCCTGTTCATCCTGTTGCTCGCTCTGAGGCGCTGGTGAGGGAGCTCGGCCGTTCCTCAAGGCTTTGGTCCTTAAAGCGCGACGGATATCAGCACGGGCGAGTTCATTACGTCCGTGTTTAAAAAATTCTATCACCGCTACCACTAAAGCCAATAATAAGCCGCCGACTAACACGTAAAAGATACCAGCGACTTGATTCAGACCTAACTCCTTGCCATGGATCTGTGGAAATATGATGTTTTAGTATAATGTTAATTATGAAATGAAAAGTGAAAATGAAGCCAGTCGTGGCGCAAGGGCACAAGTGTATGACTGTGAATGCGACGGGTTATGGGTTCGAGGAATTTAAATATCTAATATTTTCTTTTGCTATAGTCTTCGAGGCAAAGCGCGGCGTTAGATTCCCTCACGCAAAGGCCTGGCGAAGAGTGAGAAACGGAGTGTCTTAACACTAGGTTCCCTCTGCCTACAAGCAGAAGTAAAGCAAAAGAAAGTATTTACTGTAGTTGCTATAATGAATCCATAAATACATTGTAATCTGTTAAATGTTAATAGGGTATAATGAACACTTAAAGGAAATAGGCCGCCGAAAAACAGATAAATATGATCAATTATTTATAAATATTGAGCACATGGGTGTGAGTGCAACGCGACAGATAAACGGACGAGGACGGACGACAGACGGGTTCAATCTCCACGGGTTCAGCTCGATGTTGAGTTTCGCTACTCAACATGCAATGCCTCCAAAAAAATTGGCGGAAAACGGGGAACATAGTGTCTTAACACTAAATTCTCTCTGCCTAACCTGCCGTGTGCAAGTTACAGCGTGAAGCTGTTTTTTTTTTTTAAAATATTATTATATATATTTATTTCGTGATGTTATAATAACGAGGTTTGTGAAGACTATACTGTATTTACGAGTACATAAAACCGTATCCACTTTTTTCGTATCCAAGCACAAAGTTCAGAATATTAAGCCTCTGAATCAATATAGCGACGCTACACACGTCGAAATTTCTTTGAAATGCAAAATATTTCATATTCAATAAGGTTTTTACTAGCACTTGGGATTTTCAATTTTGTGGTGGTTGACGTGTCTTCTGATTACTAAATCTATATGTATATCAGTTTCACACAATAGGCACAAGGAACCCAGTGTTAAGACACTCCGTTCTCCACTTTCCACCGATTTTCAAGGTATTGCGTGTTGAGTGCGCGGGCTCATCTTCACCTTCCTTCCATCTTCAATACCGGGCCTTGGTACCAGAGAAAATATTAATAAATTATAATTCATTCCACCGAGTGGGGATCAAACCGACAATCATTGCTTTACAGTCACACCCTTGTGCTCCTGAGCCACGACGGCCTCAAAAATAAATCTATATAAGTACACAATATTCTTATATAAGTTACCTCACTATCGGCAGAGCACTTGCTATCAATGAACCATTTCCGGACAAGAGTCTGTAATGCACCTTCGTCCTTAAGAGCCTGTATAGCTAGATTTACTCCATCCCTACAAAATGTCAACTTCTAATATAATTTGTTGACGAAAATAAAACCTTATAATTTGATCTTATGACTTGAACCTTATAATATTATTATTTAAATAACCTAAATTATTTATGAAAACCAAAGAAAATTCCAATTCTAATACAATATAAAACAACATAAGTTATAACAAAATTTTAAATTCGCAATGCTTTCTTTAAATCAACATTCGCTTAATTCGCAGCGCACATAATAATAATATATAATTTTTATAGTCTTAACATACCTTAGTTTTGATCCTTTCGGGAAAGCAACAGCAAAGTCCTTGACACCGGATTGGGTGACGGAAACCATCATTTCGCAAGGTTTTTTAATTTCCGAAGGCCCCATGAAATTTCGGGCAGAAAGGAATCCCATCCAGACGTGGTCATCCGGCTCATCCAGTGGGCGACGAGGAACTTGATCCTAAAAAGAATTCTGTGTGTTAATCAGAACTAATCGTTTTTATTTTAAATTTTGCCTGCGTGAGCACTAATATTGAGTTCAGTTCATTAATCATGCATAATTTTATTTATTACATTATTTTTTATGTACAATATTTTTTTTCAGCTTCACGCTGTATCCCGCACACAGCGGGGTAGGCAGAGAGAACCTAGTGTGAAGACAATCGGAAGAGTGGAGGAATTCAACGCCGCGCTTTGCCTCGACAACAGAGCGAAGAAAAATATTTAATTTCCTCGAGTTGGAATCGAACCCACAATCATCGCGTTACAGTCACACCCTTGTGCCCTTGGGTCACAACGGCCTCTCATTTTATTAATAATAATTACAATCTTTTTTATATTAATGTTTTAATCACCAAAATGTGTATATAGTTTGTATTTTAAAAACAGAATAAGAATATAATATTGGGTTGTTAGATTAACTGTTGCCAGCGTTATAAATTTACACCATTATGTGCGGCAGTTAAAGTGTTTTATATAGCACCTGCATTTTAACCACATTCAAAATCATAAAAAAAGTAATAAAATATATTGCAGTAAGCCATTTGAATAAAATTTTAACCAGACAGTGTTGGAACAATGTTTTGATATAACAAAAGGTCTCTAATTTTTACAATATTCATAAATTTTTAATTCAATTTCTATTCATTGATTACATGTTGGTTGTGGATTCGAATCAATTAAAAATATGCATATAGAGTTTACTCTAGTTTAATTTATTTAGACGTAGATATAACGTTATTTTTGGTCACCGGGCAATGGGTAAGTAGGTAGAAAATGGAAAATGATGTAATATCTTTCCAGCTGGTCCAAAATTTGATTTAGCAGTTAAAATAGGAAGAAATTTTTAAATATAAAAAGATATAATAAAATAACTCCTTTTTATCATTAGACTTCCGGTTTGTGAAATTGAGGTAAATCGTTTATAAAATATCTTGTGATTGATTAACTTTGACTTGAACATAAAATTTTCTTGCTAAAAGTCTCCTGAATTCTTTAAATAATAATCAAATAAACAGTTCTTTTTTTTTCAGTTTGGAGAAATTATGTCTATATTAAGCACAAAGCGCTTTTTTTGCAACATTAGTTTCTTCTACTAAAAGAAGAAAACGTGCTAGTTCCCTTAGATTTGAAACTATTGCTATCAGAGAGTGCAGAAAGTTTACAGCGTTAAGTTACATTAAAATAGTTTTTAAACTTGTAAAATATATTACTAATTTTCCTCAAATTAAACATACAATTACATAAATATGAATAATGTCATAGACAAAAGTTGTAGTATCTATAAAATAATCATAATATAAATCGAAGAGCAAAATAATTATTAAAATTTTCATAGAAATAAATATAAGAAAAAATATATAAAAATTTTATTTCCACTTACTTCAGGGCAGGTTGTCACTTTGGTGTACGTTTGAAGTGGTTCGTTTATACGTGTGATCGTTAGGTAGGAAGCCATGTTAGCTGTGTAGCTGGAAACGACGATGAATGCAAAGAAACACCAGAAAGTACCTACGATCCTTCCTGAGATTGACCTAAAATTTTCAAATATGTTTTAGCACATCAAATTAAATTAGATTTATATAAACAGAACTTCTGTTTCATTTAAGATGAAGGCATTTTATATTCAGTTTTTTTTATATAAATAGGTCTTAATTAGACCAACCTAGCTTTAACCAAAAATAAAAAAAAAGATTTTTATTAATGTTTTGTATTTGTTTAAGTTACGTTCTTTTATTGTTTTAATAGTTTAAGAACAATTGATATACGCTTCGCAGGAATTGAATTGATTAATCACTTACTCCCTAAAAAAATGTAGGAAAAACTAAACAAAAGGAAATAGGAAAGCAAAAAAATAAGTAACTGATAAACATTTTATCCTTTAGAGGCAAAGTTAAGATAAAAATGGTATAGGAAAGTCTTTTAGACCATCACAGCAGTCTTATTTACATTATTAATCGCTTAGCAATTTCTTCAAGAAATAAAATACAAAAGAAACACTGAAAAATAGGCGTAAAAAAAAACTATATCGAAAGTTTTTATTTGAATTTTATTTGTTTGTGTTTATTTGTTTTCTTAAATGTGTTTAAATATCGGATAATTTAATTATCCGATTTATTTGAGTGGAAATATTTGTCATTAGTAGTATGAGTATTTATAATGCATTTCACAAGGAAAAATACGTTTTTATAATAAAATTAACTTAAAGTAAACTTAAAAATAATGTTGTATTATATGTTTTAATGTTACAACATTCACTGACCTCGGTGCAATATCGCTGCCTTGCTGCATAAAGGATCCCAGCGAAAACCACAACGAATTCCAAAGGCTAAATTCGTTTACCACAGTCGTCTATAAGGAGAACGTTGTTTAAGAAAATTCATTTTTAAAATATATGTATTATAATAATAAAAACCTCAACACAAAGTACAGGAAAGTGGGAAACGGAGTGTCTTAACACTAGGTTTCCTCTGTCTCCCCTTATATGTACGAGATAAAGCTAAATAAAAGGAATGTGTCGGAAATTAAAAAGAGACAATATGCGATGTTGTGGAAAAATATTATTGACGTGCTTAGTGACACGGAAATAAACACTGAATTGTTATTGTTGTCAGCTTTTCTCTTAAACTTCTTAAATAATAAATAATATTACCCGAAATCAAGTTATTATACAAAATCTAGATATCATTTATTATTAGTAATATGTATAACATATTTCAATTTCTTCTAACTATAAAGAAAATCTTATAAGATTTAATAAATTTACTTTAGTAGTAGCTATTTCGTTGCTATCTGTGGTGTGACTATCGGTGAGAGACATAACGCGCCACTCGTTCGGTGAAAATCTCGACACGAGGAACAGACAGAAGCTGACGCCAAGGAAACTTCCGATAATCGAAAACTGCAAAATATTTAAGTTTTCACATATTTTGTTTTCATAATAAAAATATACAATTTTATTGAAGAGATTATATTATGATATCGATTTGAGAGCGTGGACTGTAAACGCGACAGGTTGAGGGTTCGATTTCCACTTGAGGATATGAAATATTTAAGATTTTTATATTCTCGTACTCAACACGTAATGCGTCGAGAATTCGGCGGAAAGTGGGGTATGGAAGTGTCTTAACAGGAATGGAGTGTTTTAACTCAAGACTTCCAGGCCCCTTCTACCTTCCCTGCTATGTACAGAGAACGCAGAGAGGGCTGTGCGAAGCTAAAAAAATATTACAATAATATAAATAAGCTATACTTTTCATAATTTAAATCTATAATTTTTATTTTTTACTACAAAATACTGACAGATATACATAGATTAATTATTAAATAAAACTATATATTATATGATGAACATATGAACTTACCCACAGCTCCATGGACAAAGGACGTAAGAATGTGAAAATGGTGGAAATATCAGTTGGGATCTCCTTCTTGGTAGTAGCGTCGAAGGAAAGGAATGGCTTGCTGAAATCAATCACCTCTTCACGTTCAATCGTTACAGTCAATGGTGCGATAGCCATGTCTGCCTCCTATAAAGATTATTAGTTATTAATATTTAGTGTTTAGAAAAATTAAAATGACGGTTGTGGGTTCGATTCCCACTCGGGCAAAATGAATTATTATTTATTAATATTTTCATTTCTTGGCTCTGGTACCAAGGTAAAAGCGGGGGGGTTGGGTTCCACCACTCAACACGGAATGCCTCGAAAATTCGGTGCATCGAAAACGGAATATCTTAGCACTATGTTCTTTCTCTGCCTACCCTGATATATGCGGGATACAGCGTGAAACTGAAAAAAATACAAATGTATGTAGAAACAGTATTACGGATCAGTTGGAATCAATCCGAATATATCTGCGATGGTTGTGGCTTCGATTCTCAATTGGGTTCTCCCAATTTTTTATAACAAAAAAAAAATATTTTCCCGAACGTGGGTAGATGAAGGGTGGCGTTGGATTCGACAATCTTAAAAATGTAAAGAAAAATGAAGACGACGGTTAAAGTCTCTTAATTGGGCGGTATGTCTATTAAATTTGATTGTCTCTGCTTACATCGCATTTTAAATAGTGTTTTATATTGTAACATTTTATCAGACAAAATATCTTAAAAGTTATTTTGTTCATTTAATTTTTTTTCCCAGCAAATTGGATTTGCTATTTTTAATAGGCAAAAATAATAACTTAACTTTTCAATATAATTTAAATCAGAATAAGAACTGCCAATTTTTTTAAAACATGATGTATTTTAATTTTATTATTATTTATTTATCTAATCCTTACAAATGAAAATGTAGGTTTATTTACTTAATTGAATAAAAAAGAAATATATAATTATTACAATAAAAGTGTTAGTGAATATTTAACTAAAAAAAGATAACTTTCCTTTGAGTGTGTTCAATGTAAATATTAAGCGAACCAATAGAAGAGAGAATACAATTTGGAGTTTCTTTGGAGCTTTACACAATACATATTATAACATAGAATAACGTAGCCATCTAATATTTACATTATATTAATATTAAATAAGCAATAAAAAAAAACTGTCATACAATACTTTTTTTCAGGGTAGGCAGAGGGAACCTGGGAATCTAGTGTTAAGTCACTACGTTGAACTTAAGAATTTCCCGTTTCTGGAGGCATTTTGTATTCAGTGGCGGAACTAAATGACACGCTTTGCCCCCTTTACCAGAGCGCGGTAATGAAAGTATTAAATATTTATTTTTTTCGAGTGGGAATCGAACCCACAACCTGTCATACTTACAGTCGCATGCTTGTACCCCCGCTGCCTATACATACATCCTACACATCTATATATTAGATCGATAGTGGAAATAGAGCAAATTTGAAGACGCTCTTATGGAAATATTTGGAGCAATATTCCGTGACACAATCCTAGAAGATTTTGCGGTTTTCGACACTTCTAGGTACTCGATAATGTACTTTATATGTAAAACGTTAGGTAACCTATGATATTGGCAGCCAAGTTTGAACTCTTGTTCGTGATAAATTGAATGTATATATATTTTTATTTTTTTTTATTGAGGCCGGTCGTGGCGCAGCGCGCAGGCACACAAAGTGAGACTGCACAACCGACTGGTTGTGGGTTCGATCCCCATATTTATTTACATTTATATTTTCATTTCTTCTATATATATATATTATATATATACATATATATATATTTAAATATATAATTTTTTGTATATATATTTCATTTCTTCTATATATATATATATATATATATATATATATATATATATATATAATATATATATATATATATATATATATATATATATATATATATATATATATATATATATATTGATGATTTCGTGACGTGATTTTTTATTTTAAGCTTTAACCGTTCACATAGCGGAATCTCCCGAGCTCTCTCGTTTTGCCACATTTTAATGTTACTCCACTCCTATTATATATTCGTTATAACGTGATGTAGAGACATACACTATTCGATATAAAAGATTTTGCCCAGATACATGGCTTATACGATATACGACGGTTTTCGGTTTTCGTCTATACGAACCAATAGTTCATGAGATTAGCGCGTTTAACCAAAAAAACTCAGGTGGTATCACTGAAGTATTATTTAGTTAATTATATATTTCTATTTCACTGGGTTAAGAGATTTATAGATTATATCATAAAAAAATATGCTTTATTTGTTTAGGTTCGATTTCCACTCGACAAAATATTTTACTTTTTTCATTGAACTATTTCTTGATTTTTATTATATACAGTGAATCCCGCATACAGCAGGGGTAGGCAGAGGGGAGACTAATTTAAGACACGATTTTTCCCAATTTTCAAGACAATGAGTATTAAAGGGAAAATTCGGACAAACGCGGCTTTTTATCATGTTATCAAAGCGAGGAATTCAATCTTCGAATGGGAATCGAACCGCAACCGTCGTGGTCCTGTTTAGAGTCAGACACAGTGTCGCTGCGCCACGACGTCCTTATTACTATTTCCTTAACATGTAGAATCGTATAAATAACATGTTATCTAAGTGCACCCAGTAGCTTGACTCGTATACCTATAACTCACATACTTTGCAAACTAAATGTGATGCGGAACTTGAGCCAATTTCTCGTAAAAGTATGTTATTAGATAATTTATTTGAAACACTTCGCTGTCTCGATACTTTGAAGTGATTCTAAGAATATTTTTTTTAGTAAATTATTATACTCATATTATTATATTATATAGATATATTATTATATGATATGTAGCTGCCAATCGTGGAGCACAAGGGTGTGACTGTACACAGAACAGGTTGTGGGTTCGATTCTCACTGGAGAAAAACAATGTAAAATCATAAAAACAAGGATTCTGTATATTAAATTTAACTTGTTTTTTGATGACACGTTCATTATCTAATACTTTTAAAACATTTCATTTACTTAACCAAGTAAAAATAATTTAACAAAATATTAGGTTAGGTTGTTTTATTGTCGATTATTATTAATTGTTTTGATTATTTTTTATTTTGTTTTTTGTTTATATATATAAAAAAAAACTTTAATATAACTTCAATTATTTTTACAAAATTAATAATCAGTAACCAGTCCTCTAAATAAATAAATAAATTAAAAAAAAGATATTTTATGACCATGGCCTTGTTTTTAAAAACCCTTACAAGAAACTCACAAAACTATTCAAAGAAAAATCTTAAATTCATTGATTATACGAAAGATTATGAAGATTCGGAGTCTTTGTGAAGTAGTTAAGTAAGTGAATGCAAATAGAATTTTCGTAAAAACTTTCTTTAGTTCTGCTCCTACTCCTCAGCATTGCAGTGCAAATGCATGGCAGGTCATTGCTTATGGATGGTGTTAACTCGCGATCGATTTAATTCTGACTTTTAATAGTAAAATTGAACGTTCTGTACTGACTTTTAAACATTTGGGTGATATAAAGTATGCTTTAATATTTATATTTTTTTTAGGAACCTGGGGAATTTAGTGCTAGGAGACTCCATTCTCATTCAGACATTTCCGTTCACCATTTTCCCCGAATTCTGGAATTCACAAAGGTGTCGGGAAACATAAAAATTTAAATTTTAAATACTTTTACATTTCCTCGTGTGGGAATTGAAGTCACAATCTAACGTACTTACAGGCATACGTCTGTGCCCCTTCGCCATGACTGGCCTCGAATAATCTTGGCCTTGAAGTATATTAATGTATTTGAATTTATGAAAATATAGTTGTACCCTCCTATAAAGACTAAAGGTTGGAGACAATAGCTTCACAGCTATCCCATTTACTTGTAAACTTTGACCGTGGGTTCAATTCAAGTAGGTTGAAAGCCTAGTTGGGGGGATTAGAAACAAGATATTGACAATTATTTGTTTAACACCTAGAATATTTGCAGTCTCTTTACTGACTATTGCATATTGTATATACATATACTTATACTATGGATATTTTTATGAGCTGCATTTTTTATCCACAGCCGTGGCACAATTGTAAAATGTCTGGCCGTCAATATGACTGTGGGTTCGATACCCACTCAGGGTAACGAATAACTTTCATTCATTCTCTATTCATGTACAAAACGTAGTGCAGCGTTAAGTCCCTAGTTAGTCCTTTACAGGGACTAAAGTCCTAAGTTTAGTCCCTGTAAAGTATTCTAAATAAGTATTTCATTTATAAATAAATAAACATATATTTAAAATTATCACAAGAATTATAAAACTGTATTTTATATATAATTAATCATACGGCTTAATAATATTGAAAATCTCCTATAAGAAAAAATCACAGTAGATACACAAAACCAATAAGCTGAATGATATTTACAACTTTGAGTGAAAAATGTAAATTATTTTATTGCGGTTATGAATTCTTTTTAATTGTGATGTGCTTTTATTATTGATATGCAATATATTTTACGGGTGACGTTAATTTATTGTTATACAATATTTTTTCTATTATTTATCCATATATATTTTGATTATAAAAAGATAATTTCTTCGCTCTGGTATCGACGCAAAGCGCGGCGTTGAGTTCCGCCACTCAACACACAATGCCTCCAGAACTCGGCGGAAAGATGGGATCGGTTTGTCTTAACACTAGGTTCCCTCTGCCTACACTGCTGTGTACGGGATACAGCGTGAAGCTGATTTATTTTAATATTATTCTAAGACCTTAAATGAAAATGACATTAATAATTGAGATAGAGAATGTTTTCCAAAGGCTTACCTAACTTAAAGATACGATAAAGAAATGATGCATACACCTACGAACACAGAAATTCTATAAAATGGGAACCCATTAAGTATTTATTAAGGTAATAATGTATAAGTTTAGATTCTATGTTACTATGGTTAGCTTAAGAAGCGTTTTAATTTTTTCCAGCTTGACTCCATACGCGCATACGTCCCGGTACAGAGAAGCTTGTGTCAAGACACTCTGTTCTGCACTTTCTGTCAAATTTGATAAATTGCGTGTGTTAAGTGAGTCCATATGATATTATATAGTCAGAAAAATAATTAAATTATTCCACCTTATTAATACATTTTATATTGATATCTAATTAAAAATATATTTTTAATGTGTATTTGAGTGAGTATTTTAATTAATAGACAGCTCAGTGTTAAATAAATGAAATAAGTATTTCATTTTTGAGGATTCACTTTTCATCACTCTGAGGAATTACACGTCTTACAACCTCGTACGCTATGTTCTAATTAAATTTATAAAATCTTACATTTCGCAATACCCCACTGTGCAAAATAAAGAGGGTAAAATTTATTTTAACTTCATTTATTTCTATATAATATTCTTCTAGCGACGCTTTTTAATTAATAAGTATAAAAAAAATCATATATGTTTTAAACATTTTTTAAAGTGTTATTCCACACTTAGGGACTTTAGGCCTGGTCGGTTTCCAGGAGGCGCGGGTTCGAGTA